>CM044012.1:51249118-51251618 GCA_024085815.1 Flaveria linearis
TGTGTCGGCGAAAGGAATTGAAGTAGACCCAGCTAAGGTCGAGGGTGTCACTAATTGGCCAAAACCTAGCACAGTTTCTGAAGTAAGAAGTTTCCTGGGTTTGGCAGGGTATTACAGGCGTTTCGTGGAAGGTTTCTCATCTTTGGCATTACCCTTAACCCAATTGGTAAGGAAAGGTGTTAAAATTGAATGAAACGATGAACGTGAAAAGTGCTTTATGGAGTTAAAGAAACGATTGGTGACGGCTCTTATTCTTGCTGTACCAAAAGGAACTGGGGGATTTCAGATTTACAGTGATGCTTCAAAAATGGGTTTAGGTTGTGTCCTTATGCAACATGGGAAGGTGATCGCGTATTCTTCTCGACAACTTAAACCTTATGAAGTAAATTACCCCACACACGACCTAGAACTAGCAGCAGTTGTGTTCGCTTTAAAAATATGGCGTCATTATTTGTATGGTGAGACTTGTGATATCTTTACGGATCACTAGAGCTTAAAGTATATTTTTCACGCAAAAAGAACTCAACATGAGACAAAGAAGATGGTTAGAGCTTCTGAAAGATTATGATGCGAAGATTCAATACCATCCGGGAAAAGCAAACGTGGTTGCAGATGCTCTTAGTAGAAAAAGTTCGGGTAGCCTATCATGTCTTACTACTCAACTTGAAATTATTTCAGATTTAGCTCGTCTTGAGGTGGAGGTTCACACCAAAGAAGCAGATGGTAGCATAGCTCACCTAAGAGTTGAACCTACCTTGATAACACGTATTAAAGAAGCTCAACAGGAAGATGGTGAATTGTGGGCTATTATACAAATATAACGGAAGGCAAGCAACAAGAATTTCGACTCGATGATGATGATGTGGTGTGGCAAGGTGACAAATTATGTGTTTCAGCAGATCCTGATATTCGAGAAACGTTAATGAAAGAGGCTCATAGCTCCCAATTCTCTATTCATCCGGGTTCAACGAAGATGTATAACGATGCGAAGAAAACTTCTGGTGGGTGGAATGAAGAAAGATATTGCTGAATTTGTGGCAAAGTGTCTTACTTGCCAACAGGTAAAATAGAACACCAAAGGGCTAGTGGTCTTCTACAACAACTTAAAATTCCTGTTTGAAAGTGGGACGATATTACTATGGATCTAGTTACTGGACTCCCTAAGACGTTGAGGAAGAATGATGCAGTATGGGTAGTAGTTGATCGACTTACAAATCAGCTCATTTTCCACCTATTCAAGAGAAGTTCTCCGCTAGCCGATTGGCAAAAATATTCAGAAAGAGATTGTTAGACTTCATGGCACACCCGTGTCAATTGTTTCAGATCGTGACCCACGATTTACATCACAATTTTGGAAGGGATTCCAGAGAGCTTTTGGTACAAGTTGAAGTATAGCACTGCCTTTCACCCTCAGACGGACAACCAGTCTGAAAGGACAATCCAAACATTAGAAGACATGTTGAGGGCATGTGCTTTAGAATGGATGGGAATTGGGATGATTATATCTGTTTGGTGGAGTTTGCATACAATAATAGTTGGCATGCAAGTATTGATATAGCGCCATTTGAGTTGTTATATGGGAGAAAATGCCGAGCTCCGATTGTTGGAATGAGGTAGGCGAGCAAGTTATCGAAGGACCTGAGTTGGTCAGAATTACTAATGAAAGGTGGAAATAGCAAAGCAGAAATTGAAGGAGGCCCGCTCTCATTAGAAAAGCTACGCTGATCAGCATCGAAGAGAAGTAGAATTTGCACCAGGAGAACATGTTTTTATTAAAGTCTCTCCATGGAAGGGTGTTCGTCGCTTTGGCCTTAAAGGAAAGCTCGATCCTAGATTCATCGGTCCTTTGAAGTGTTGGAAAGAGTAGGAGAGGTGGCGTACCGTATAGCTTTACCTCTGGCACTATCTCATGTGCATAATGTGTTTCACGTGTCTATACTACGAGGTTACAATTATCACCCGATTCATGTCGTGCAATATCCGTTCCATAAGATTCAAGAAGACCTTTCATGTGAGGAAGAAGCAGAGGCTATCCTAGGGCGTGAGGAAAGAATAATGCGAAAGAAAACCACACCGTTTGTGAAAGTCTTGTGGAAGAATCATTCGGAAAGAAAAGCAACATGGGAACTTGAGGACTCTATTCGGGAGCGATACCCGTATCTTTTTAAGTAAAGGTACGCTTTATATTTTGTTGATTTCGGGGACGAAATCATTTTTAGGGGTATGTGTTATAATAACCCGTCATTACATTTAAAATAGTATGTTAGAGTACTAGCGTTTCATAACCATTCTAGCTAGGAACTTAGATGTTAGAATGAAACCCTTGAGTTCCACCGCTCGATCATGTTTTTTAAAATTTCGAGGACGAAATTAAATTAACGAGATAGTGATGAATAACCCGAAGTTAAACTAATACAAATAAATAAATAAACTCAAATAATAATAAACAACAAAAAGGGGAAACATGAGCCTATATTTGACCTAATCTACTCATCCCTAA
>CM044012.1:51256618-51289118 GCA_024085815.1 Flaveria linearis
TCATCACTTATTAGGCCAAAATGTAACCAAGTACAATTACGGGAAAATAAACCCTACACAACTAAAAGATAAAACAAAATAAGTGACGTGACCCAAACAAGGGTACCGTGTGGCCTAGTAGGATGATATTATTGAAGTAACCGACATCATACTTTTATGTTTTTTACAATGGCAAGTGACATTGCACTTAATTTACCCCATACTTGACCCACAATGTTCGAACCCTAGTATCTCCAAAGTCGCCTTTTACCACTTATCATCGGGCTATAGCCCAAGTGGCAACATACTAGTTAGTATATATAAAATTCCACCGTCAAGAGTTACTATGTTAACATAAAATCAATAGTCCAAAGGTGTTATAAAGAATATAAGGGTACAAACCCACATGAACAGACATCAAATCGCAAAACACGCACGAACGGGCATCAAATCGCAAAACAAGCACGCACATTAAGCAGTAGCATACAATTCTGAACAGTTGCACTCCAATGTTCATTTCATCCTGTCATTAACACAATGCATACGTAGGTACATATATAATATATATTTAGATTATGTTAGAAGGCTCAAAAGTGTTGTATCATTGTGGCGGCAAATAATGCGTTTAGCTCGCCGTTACAACGAACACAACCCTTTTTTCATCATCTTCGCCGTAACAATGAATAGCGTATACATATCATTGAGCCAACAACCAACAAACACTTCTGCACCAGAAATACTTTAGACTCCACATCAACAGCATGCATAGGGTCTTAGATGAGCCCAGGCTCATCATCATCGATAACTACTAAATCTAAAAGATTTAGAACTAAGAATTAGCTCGAGAAACTCCAGATCTATAGCTTTTTTACGATCTTAAAACCGATGCAAAGGAATCTTGGGCCATTTAAACAGATAGGGACAAAACATGAAACTTCACAAAAGACCCGTGGTGAATACCCAAAACCCAATCAACCTCTTATTCTTTTCCTTGCTTTTTAATTGTAGAGTAAATTACTATTTTGGCCCCTGGTTTAGGGCCATTTAATCCTATCAGCACAAAAATAAATCTTTTGACATCTCAACCCCTAACGTTTTATTTTTTAACTGTTTTGGCCCGTGACACTAACTATGTTAACTTTTTTCAGTTAAGTGTAAGGCTATTTTGATCATTTTCACCTTAAAGATTGTTTATGTAAATTTCAGATTTGTAGGATTGTTTATACACATATTCAAAACTACTAACACAACCACCACGCACCACCGCCCCACTCCACCTCTGTCACGTCTAATCACCGTTCACATCCTCAACGACTGGCGTTGAGTGCCACAATCATCTCTAGTTATGAATGCCGCCAATAGTACACCATTGATGCTCTTCACTCGAATAAAATCGCACCACCACCACTACATGAACCACCACCACCACTGCCTCCTTCCCTACCACCACAACCCTAATACTACCGTCGAGCACCGAATTCCACCACCACTACACCAGTCGTTGTAGTCTACCCCCATCTCCACTCCAATCAAGCCTTCCTACTTGCATCATCATCGATTAATTAGCCTTTTTCTACCCTTACCCCTGTCGCGAACCTCTAATCAGTCGACAGACCCACTCGATGATATGTTTGGTGCTTGATCTATAAGGATAATGATGATGATAGGTTTGTGGTGGCAGCAGTGGTCGTGGTGGGCGGGGGATTTGGTGGGTTGTGATAGCCTTAGGAGGTGGTGGTAGTGACTGTGTTAGGTGGTGGTGGTGGGTGGCGGGTGGCGGTTGTGTCAAGTGGTGGTTCTGGTTGTGTTAGGTGGTGGTTGTGTTAGGTGGTGGTTGTATTTGTAATATAAAAATGTGCATAATAACGCTAAAGCTTTAAAATTTGAATAAATAGTCCTTAAGGTGTAAATGATAACAATACCCTTACACTTAATAGAAAAAGTTAACAGAGTTAATGATAAGAGTCAAAACAGTTAAGAACTAAAACACTAGGGGTTGATATGTTATAAGATTTCTTTTTGGGTTGATAGGGTTAAATAGCCTGACCCCACCCCAAGGGCCAAAATAGTAACTTACTCTTACTTGTATGTAATTTAATTCATGAATATTCATTATCAAAATTTATATATAGTTGACCTTAAAAGTCAAATGTTGTATCTTTGTTTTAGACGTGTCAAATTAATGATTTTAAATTTCAAGATTATCGTCAAACTTGCAAGAAGCTAGAATAAACAAAGTTGGTTAATTACATAACATAAGACATTAAGATGTTTACATCCATCAGTTTCAACCCGAGAGAATAGAGTGTTTGACCATTAAAAGTCAAATTGATAGAGAGCGAGTAAAATAAACAACTGTTTGATTTTAGAAGTCAAATCTAAACCTAAAACAATCTGTCAGATGCTAAGACAAACAATAAAACGAATTAAAAATTTTAACTCTACCAAATTGATTGCAAAAGCATCTATTGTTTACACAAAATATACAATGTGCATGTGTGATTGAAACATTCACAGTTCATCATGCATAGGTTGTTCTAAATCAAAGTCAACAGTGGGAACAACAGGTTCATTGACCTGAGCAAGGTTGTTTACAGGATCTGCAGCCATACCAGCTTTAATTGCACCAACAACCTTTCTCTGCAACTTAAGTATTCCTATTCTCTTTGAAACTACATAAAGAACAGCTAAGGAGAACAACAGAAATCCTACAGCAAGTATAATCCTGCCCACATAAAAGTCAACTATAAGAAACAAAAGAAAGGCATGTGACGATGTCGACACGTTTATTTATGAAGGAGTCAATTTGTGTTGTGTCATATCCGTAATGTGTAAAATGGGAATTATCATGAATTACCTAAAAATGAAACGGATGTCAAAAGTCAGTAACTTTATTACAACCTCATAAATTGTTTTGTTACAGATATTAAATTAGTATTGATATAATTGGTTTTTTTTAATCATATTAACAAATTAATTTCTTATTTAAAAAGTTCAAAAATTTGGACACATACGTGTCTCAACTCTCAAGTCAACCTAACCTAAACCCATACTAGTAATGAAGTTAATTTGATCTCAACCCATTTTGACCCGTTAAAGCTCCACCCAAATTACACGGATGGTCCAGTGGTAAATCAAAATTTCAGTTTTGGTCATTTCGTAAGTAAAAACTACGTGTATGGTCCCAACTATTTGCTTAGTAGTAACACAGTTCGTCCCTGATTCAAATCCCCCAATCCCCTGCCTGATTTGTCAATTAGAGTTTTGGGATGGACATAAACAAACTGAAGAGTAATTTTACAGAAAAAAGAACCAAAAGTAAAATTTCGACTTACGACAGAACCATCCGTGTAATTTACCCAACATATTAGTGCAACCTATACAGTAAAACTAATAATTTGTCTGACCTGTCAAGAACATCTTGGCGTTTCATTGTTGAAAGCAAATTACGGGTTCGCATCAGTAATGACGCATGACCCTTGTATTCACTTTCTGCTTTCTTTAACACTCCAGTTGATTCCTCTGCAATAATGTTAATATTATAATTTAAGTCACGGTTTGAGTATGTGGAGTGCAGACTATAGAATACTATAATTTTTGTATCCATAACTATACAGCCATATAGGAGGTCTTTGGTTTGGATTTGCGTTTTGGAACTGATTGTTGTGACTTGAAATGGAAATAATCAGTTTTAAATGTTTGGATGAACAGATTCTGCTTCTAATTATTTGAAATAATCAGTTTTCCATAAGTTCATAATGCCAACATAATTATATTTTAATGGTACAATAAAGTTACTCATTTACCTTTTCTTTTAACCTGAGTAAGTAGTTTTATTCCAATTCCCAAACAGTCGGTACCTATTTCATTAAAATGTCCATTTTGGTCATCAGATCTACTAATTTCTTAGTTGATCAGAATTTGCCAAACACTCGCACATTTGACTGTTGGCATGCCGTTTGATTACAGTTGATTATATTGTTTTGATTACACAATATCACATAACCACTTTCAAAGCGCACATCTAAACACAAAAATCATATTATCATACCACCGTCTTTATTATAACCACCACATAGAAAGAATATAAATTAAAATACGAAGAAAAGACTAACCAAAAGCCATGAGTGTGCTTCCACTCCGTTCTACCTCCTGCCAACATTATTTTTATATTTTTTAAAAAGTTGTTTGTAAATAATCATAAGTATTAATTACACACAGAATAAATGCTTTAAGATTATCTACCTGAACCATCAATTGCCTTGTACGACGAAGACTCTCTGTAATGCTCTCAGCTGCTGATGTCATTCCAGCTTTTGTCCTGATGATAAATACATTATTTTTAGCACATTTGAAGTAATAGTTATTTCTAAAACAATCCACTTATGATATAACAAATATTGAACTATGATTAAAGATAGAATATAAATACTGTAGATTGCGCCTTCTAACTGTGGACTCTTCTCCGCCTCCCAAGAGAAGCTCTCTCTGATATAAATAAAAACTTGAATAAAAGAATGACACTTTTCGTTAGAGGTGGTGAAATAGGCAGGTCAGGCATTTCAGGTATTTAGTTAAAATGTGTAAAGTTCTGTATGGGTCAGGCACTCAGGCCAAGCCGCAAACACATGGTTCTCAATAAAATGTAATTTGTAAATGTCTACTTTGTTGAAAATGATTAAAAATCTAAGATAATGCAGACTTCTTTTCTCAAAGCAATCAGGAGCTTTTATCTACGCTTCATATGACTTTCTACTGTTTTTTTTGTAGTTAAATCTTTTCGCTTATGGTTTACCCCATTCCCTTCTGTAAATGTGATCTTACAGTGTATGTATGTTTGTTTTGTTTATGGCTTATTACCCCCCTTAGCACTGTTAGAAATAAATCCCAGGTAAATGGGTCAATGTTGCCACCTTAATTGCCATGTCAAAGTGTCAAACACCTTAATAAGACGATATAAAAAGGATAATATCTAGATCAAGTAAAAGCTCAAATAATAGCAAGAAAAAATAACTAAATCAAGCTTATTACCTCTTCTTGGGCAGCTTTCCTCATGTTAGCCTTTGCTTGCAAATTAGCATTTCTCAGACTTGCACGCAGACTAAAAAGAAGAGAAAAAGAGAATAGCATTCATCATTTCATCAACCGTTTAAACCAAAATTCAACTCATTTCTTACAGAACCCCAAGGATAAAAAATTCAAAAAATCATCTTTAGAACAATCCAACTTCTTACAACCTACTATAAAGCTAAATTAACTTAACTCCATATAAACTGAAAGCATGTTGTAATTGGTACTAATTACAATCAGTCATAAACTCATAATGCAATCATAGGTGCAACTGTAACTAATACATCAGCAACCACTTGTAAGAAGTCGTTAACATGGCTCAAAACTAGGGCAAACAAACATATAACGTAAAAAGACTAATAATTGCGTCAAATTCTACAACAAATCACTCATAAACAGTGATAATCAACAACAGTTATAAAAGGCGAACAATTTCACCAATGATAGCAAAAAACTGATACCTACAAACCTTTGAATCTGTTTGTTCCACGATTGAAGCGTGAATTGGGCGTTTTGAATATAATCATCGGTGGGAAGTTGTGGGATGAGAAGATCGAGATTAAGTGTGCTGCGGACAGCATAGAGAGTCCGTCTTGAGCAAGGGCGTTCAATCTGGGCAGCGAGACATCGTCACCGGTGGATGTTGATATCCCGTGTTGTTCGATCGATTGAATGTGGGCTAGGGTTTGAACGTATGCTTCGTCCCAATGTTTCTCTCGTCTTGTTGAATTCCTCAACGACGATATCTGTTGGAGATGATGTATTTGCCTCCATAATCGATCGGAGGATCTTGGGATATCAGTTGAGATTTGGGTAGAGCATTCGGTGACCGTTTCCCATAAAACTTTTTTTGTGTCTTATATTATTTTTTTTTTGAAAGACCAATAAAAAGTTTTATTAAAAAGAAAACCTGAGTACCAGATAGTTAATCAGGCATGTTACAGAAAAAATACAGTTATCAAACACCCAAACAGACTACATCAAAGTTACACCACATTTCCCATGTGAGACCAACAACTTTCGCCCGTTTTTCAGCCATAAGTAGCCAAGAGATTTTATGTCTTCCTTTATCCTTAGGAATTGTGTCTTATATTATAAACTAGTTTTAGTAAACACGTGTAATACACGGGTTGAATAAATAAAATATTAAATTAAAAGCTATTAATTATAAAACGATAGACTAAAACATGATATGATTGAAATTATGTATAATTAATAGTTATAAGTAATAAAATAATAATATGAACTTTTTAATTTTTTTTATTTTCTCAAAGATAAATAGGTATTTTATTTTAAAACATTTAATTTTTTTTAAATTCCCATACTATAAATCCCTATTTTAATTATTTTTGTTTTATTAAAAATTATTTAAAAAACAATTTTAAAATATTACTAAAAATAATTTTATTTTTTAGAAAAAACTCTTTTATAAAAAACCATTCTATAGAAATAACATTAATAAAAATTTATCTTTCTTAATTTATAAAAAACTAATTATGATGTAAAAATAAATAGATAACATTATTAGTAATTAATGTGTTTATTTAATAGGAGAGAGAATCGAGAAAATTTTAATTAGAGTGACTATGGTGCTGACACGTGGCATTAAATGAGTCTAAAAAATGACATATGTCAACCAAGTTACCTTTTTGTTAGAGTAGTAAGATAAAGGTTGATTTGGGTGGTTTTTAGTGAAATAAGTTAGAATATTTAAAAGGGTTGTATTATGTTTTTTTATATTTAGGGAATCACGATATTACATTTATAAACTTTTTAATATTTTTTAAAGTGAGTCTGTGTGAGTTATAGAGAAAAATAATAATAAATGTGTGAAAAATATTAAGTAATTGTAAAAGAGAGAAAAATTAATGATGTTTAGTATAATTATAAATACGGGGATGAGTGATGGATTGTGATAGTGGTAGTATTACTCGTTTATACATATACTAGCTTTAGTGAACCCGTGTATTACAGGAGTTGAATAAATAATATTAAATAGAATAAATTTTATTTAATTATAAAATAATATATGATTTAAATTATATATGAGTAAGGAATATAAGTAATAAACAATAACATCAACTTTTTAAAATTTTGTTTTTAATTTTTTATTTTTTCAAAAAATAAATTAAACATTTCGCTTAAAAACATGTTAAAAATGTAAAATTTAAAATATTTTGTTTTAAAAAAGTATGATGTCTTAAAAAATTTGTTTTAATAAAAATTTGTTTCTCTATAAATAAACATCAAAAGTATCTATTTCTAAATTTTTTCTAAAAATAATTTTTAATCAAAAAGAATTCAATAATATAATTAGTAATTAATGGAGTTATTTAATAAGAGAGAGAAGCGGGAAAATTTTATTAAAAATGAATGTGGTGTTGCCATGTGACATCCCTAGTTATGTGGTGTTGCCATGTTGCATCCATAGTTACCCTTTTATTAGAATAGGTAGATGTTCTAGGATGTAAATTATTTATTATTAGTTTAGAAGCCTATATCTTACACTGGATGAATTAAAACATTAAGTTAAAATTTAATACATAGAAAATATAAAATATTATTAAATAAGATATGATTCGAATTACGTATAATAACTACATTAAGTGGTAAATAATAACAATATTTTTTAATCTTTCGTCTTAAAAAAACCTTTGTTTAAAAAATGCTTTCTAAACATAAAATTTATCTTTTAAACATCATTAAAAAGTTATACAACAACAACAACCATACCCAGTAAATACCACCTATAGTCATTAAAAAGTTATATGTATTAAAATCCTATTTTTATGATTTTAAGAAAATTATATGTATGTGTGTGTATATATATGTATATAAAATGTGTTTTATAATTTAGAAATAATATAAATAATATTTTTAACATTTAATATAATCATTAAACAGTAAACTTATTATGCTATTGACATGTGGAAAGCGGGATGTGAAAAATGATTTGTGACAAGAAAAATATAAAAATATGACATGTGTCAAAATTTTATTTTATTTTATTAGTACAGATCTATTTAACACTATCTTTAAGACAGGGAAGATGCCAGACCAGTGGAGAACCAGTGTCATAGTCCCCATATATAAGAAAAAAGGAGATATCCAAGGATGCGAAAACTACAGGGGAATAAAGCTACTGAGTCACACGATGAAACTATGGGAAAGAGTTATTGACACGAGAATTAGACGGGAAACCCAGATAGCATAAACCAATTTGGATTTATGCCAGGACGCTCTACACAGAAGCCATACACGTCATAAGACGGATAATGGAGAAATATAGAGAAAAGAAAAGGGACCTCCATATGGTATTCATCGACCTAGAAAAGGCATATGACAGTGTACCGAGACAACTAATTTGGGAAAGTCTCTGACATAGAGGGGTACCAGAGAGGTATATAAATTAATCAAGGACATGTATGACGGGGCAAAAACATGTGTGCGAGCACCGGTAGAGACACGGACTCATTCTCAGTGGAAGTGGGACTCCATCAAGGATCGGCATTGAGCCCATTTCTCTTCGCACTATGTTGGATGAGATGACTAAGTCAATACAACAGTCAGTCCCGTGGTGTATGCTCTTCGCGGATGATATTGTCGTAATATCAGAATCTAAAATGATGCTTAACGACAAGCTAGAGCAGTGGAGAGCAGCGCTAGAGAGCAGAGGATTAACGATAAGTCGCTCTAAGACGGAATACATGCATTGTAACTTTGGTGGCGACGACGAAGAGGACACCCAAATCAGTATCCAGGGCATGCCGGTCCCACAGACATCTAGGTTCAAATACCTGGGCTCGTACCTGCAGGAGGACGGAGAGATACACAGCGATGTAGCTCACCGTGTCCAAGCAGGATGGTGCAAGTGGAGAGCAGCATCAGGGATCCTATGTGATAAGAGGTTTCCAGCAAAACTTAAGGGAAAACTATACAGAGTGGCGGTACGCCCAGCTATGCTATATGGAACAGACTGCTGGGCCATAAAGAAATCGCACGAGAAACAAATAGAGGTTGCGGAAATGCGAATGCTAAGGTGGATGTGTGGCCATACAAGACTGGATAGGATAAGAAACGAAGTGTTTCGACAGAAGTTAGAAGTGGCTTCTATTGCAGATAAAATACGAGAGGGAAGATTAAGATGGTATGGACATGTCAAGAGGAGACCAATGGCAGCACCGGTCAGAGCAGTGGAGAACATCAGCATAGAGGGTAGGAAGAGTAGAGGACGACCTAGGTTGACTTGGGAAGAGAAAATTAGGCGAGATATGGAACACTTGCACCTCTCTGAGCACATGATCGAGGATAGGAGTGACTGGAGACGTAGAATTAAAATTAAGGACTTTTAGTGGTTTCTGTAGCTAGGAAAGGACTGTGTTTACTTGTTACGGGGCTTGATGTGTATGTAATTCGCGTAGACCTTCTTAGGGGAAACTTGCGGCTTTTCTGATGCATGCTTGTTCATTTTATACGTCCTTTTGGTGATATCTTAATGCTTTGAATGCTTGTTGTATGACGTGTGCTGTACAATATACCATATGTCATAAATCGTACGTTTGATTATATGATTGATTATTTGATTATTTGATTATATGTTAAATCGCGAGCGTTATAGCTTTTGTATCGAGCCAGGGGTCTCTTTGGAAGCGGTCTCTCTACCTATCTGGATAGAGGAAAGACTTGCCACCACCTACCCCTCCCAGACCCTGCTCTTGAGTGGGATATACTGGGTTTGTTTGTTTGTTTGTTTGTTTATTAGTACAGATCTTGTGAATTATTTAAGTTGCAAGTAAAGACATCCTACTTGTCCTTTTAATCGATATAGCATCCCAATCAACGGTTTAAACCAACGCTTAAATAGTAGGGCACGAGCGTTTGCAGTTGTAAACAAACATTTAAAATCATAAATAGACACTTGAAGTTATAAATGGCGTTTGATAATTGTATACATACCTATTGAAAAACATCAAAAGCAATCAAATTAATAGTGATGTATTGCTAGTAATAAAATGGATGTATTGCTTATGCGATTATTGTATTCTCTAGATAACAAGTTGAGAATATTTTATTTCTAAATGGCGGTTGAGAATGAATGTGTTTATGTAGGATAGAAGTTATAAGATGCTTATCATGGGTTTGTTAAGGATAAGATAGATATTTAGTGAATCAATGATTAATGTTATAAAAACACCCATTAAGGTTATACCGTCGGCGGTGAGAGGTGGTGAAATTTGAAAAATAGTTAATTTCAATTTTATTTCGTAAGGTGGTTTTTATAATAGTTAATTTCAATTTAACTTTGTAATGTTTTAGAAAAATAACAATTTTTTCTTTTAAATATTGAAAACATCAATTTAATTCCAAAAGTTTCGTATTTTGTTTCAATTTCAATCCAAAAGTTATGTTATTTTGGATTCAAGTTGAAACAATAATAAAACATATGGACTAAAGTGAAACAAATTATAAACTTTTGTAGGTAAATTGATGTTTCAAATAATTTGAAGAAAACTGATTATTTTTTAAACCTCAGGTAGTAAAACCGAAATTAACTATTGAAAAAATAAAAAAGGAGATGTGTGACATAAATAAAATTAGAATCAAAATTAGCAATTAAAGCATAAGAATCATAACCTTGTACTGGGGGTTTGCATACGAAATCGATTGAATGTTTAGAGCAACATGTTTAATCAATGGTGGTGCGGTGGTAATTTGCTGATGGCGGCTCTATTCAGTCGTCTGAAAAGAGCCAACCAAATGCGATTGACAAGAGGGTGAAGATGACGATTTGCTTTAGATTAGTAGTTGAAAAATCTAAGTAGGTTTAAACCGAGTTGGGGGAGGTGGTTATTAATGGAAACGTTAGGTAACGTGTCCAATCTGACGAGTGAAAATAGCATCAGACCTAACATGTATACTAAAATTCTTTAGCGGTGGAGAATAAGGACAATGCCATTTAGGTTTGGGATAACATTGAGAACGACTTGCATTCCAACCCCATATCAAAAAAGGCCCTAAAAAAGTCTATGTTTTTAAACGGGGGAACATGAGCATGTATTGTAAATGATTGACAAGTGGTAAAACCTTTATTTTTTGTTATATATTGAAGTTTACGTTATTATGAAATTCTAGTAGCTAACTTAATATTGAGTGACATTGAAACGGTTTAAAACGTGTTATAATATTTAGTTTGTTTTTAAGTCCGAATATATTAAGTTGAAGAGTAAAATACTATTTTTGACCTGACCATGTTAATCTTTTTTGCTCAAAAAGCAATCTTCTGACATACCAAACCTCAAGTTTGCATCTTGTAACAGTCTTGACCCTTAACCACTAATTATGTTTTGAAAGTTAGAAACTTTTGGTCCTTACTATTTTGGGTTTTCTTACTTCAGAGGTAGTTTTGAAAGTTAATTTTTTTAACATAAAGGGCTATTTATGTAACTTATGTGTTACTAATTACCAACCTTTATATGCATTAAGGTTGTACTTTAAGTTTAGTGGGTTACACCCTCTTTTGGGTGGGTTTTTATCTTAAATTTTTTACATTTAACTCCAATATTTTTACATATTTTACAATTTAACTCTAGCAATTTTTTATTTTCAACTTAGTCCACTATACTTTTCATCTTTTATAAATTTTTCGTTTTACGTTTCAGTTCAAAATTTTACGAGTTAACACATCGCAGCGTGCGCGTGTGGTTCACCGTTTACGCTTATTTATTGGCCCCATCATAACTCACGGGTCATAGATCGACTTGGTTTTTAATGTTTAATATTTCACATGCATAGTTTAATGTTTTTACGTCTACTTTTTATTCAGTTTATATTTTTCGTTTTTATTTCCTTTTTAATACGAGTTTTTCCGATGTTGGTGGTCGCTAACAGTGATGTGATGTTGGTGGTCGTTAACAGAGATGTGATGTTGGTACTACTTGGCACGGTTTCATGCCCCCGTCGCAACGCGAGGGGCTTAATACTAGTTATTTATATTAACAAAAACAACACCAAGTTGAATGAGTTTTTAACTCCATTAAAAACTATTTATTTTTTTTAATTTTTTGGTTATTTTATTTTTACTATTTCGTTAACTTATTATTATTATTTAATATAATATGTTTTAAATATACAAATAAACGCATCTGTCCTAAATAATTATTTTAAAAAGAATGGTTAAAAAACGATTTGAAAATGAATGTTAAGATTTTAAAAGAAAACTTCTTGATTCATTAAACCCTTTGTTTATAAAAATAGTTTGTTTTTTAAAACCATTCACTTTCTAAAATAATATTCTAAACCATATATTTTTTATAAACAATCTTTTTTTGAATATTCAAAAGCGTTCATGATTTATAAAAAAATTTCTTTAAAGAATAATGATTACAAAAATGGTTAAAAAACGATTTAGAATAAAAAATAAAAAAGAACGGTAATTAAAAAGAAATGTTTAAAAATGAACGCTTTTTAAAATCTTTCTCTTTTTATTTTATAATCGTTCTTTTTAAGCGTTTCTTCTTAAAATCTTTCTTTTATTAAAAATCGTTTGTTTTTAAAATCATTCCTTTATAAATCGTTTTTTTGGAGAAGAAGCATGTAATTGTACATTTAAAACATGTTTTATTTAATAATAATCAAAAATTTAATGAAGCAATAAAAATAAACTAACCAAAAAAGATTAAAAAGATAATGCTAATATTTTTTATATATGCAATGAAAAACTTATTTAATTTGGGGTTGGTTTATTATTGGTTTAAATATTTACATAAATAGCCTCTAATGTTAAAACTTTCTAACATCCAAAACAACCACAGAACCACTAGAGTAAGAAAGACCAAAATATTATTCAATTTAAGTGACAAAGTAGAAGAGTTGGTGGTTAGTAGTCAAAACTATTATAAGATACCAGCTCGGGGTCTAATATGTTAAAAATTATTTTGAACTAAAAGAGTTAAAATGACAAAATTATAGGAGCCACAATAGTAATTTACTTTAAATTATTAATTGGGCAACCCCTATGTATAAAAATTAAAGGTTTGAAAGGTGTCACTCCACTTTATTCACACATGTATGCATCTTGAACGTATTTATTGTTAGGAGTAAATTCGAACAACATACAATATAATTGCGATATCCAACCAAAGATACATGTACATCACTTCAAAAAGACAAATTAATTTACCTCTCACACGAAAGAGATAAAATCAATAAAATTCGTTTGTTCAAACATAAACATGGCCTCATTTCATGTTCAACGTGAGTTTACATAGGAGAGTCACAACCCCTAGCCCACGTTCCTACTACTTGGGAAAATAACTGGAAACAAAAGTGCTTAAAAGGAAACAAATTAAGGAAAATGACTTTAAAAAACATAAAAATAATTGTATAATGCATGGCTACTTTAATCCTTTGATATACAAAATCATCCGATTGCCCCATTTGAATAATTGTAGTGAAGGAGTCGATGACCCGATATAAAACATTTACTGCACCCTAAAACACATATAGCAAAGCAATAAAACTTGGTGTATGAACGTACAAGTTAGCAACACACAAAGGTACAAACCATCAAAGCTGAGTCAAAGTTTTGATGATTTTATAATGTTTTTTTTCTTTTACCCTTCAATCTTTAACATACGATTTTTATAAAATAAAAAACTATACATGCTTATATTTGTCAATGTTAATATAACTGTTTGATTTTTCTACATTGCGATATGTCTACTTTATGTTCCAACGTTAACCTTCTTTTTATGATTTTCTTTTTTATATTAAGTTTCAATAAAAATCAATATACTCGCGTAGGCGCGTAGCGCATGTGTGTGTGACAGCTTCGTTTTTAATATAAATTTTGTAGTGCCATTGTAGTTTTATGAAGATTTACTAATTTATGCACAACTTGGTCCTATGGTCTAGTGGTTAGGACATTGGACTCTGAATCCAGTAACCCGAGTTCAAATCTCGGTAGGACCTTTTGTTTTTCTTTTTTCATCCACCAGGTAAGACGTAAGCACTTTTCATTTGTACGTAAAGTTTATAAGCATGTAACAATGATTATGTTCTCAATCGTATACCAACAGTTGAAGGTCTATAGTAGATTAACCATAGTTGTCTATCATCATCGGCGGTAGTTACCTTTAGCGAAATGAGTAGGTCATAGACCCGCGGGATTTTACTGTGTTTACATTGTATAGAGATTCAAAGTCACCAACACATAATCACTGTACACTTAAGATTGATGAATGATGATCAAGATTGTATAATATGACTCAAATCTGCACTCCTAACATGAAACCATAAAGACAACAAAGAAACCATATACAACATTAATCCAATTTGTAAGGAGTACATGTTCTTGATTATGGTAGGACCTCAATTAAATTACTTGCCGTCCATCTCCTTGCAGCTTCTGATAACTTACGATCTTCAACCTGCACGTTTTGCAACTTCGAAGAATTCGGAATTATGACTAAGCACCTTCCACCTGAAATCCATGGCCAACACTCTCCAAACACTTACAATTCTACACAACAAAATCAATGTTCTTACACAACGAAATCAATGATACATTGGTTAATCTACTGCAATCCCTGAGCTTCAATGTTCGTAGATCTTACCATGAACTGATCATCAATACAAACTCTTTATCAAGCAATTAGGGCCGGCTTAACGTTTTTTGGGGCCCCAATCGAACTAAAAAATTAATGCCTTTCTTTAAAACGCAATATAAACATAAGCAATCTAATCATATTTCATTGAACGAAAGCAATATACTAACCTTGAGTCTAGTTGATTTTTTTTAACAAAAAAGAGGCAAAAAAGGGCTAGCCGATGTCAATCATCAAAATTTCCATCGGGACTCAACTGTTAAGTATTGTTCAAGCTTTGAAATTTCATTGGCCTATATAATACCAAAAACCACTATAAATTTCTTTTATAAAATGGGAGCCCTTATTTCTAGGGGCTCCAAGCCCAATGCGTCACAAAACCCTACAAGCAATGTATGATTAATGATTATACAACAACTCAAGGATTTTGATGTAGCGTAAATTTTGAGCTAAATCCACAAGGAATCCATGTTGCTTCTTCATAACATCACAGTTTGTTAAAGCTATAGATTTACGTCCTTCACCTGTAACTATAGCGCAACTTTGCAATCGAAGAACAGGTGAAATGAATACTATAAAAACAATGTAAATTATATAGAAAACCTATATCTTGAGGTGCACCACCGCTATAACGGTCACATACTACTTGTCACGCCACTAGGAGCCTCAATTTCTAGTGTCAGGACTCAGGACCATAGTCACTGGTCATCACCATCCCAAGTCCATTCAAACCAGTAATTATTTTCATCACCTCATTCAAAACGGTCATTATTGGTTTGAAAACCACAAACATGTCTAGCTAAACATGTTGGTATCAAGTCAATGTGGCATGTGTGTTTACTTGTTAATCCATTTATTAGAAAACCTTCTAAAGGGTATTAATATTGGCAGTCATATTATTTCGAGATGTATATCTCGTTAGTTTTAGATTGATTATGGTTTCCTATTTGTTTTGGTTCATTCCTATTTAATGGATAGTTGGTTAGGAATATGATTATATATATTGATGTAATATGTTTCTAGCAAGGCAATCAATATCAATATTCTTTAATTAATACTATGCACTTTATGATACGTTAACAATAATCTGGATTCTCTCTTTCAAATCTCTTGCTTTATCAAGAAAAAAATAAAACAAGTGGTTGTAGGTTCAAATCTTGTAATGCGCAGATTTAGTGATTATTTTCTAGATTATAGAATTGCTTTAAAAAAGTGAGAATAATGTTTAAGGTTGAGAGACGTCTTTCAATCGTAGTTTAAGAATCTTGTTTATATAGAGGATCCTTGTTTACCTAGTTTGAAAAAATATCTACTCCATGTCCTTCAATCTGGTTTACCTTGTTAAAAAAGACTCTACCCCAACTCGATAACCAATTAACCATGGTCAGAAAACGAATAACTAATGGGTGGATGGACTGAATCCGAGCGGTATTACAGCTTTGAAGGTTTTAACAAACTGAGAACTTGAACCATTTTTTAAAAATCATTAGTGTGTAATATAATATTTTAGAGTAAATCATGTCGATCATCCCCGTGGTATGTTGAAATTTCAATTGTCATCTTTAGGTATGAGAAATTACGACACTTCTACTCCTTACTTGGATGCTGTCAAAGAAGAAAAATAGACATTTAACAAATTAACGTAAAATATTATGACATCCATCTTAGTGACGAAAGTGTGAATGTGGAGTGACAATGAGGACTATAGCCATAACTAAAGGATAAAAGATATAATTGCAACATAACACAGTAACAATTGGCTAATTTGCTCAAAATTCTAAAATGATAATAATGGTTCATAATTTAATACACATACATAACCATATATTCCAAAAATGAAAATAAATATATAAACAAAGATTGACCTGTTGAACCATCAAACCGCCGAATTAAACCGTTTGTATCTAAAACCAGCTCACTTGCTTCGGTTAGGATGGTTTTAACGGTTTTTGAATGCCTTTATCAAAATTCGACAATAAGTAGACGTATCAATAATATAAAAGAGTTACAGAAAAGAAAAGAATCTTGATTTTATTAATAAGAACTGATACTAAAAGTCACACAAAGATTAATGAATCCTCATCAACTGAAATGAATTGAGATATACCCTACACCTAGATTTAAGTAAAATCTAACATGGATGTAATAAAATGTAAACACAGAGAACCCAGCAAGGAAGATGAACCATGCATATATAGATGTAAGTGGCGCTATTCCATGCCCATAAAGACTCCATCCAGTACCAAAACTCAACTAAACTAGACCCGAACCCGAATGCACTTTTCGCCACAAAAAATGCAGCACCAGGAAACCCGATAACTACCAACAAAAAATTTAAAGCAGAATGGGCTTTACCTGCTAACGGCCATGGTTTAATCATCAAACACATTGGAACCAATAGTAAAGCACCAATTTCAGCTGTTGCAAAGTTTATAACTGACATCAGACATAGCCCGATAAATGCAGTCGATACTGTCACTGATTTCAGAAGGGCCCATTGATTGGAACAGCCCCCAAAAAACGAGCCCAAAAGAATTAGGATAAAGAGTGAAAGGGATGCCCAGATAAGAAGGCGTGATGTTGGTTGAGAATTCGGTATTTGAGATATGAAATAAGGAAGTAATGAGACTATGGCTCCCCATAAATGAATGAGAAATATGTTTTTTGTTGGGTAAAGCCAACTCCAAGCTGTAAATGGTTTACTATTATTTTCTGACTCGCGGATTGATTGGTTGGCATCAGAAAATAAAGCAGCAGCATGAACAGGAAGGGGGGCAACTAGCAGTGAAAATGCAATCATGTAGACTCCAACAGATATAAATTTGGTTGATGATGTTAGTAAGTACAAGAAAAAGGATTGGTGAAACTTCTCTAGGAGGTTATTGACTGACCGTACAGCTGCTTCAATTAACCTGCATTTAGAAATAAATTAGAAATAAGAGTTGTAAAATTTCAATGATATCTTCAATAACAGGCCTAGTGTAGAAAGTGATCCCAAAATTACAATACATTAATTAGAGATATAAGTATAATCATCCGTGTAGTATTGCTGTGCGTATTTACAGAACTAAGCATATTACTACTTCCTAGTGTAGTTATCAGGGAGCCCGGAGCCATATTTTGTAGCCTTGTGTTCAAGTTGGCAGTTGTGTTGGGTTGGAACAGGTGATTCGGGTAAACCGTAGAATGGAAAAAAAATGTATCGTGTCAGGTTAGTTAACGAGTACCTTCCAATTTTACAATGCCTTGCTTTTCTTCTATTAAATCTTTCATGCTACGTTGACTCAGCTACTTTTAAATCTTTCATTGAACTCTGTGTTGGTCTTAATAGGCTTTTCTTTTGAATCAAACTAAGATATTCCATGCAAGGTTCCTAGTTTTTTAACTATAATGTGCCCTTCTGGACTATATTCCAAGCCCACATATTTGCTAAAATGCTAAGGATTTCCAGTTCCCATTATTAAACTCAAACCCATCTACTGCACTTATGGTTTGGGGACTGAAAGAAATTACTAAACAGCCAGAGACCATAGCAAAGAAGTTGGGTTGCAATTCATTAAACAACATGTAAATTGGTATACAAAATGAGAAATTTGTATCACATATCATAAATTCATAATTACACATTACCTGCCACCTTCAAACAGAAACTCAGTTTGTCTGCCTTTATCAATGGAAGATAGTTCGAGCGGAATCTCTACAGTAATTGCATCAATTTGATAATCACGGAAAGCGCCATGGGAACCGGTGGGGATACCTAACGCCTGGAACAATAAACAGAGAATTAAGTTGATATGTAAATATTCATTTCATTTTGTTTCTTGATATTTTGTTTCTTTTTTTCATTTGGGGAAAATCTAACCTGGTGATAGAGCGAACTAACTAGAGTAGCACTTCCTTCAACATACTCCTTTACAGATATACCAAATTTCCACTGAGGATTCAACCTTCTAGCAATATTCCCTACTGTCTCAAACACCTCACCAATGAACTTCAGCCACTTGGAATCAAGCAAAGACACAAGTTTCTCCACCTGTACGGAAAGACCCTGTTCGTAAACCGCCATATAGCACACAACATTTATAAGGTCAAGATTCGGCATTTGACCATTAGATGCCTCAGCATAAATGTTTAGTGCATCTTGCTTGCCTTCTTCACCCTGTCTGCAACTTCAATTACAAAAGCAGCCGCCATTGTTCCAGCACGTCTAAAAGCATCGGATACTTCTGCTTCAATACTCATATATAATTTTGACTCATGTACGCCACTGCTTCCATGACAGCTTCCACCATGTAGCTTACCGAGTCCATCAATTGAAGGAGTGTGATATTCTCTTAACCAAG
The DNA here is from genome assembly GCA_024085815.1 of Flaveria linearis. NCBI lineage: Eukaryota > Viridiplantae > Streptophyta > Magnoliopsida > Asterales > Asteraceae > Flaveria > Flaveria linearis. Next base: position 51,275,616 of record CM044012.1, read on the forward strand.
CAGCAACCGAGTTATACTGTCCATATTGTGAGTCTGCAGCTAGCCATATAATATCTTTGGCTAGCCAAGTAGCTTGACTTAATAATGAAAACGCGGAGTATGCAATCCCTAAAGATAAAGCTTCATTCTGAGTTAGGTTTACAGGGTTGTAAGGAGTCACAAGTACAACAGCTTCTTTTCCATCACCACGTGGAGCCCTGATAATTCCAACAATATTGGTAGCATACAATTCACAAGTCTTGTTCACACGGTCAACTTCAGCACTAGGACTTCTAAAGAAGTGAATAGGGTGGAATTTGTTTAATTGAATTGGAAATCTATGATAACTGACTTCCCCACCTAAGTTTGACATATGCTGCACTATCAGTCTACGAATTTCTCTGCGTTTATAGATGAACAAAGCAAATTATGTTACTAATTAGACTCCATCATGATTTGTGAGCTTAAAAAAGAGTAAGTATATACATGGAAGAATGTATGCAAAGATTCACATACATGCCAGTGCTCTGAGACTTCAGTTTCAGGTTAGTTAGCTCATCGATAAATCTGTTTGCCACTGAAACATCCTGATCAGACATCGTAGGACTTGCTGAACCTGTGAGATTATGACATATTGACATTATCATCTGATTACAGTAGAAAATACAAAAATCTGATATTATAATCTGCTAAACTTAAGATCATTCAACAATCAGTAGCTAGTAGAAGACCTAAAAGCATCAAAATCATAGCAAACGTTCACACAAATTATATATTTGTCGAATTTAATAGTACAATATCCGAAATCAAAGAGCAAAATATGTCAAAATTACCAGGTAATAGTGCATTTTCTGAAACGTAGGTTTTCTTCGCAAGAACAGGTAACAGCAAGAGAACCAAAACTCCAGCTATACAACAAACAACACTACACACGCAACAAAAATAAGCAAAATTTATCATTGTATTCTTAATCCATTACAACATTGCCTGTAAATCTACATATATGTGCAAAAGCTTATAGGATCGTTAAACGAGAGTGAGATCAGATTAACAGTACCTAACAAATGAGCTGTGAGATATTATGAAGATACCGATACGAACAATTGGTCGACGTTTCAACTTTTCTCCATCCTTCTCCGGCGTTGTAGCCATTGATGATCACCGGTGATTGTTTCCGTGTCTTTGTGATGGTTATTTGGTATGCATTCCTAGTTGCAATATGTGCGACATGATTTCTACTTTGATTTTTACGTGAGTAGGCACTAGTTTTCTTTTAAAGTAAATCACGCTTTTCTTTCTTTAAATTTGTAACCCATTTCAAGTTTCGTTTTTAAATTAAAAAAAATCACAGTAAGCATTTTTACGTTTAAAAAAATTTATATTTTTCATCATTTACTTTAACGAACGTTAAATTTGTCTGTTAAATTCAATCATATGACTTGCACATGAAAGTGACAATATAGTCTGTTTTACTTATTTGGTCTAAAAAAGATAAAACACATCTTTATCTTCCAACCCAAACCCTAACAATCCTCACATCTTCTGTTTATTCATCCCCACTCTCACCATCCACTCTCACCACCAGTTATATCTCCACCACAAGTTTATTACCTTCGCCTCTACCTCCTCCTAACAACACCACCTATACCAAAAGGGTGGTACTGGGGACACCGCAGAGGTTTTTGGGGTTAGGTCGGGTCAAACGGTCACGGTTAGGGCTTGCGGTCATGTTTTGATGCCTAACCGTGACCGCGAGGTCTTGCGGTCACGGTTTCTGTGTCTGTCTTCCGACACCTCGTGACAACAAAACGACAAATGGCCTGGAAAAGTTGAAAAACCGGTCACCAAACCGTCACGTGGAGGCCAAACCGTGACCTCTAGGGTACAAGGTTCGGTTTAAGGTACGAGGTAGACCGTGATGTTGACAAAAGGGTCGGGATTCGCACCACGAACCGTCACGTGGAGGCCAAACCGTGACGGTTTGTGCACCAGATTTTCACCTTAAATACCTTTCACCTTTCAACACTCGCCATTTAATTCACCGCTCGAAATTTTTTCATCATTAGCTATTTGAGCTTTCATTCATCCAACACTCGAGATTTTTCAGCCTTCGTCATTCCAAAAACACGTTAATTCGAAAACAATGTCGGGTTCGGGAGATCATTATCAAAAGCCGAAGCTTCCAGATTTGAATGATGTGCCACATATCGAAGATTCGAATCAGGTTGAACTAGTATATGTTTTATTATTGCTTATTATTTGATATATCTAACCATTATCTTTTTTAGGAATATTACGTATACGGGAGTCACCCTCCGTGGGGGGGAGGAAACCAACCCGTCGAACACATTTGCTCAAGAGGCGTACAACTCTTTATTTGGACCGACATGTTACGGTGAAGGGTACAGATATCCCCCTTGCAATTCTTACGGGCATGCCCCGAACACGTACCACTCACAAACAGAGCTGGATTACGGACATCCCCCGTACCAGTCAGAACTATAAATTACACATGTGTCGGATACTTTTAATGGGAATAGCACAGATGAGAGTGACGGTTCGGTTCACCTTAAAGAAAACCATGGGGACACCGCGGAGCATGATGGGGATGAGGATCGGATAAGAAAGGCTACGGTTTCTTATAAAACCGATAAAGTACGAAGAGTTTTTATTCTTTTGTTTATTTTATTTTTTTATTTGTTTTATATATTGTTTTTATGTCTAGCTTTATCATTTTTTCAGTATTTTGATTCTCGTGAGGATTTGGAGAATTGGGCTAAAATGAGAGGACGCGAGCATGGGTACGTCATTATGGTGGGTCGGTCACGAAAAAAGGATGTGGAACTATTATGCAATCGTAGTGGTGAACCTAAATTCACTGGCACAAGTAGACGTACTTGGAGCATAAAGAAAGGATGTCCCTTTAAACTCGTAGGGAAGTACGTAGGAAAGAGTGACAGTTGGATGTTAGAGGTGAGAAAGGAGACGCACAACCACGATCCTGTTGTGTACGAGGAGGGCCACGCTCATCTTAGGAAGATGACCGCTGAAGAAATTGATCTTGTCGAGAAGTTACACAGACAGCACGTGCGGCCACGACATATCCATTCAGCCGTAAGGGAGCGGTTTCCCCACAGCGTCTGTGTTGTTTAAGACATATACAATCTGACGTCGAAGTTTAGGGCTGAGGGGAGAAAAGGCATGACACCAATGCAGGAACTTAAAAACATGCTACAATCTAAAGAGTTCGTGTATGAAACACGAACGAATGCAACTACTAAGGCCGTGGAAGATGTTTTCTTTTGTCATCCTACTTCGTATAAAATATGGCGCGCATCCCCGCACGTGATGTTGATAGACACGACGTACAAGACCAACATGTACAACATTCCGTTTGTTCAGGTTATTGGCGTTACGTCGATGTCGAAGTCGTTTTGCATTGCGCATGCATTTATATCGTGGGAACGGCAGGACAACTTCACATGGGTACTGGAGCGGATCAGAGATATGCTCGATGGGTGTGTGGAGCCCCGCGTTATTGTCACAGACAGGGACCTGGCCCTCATGAGCGCGTGTGACACCGTGTTCCCGAGTGCTACTAAAAACCTATGCAGGTGGCACATTAGGGAGAATATCAAAAGACGGTGGAATATCCTTTTCAAAACCGATATGTGGAAGGATTTTCATACTGGTGGAAGACCTTGTGTTCGTCTCCCACAGAGGCATTGTACGATTACAATTGCAGGAAGATGGAAGAAAAGTTAAATGAAGATGGTAAATGTGGTAAGAATTTCATAGTTATTTTTACTCTAATAATTTATTTGTTCATTTTATAAAATTTGTTATTTCTTTCGGAGGTATGGGAATATATTTGGAATAATTGGTTGGTGCCGTACAAAGAGAAAATTGTTAGTTGTTGGATGTACGACCGCCTTAACTTTGGTGAATTTACAACTAATAGGGTTTAGGGCCAACATGCTAACTTTAAGAGTTACCTCACAGGGACCAATAATACGTTGCACACACTTGTCGGATATGTTTGTGACCTCGTGCGCGGCCAGGAGATTGAAATTCGTAAAACATTCGAGGTGTCCCGCATGAAGATTAAAAAAGACCATCGACTGTCATTGTTTTCAAAATTACATTATAAAGTATCCGTTTTTTGCCTTAGCCTCCTTGAATCAGTGTTGATGAAAATGGAAATGATTCAGGAGTCTGGGGGTTCATGTGGACACCAGTTGTTCAAGTCCATGGGCTTGCCATGTGCTTGTCGTTTGGAGATATACACCCGAGAAGGTTATATTTTTCTTAATACATTTTTTTATTGTTGTCACACGATTACATATTTTTCACTAATAATTTAACCTTTAAATCCAGTCACAAGTATTCCACTCGATGCGGTAGATCCACACTGGAGGAAGCTTGATTTCGAGCCAGCGTACGTCGCGCCGCCTGAACCCGACTACGATATGAAATTTGATGACTTGAAACAAAAGGTTATGCCGTCTCCCAATCCTCAAGTAAAGAAAAAATTGTTTAACAAAGTATTTGACTCTTTGTTTAAGAGCAAGTCAAAACTTAAAAAACCTGAGGTGCGTCATGACCGACGTGGTCGTCCAAATATTAAGGAGCAACAAAGAAGAGCGGACTCCAATACATCACAGTATGAGGCTGCTAGACACAGCTCCTATACTTCCTCACAACAAACTATGCCTGACCCGGCGAGGCATAGCTCATATACCCCTCAGTTTAAAATGCCTAACGACCGTTCTAATCAGGCAAAATCTGCTTCAAATGTACCGATTACGGGAGCTGCCCTAGGGTTTCCTTTAATATTGAAACCAAAGGACGTGATAAAAGTTATGAAGTTTAAGGATCAGCTGCCCCAGTGGATTCACCAGTACGTTTCGACTATAAAAGATGTGCGGCCTGATGGTAACTGTGGTTTTCGGGCGATCGCGGTGGCTTTAGGGAAAAAGCAAAATGAATGGGAATGGGCTAGGCGTCAAATGTTATCGGAGATGGACAGAAACATGTGGTATTGGCGGAGCAATTTGAACCGCGAGATGCCTGGCTATTATGATTCTGTTCGTAATAGCTTAAATTGGTTTGGCACGACTCAACCCGCATCCGATACCCATTGGCTAACTTTTCCGGCCCATGGACTCGTAATTACGGAAACATTCAATTGTATTGTGCATCTTATTTCTTCATTTGGCAGCCAGACATGGTTCCCGCTGAGAACAGCCCTAGAGCCATTATTCACCTATCCAGTTGTCACACTTGGTCATATTAACCAAGATCACTTTCTTTGCATAGAATTGGAAGGGGATTACCCAATGCCCAGTGTGAGCTATCATTGGCCGAGATTTGCATATCAACAAGCACTAGAATGGCAAAATATGTATGAGGATCGTATAAATAATTACGTTAGAATAACGGATCGTCAAAGAGGCACCAATGCCTCCTGTAAGTTATCATTGTCCAATACTTTATCATATTAATGAAGATCTCTTTATTTGATGATGATGATGATGATAAAAATAATAGTAATAATAGAAATAATAATAATAATAATAATAATAATAATAATAATAATAGAAATAATAATAATAATAATAATAATAATAGAAGAAATAATAATAGTAATAATTTTAAAGTTAATAAGAATAATAATAATAATAGTATTATTTTGTGTATCCAGAAACTACAAAATAAACTCTAATAATAATAACAATAAAGATAAATAATAATAATAATAACAATAACAATAATAATAATAATTATAATAATAATAATAATAATAATAATAATATTAATAATATTAATAATAATAGTAATAATAATAAAACACTAAATCAAATAGGAGGATAAACTTTTACGGTTTTGTAACATCTCGTATTTTACGTTAATTAAAAATTAACGACGTTTAATTCTTGTAAGGGCCTTTTATGCCATTTATAAAACTATGAGGGTTATTTATGATTGTTGCTTGTATTTTATTCTTTTGTTTTTTTTTAATTTAATGGTTAATAATCAAATTTATTAAAATAAACATAATAATAATAACAACAACAATAATAATAATATTAATAATAAAATAAGTTAAAAATAATAATAATAACAGAAATAATAACTTATGGAAGTGAAATAATTAATAAGTTATACAATAATAACAACTTAAAGTTAATTGATTTCAGGGGGGTTAGTTTTGACATTTTTACAAACTTTAAATGAAACTTTTGGTTTAAAATAGTAAACAAATCAAACTATAGGGATCAAACTGTAATTATTTTAAAAACCCAAACCCCCTTTCCCCTTCTCCCCCGATTTTCCGGTGGCCGGCCGGCGGTGCTCCGGCGCGGCGCCGGCGACATCTCAAACCACATAAAAACCCGATTTTAAAACCCCAAAATGCACCAAATCGTTTGTAATCGACTTTTAAACGTTAATTAAATAAAAATCGGGCTAAATCAGGACCTAAACCCTCGAAACCGTAACCTCCTTTGTCATTAAAATTTTTTTGATCGGTTTCGACTTTAAAACTTGCAAATAATCAAATTAATCGAACAGAAACGTTCGAATGATCATTACAAAGATGAACGTGTAATTTAATTGGAGTTAAACATCCAATTAATCTCTTAATCCTAACCGAAGCATTCGAATCAAATTCGAAACCATTCGGGGTGAAAACGTTTAATTAGAACATATATAATAGAGGGGAATCATTTTATTTGATTCCTTTAAACTCCCTGCACTCTCAATTGCTTGAAAAAGTTATCACAACTTCGATTTTGAATCCACTGTTCTTTGCAAGTGGAACCGAAGGTGCACCGAGCCCAAACACATCGATATGTTCGCAATTGAGTAAGTTAAACCCACACACACACTCGATTACACTTGGGGATTAAAAGCCCTAAGTTTAATCCAAGTGATAACATCGAATCGATGTTCAATTTGGGATCAAATCAGTTCTAGGGTTCATAAGATTTGGGCGTCTTCTTATATTGTGTTTATATGATTTTAAAACCAAGAAAAAACACGGCTGCGGCCCTGGTCTATTGGTTACATGCACACATCCCCTACCATGAGGTCCCGGGTTCGAACCGGGCACCCTCACTATTATTTTTAAAGGGTTTTTCAGCCTTTAAAAATTTATAAAAAAAAAATTCTAAAAATTATAAAAATCAGTTTTATAAACTTCGTTTATTCCAAAAATTATCTAATTATTTTTTGAAAAATTATTTCTTTAAAAACCTTAATTTTTCTTTATAAAGTATTATTTTTTTAAATGTTATAAAAGTTATAAAAAGTTATTTTCTGAAAATTCATTCTTATTTCTTTTAAAGGTTATAAATAAAATATTACAAGTGTTATAAAGTTATTTCTATAAAAGTGAACTTTTAATAATAACTTAAATTATTAAATTATTATTGGGCACTATATTACCTTTAATTATGAATTATTCAAGATAATTGCAATTATATATATTTTATAGTTTCTCGGATTATTTACAAAAGTTATTTTTTTTCCTTATAAAATGTACTTTAAATAATAACCTAAGTTAATAAGTTATTATTAGTCAATACGTTATTTTAAATCATTGTTGAATCATTTTTATTCCAAAATATTATAAAATTTTATTTATATTTTATATTTAAACCTCATCAATTAGTATATCTAATTTCTTTTCTATACTAAGACATTTAAATGGTATAACTCTTTTCATTAAATCAAAATATAAACAATCTCATTATATAAATTTATTTACTTGTTAAAAACTCCACAATTCTAGAAGAAACCCTAGTTCACGTTAAATTGTTAACCTTATTATTAACCTTAAACTTGTAATATATATTTAGGTGCTAGTAATGGATACTTTGGATCATCGTTTAATCTTTTATTATCATCTTGTAATGCATATATCAATGTGAGTATTTCCATACCCCTTTTTCTTATTTTCACACTTTGGGGTGAAACATGTTAACTTATATTATTGCACTTGTAAACTTATTCGAGACTTGTAAACTTTATGGCAATTTATTTAAAGTTGTGGTTAGTTGAACTTTTGTGGTTACCATGTTATGGCATTATATGTACAATCATTAACTATTGCTAGCCCAGCGAAGTCTTAGATCTATGGGACAGACAACCTATTTGGTGCTAAAGTCGATGTATTGCCGACTCCTAGGAGCCGTATGCTTGTGCACTAGGGAACCAAATACACTTAGCTGATCATATATATACTTTTAATGTATAAGACTTGTAAACTTTGTCGAGGTTTGATTGTTGCATTGTTCATAACATCCCTAATCACTTTATTCACTAACTTATGACTTGAATTGCCATCTTTTATATACTTATGTATTGAAAACTATGGAATGCTCACCAACATTTTTATGTTGACCTTTTATTTTTAACATGTTTCAGGTTACTCTTTGAAGCTTATCACACTTAGGATTGGACTTAGAGAAATAAACGAATGATCTGGATACTTTTATACTTGTATTCTGGATGTATCTTTGTTTGAACATTTACTTGTATTGTTACAATTGAATCTTGATTAATATATTTGGAACTAATAATAGCGTTATGTGGCTGTGAACAATCTTAACCCTCACACCTCGACGTTTCCGCCGTCAAGGTTGGGGTGTGACAGATTGGTATCAGAGCCCATAACTATAGGGATTTAGGTTATTAGAAATGGTGACCTAGACTATAGCTTATGCATGAACCTCATAGAAAGATCACTATACTTTTGTGCTTACTTATTGTTTGCGTGCTACATAATGCTATGCCTTTTATGCAACTTGATGCCTTAGCATAGGATTGCCTTATGTGTGCTTAAAACTTAGTTACTTGTCTCCCTAAACTTAACTTTGACTCTTTGACTCCCCCCGACAAATGAAACTTCCTAAACTTATTCTCGACGACGTGTGGAATCTACACTACCTATCGTGGGTTTAATTCCTTAGACTCTATGTCTAATCATTGAAAATCTCATCAAGGTTTTGATTTCATGAACCTAAGAAATTTGTGGGACCATAGACACCTGTATTCTAGATTTCCTGGCAAAAGGCCTTCGGGCTAAGGCAAGCATATCGTATAAATCTCATTGCGAGACCAGATATGCTTACCTGGGGATTTCTGGGATGAGTGATAAACTATGGTCAACATACAAAAGTCTCTAAGGCAAGTGGGTCAATTTACCTTGACGTGTCAACGATTCCAAATGGTAGTGCGTTACTAAATGGAACCATCCTCTTTGTATCTTAAAAATCTTTGATCCCTTGAACTGGTTTCTTCTCATTCTTATCATACATAATGCTCCTGTGATATTGAACTCATTTTACCTTTCAACTCCTATGATTAAACATCGTTACACGTTAGGCGTTTCATGTAGCTATTTCTATACCTTGATCAACGTGTACATGACTCTTGTTATACCCAAAGATATTGGGAATCTAAACCGAATGATCTTTAAAACTTTAAATCGTTACTTATGGTTTTCAAATCTTCCTAAGGGTGTGTCCCATAACTAAGGACATTCAATGTTGTAGGTGGAATTCCTACATCTCGGGATACTTTGCTAATTGAATGTTAATTTTGTTAACTCAAATATTATAAGTGGTCACTCACCTCAATGATCGAATAAACTAATTATAACTTTGTTACCACTTATAAGTACGTGTGTCTTCAATAAGGTTATGGCTGACCTCATATCTTGAGAAGTCCATGTATTCCCTTCGATTATTAATCGAATGTTCACACCTCATTGTGATGTCGAATTATTCTTGTCCTTGATTTTGTCTTCCTGATTTAAACCATCCAAAATTTGAACACCATCATAACTAATCCTGTTACCTCGAACTTTGAGCTTAAATTTTATAAGCATGATTTTCCTTTTGGTTACATTGATGTAACTTGAAATTTTCTGAATTTCTAATTGATATTCCTTTTTTTGTTGTTATGTCAAACTTCGTACCGTTTGCATCGTGGGGGATGCAAGAGTTTGTAAGTCAACCTATGACTAAGAACATTCGCATCTTCTAAATGATTCTAACTCATCAAAACAGGGGTGATTCCCTTACTTTGATGGTTCCCTATTCGTTTCGATAAATGGTTTCCAATTGTGTGTTTTTTTTATGAAATTTAACCCTCTGGATTAGGGTAATTTTCTTATCTTGAGGATTGACTTCAATTATTCTCATTGAAATTTGTATTTCACGAATGACATGATCTCACCAAAATAGGATTGAAACCCGTACTTTGGTGACAATTGTCAATTTCCGATTGTTTTCTTGTTATTATGAAATTCAATCATCAAGATAGGCGTGAATTCTATACCTTGATGATAATTTCATTCTTATGTATTGTATTTTCTCAAATGAAACGACCTCATCAAAGTAGGAGTGAATTCTGGATTTTGATGAAGAAGTTCATCCTATTATATTTTGTTTTTGTAAAACTACATCGTTAAGATAGGGGAGACGTCCCTTACCTTAATGGTGAGTTACCTCGTTTTATTTCTGTGGATCCTCAACAATGAGTTGGGATCGAGCTTTTTGATTAGAGGTCATACATTGGGAATACACCATCAAGTTAGGAGTGAAAACCACACCTTGATGACTATTCTCATTTCTTGATCTTCAACTTACCAAGGTTGTAATCAAGTGGCGAGAAGCATGTAGTAACTTGAAGGGTGAAACAATGTTAGTGTTTCGACCTATCAAGCCAAAGCATGATCTCCGAACTTGAAAAGAGACCGATCGTTTTAGGTTGATTTTGATTCCAAGCTTGGAGCATTTAAATTCTTAAATCGATTTCTTTTCCATTATCTTCATGTTTTGACTCGATCTACCTACATCGAACCATTTATTCCTTACTTATCAACTTTCATTTTGAGATATCATTAATACATGATTGCGTGATGGTAGCCTTCTTAAACAATCTTTCTGCTAAATAAAGACATTATCAACTTGTGATTATGTCTTTCTAGTCATACAAATGTTCTCGACTGTACTTATGGGTTTGAAGAATTACGTATGCAAATTACATTTGAAAATTTGTTACTTTGCAAAACATGTTTACAAATACCTTTCTTATTGTTTGTGTTACTTCTTGAATCACTTTTGAACCCTTAACCTTGGAAATCCTTAAAACTCTATCTTGATTTCGATCAACGAGACTCGTTATTATTTACATTGTGACGTCAAGGTTCATAAACCTCCGTAACTTGTAGTCATGGGTTTGGCATAAAGGAAAAGACGTAACTTGGTATGTGTCCAAGTGTCTTACCTTCACATATGACAAGACCTAACATTCGTGATCCTGTGGATCTCTTGTTTAACTTTTCTTTCAACTAAAATGCTTCTTATCTTAGAGGTCATATTGACTCATGTGGGATAACGGGCCGAGAAAATTATTTGTATCTGTTTCAAATATTCGTATACCGTGGTATGACGTTAAAACATCGATCGTTATTTTGGATAACCGATTCATTTTCTACTTTTAATAATGTTCCTAATCATCGTCGTGAACGCATTCCAAAATCTTCGCATATCGTATTATTTTTAGACCGATGGTTGGTCAAAGGAGAAATACATATTCACAAGATATGCGTTAAGGTCGTTTCATATGGTGACGTTTGGGATTCTTAAATTCCGACGGTGAACCTTTCTTATCATTGTTGGTCTTTTATTGATTTCTAGACATCACCTTACCACGAAATTATATTCTGGAAGTTGTGATTTATAAGTCTAACATACCATGATAACTCGTCATCATTTCCAATGTTTCCTCTCAAAACGTCTTGTATTTCACTGGAAGAGTTCAAGTTGGCATATATTATGTTAAGAGGCTTGAAGGATTTCCTAAAGTGAAACATCTTATCTGTAATCAAACGTTTATCACTGTCCATTCGTACACTTATCTTTCATTTAAACCCTCTTGTTCGTTTAAGTTTAATTCTTAATTTCGGGACGAAATTCTTTAAAGTTGGGGAGACTGTAACATCTCGTATTTTACGTTAATTAAAAATTAACGACGTTTAATTCTTGTAAGGGCCTTTTATGCCATTTATAAAACTATGAGGGTTATTTATGATTGTTGCTTGTATTTTATTCTTTTGTTTTTTTAATTTAATGGTTAATAATCAAATTTATTAAAATAAACATAATAATAATAACAACAACAATAATAATAATATTAATAATAAAATAAGTTAAAAATAATAATAATAACAGAAATAATAACTTATGGAAGTGAAATAATTAATAAGTTATACAATAATAACAACTTAAAGTTAATTGATTTCAGGGGGTTAGTTTTGACATTTTTACAAACTTTAAATGAAACTTTTGGTTTAAAATAGTAAACAAATCAAACTATAGGGATCAAACTGTAATTATTTTAAAAACCCAAACCCCCTTTCCCCTTCTCCCCCGATTTTCCGGTGGCCGGCCGGCGGTGCTCCGGCGCGGCGCCGGCGACATCTCAAACCACATAAAAACCCGATTTTAAAACCCCAAAATGCACCAAATCGTTTGTAATCGACTTTTAAACGTTAATTAAATAAAAATCGGGCTAAATCAGGACCTAAACCCTCGAAACCGTAACCTCCTTTGTCATTAAAATTTTTTTGATCGGTTTCGACTTTAAAACTTGCAAATAATCAAATTAATCGAACAGAAACGTTCGAATGATCATTACAAAGATGAACGTGTAATTTAATTGGAGTTAAACATCCAATTAATCTCTTAATCCTAACCGAAGCATTCGAATCAAATTCGAAACCATTCGGGGTGAAAACGTTTAATTAGAACATATATAATAGAGGGGAATCATTTTATTTGATTCCTTTAAACTCCCTGCACTCTCAATTGCTTGAAAAAGTTATCACAACTTCGATTTTGAATCCACTGTTCTTTGCAAGTGGAACCGAAGGTGCACCGAGCCCAAACACATCGATACGTTCGCAATTGAGTAAGTTAAACCCACACACACACTCGATTACACTTGGGGATTAAAAGCCCTAAGTTTAATCCAAGTGATAACATCGAATCGATGTTCAATTTGGGATCAAATCAGTTCTAGGGTTCATAAGATTTGGGCGTCTTCTTATATTGTGTTTATATGATTTTAAAACCAAGAAAAAACACGGCTGCGGCCCTGGTCTATTGGTTACATGCACACATCCCCTACCATGAGGTCCTGGGTTCGAACCGGGCACCCTCACTATTATTTTTAAAGGGTTTTTCAGCCTTTAAAAATTTATAAAAAAAAAATTCTAAAAATTATAAAAATCAGTTTTATAAACTTCGTTTATTCCAAAAATTATCTAATTATTTTTTGAAAAATTATTTCTTTAAAAACCTTAATTTTTCTTTATAAAGTATTATTTTTTTAAATGTTATAAAAGTTATAAAAAGTTATTTTCTGAAAATTCATTCTTATTTCTTTTAAAGGTTATAAATAAAATATTACAAGTGTTATAAAGTTATTTCTATAAAAGTGAACTTTTAA
>CM044012.1:51894118-52116618 GCA_024085815.1 Flaveria linearis
ATGGAAAGTAACATTCTTACTTCGTACTCAACATATGAACTTTCATAGTTGATAATATATTCCATGTTTCTGACTATCACATATATTAAGTACGGATCTCGATCAATCTTTGATTAAGTTCCAAATTTACAAATAAAATAATATACAACTATCATTTTTTTAAAAATTTAAAAATTATTTATTATATTTGTGACTTTGAAGCCATTAATTGAACGCTTAGACTCTGATCGTTGACCAAACTAAACCACATGTATCCATCATCTATTGCTTCCTGGAAGCAGCTAATTAACCACAACCGATTCCCGTGTATGAACGATCAACACATATCTTTCTCTATAAATATAAATCTCTACTCCACCATCACACTCATTTCAACCCGCTGTTCGTTTGCTAATTGTTGATTCGTCGGGTGTGTGTCATAATGGTTAGCGATGGTAGTACCATGAGCGAACAAAACCGACAATATGGCGTCGACAAGGTACACATCTCCTCCACTCTGCAAGATAATAACTATCACGAGTTTGTATATAACATATATATTGATTTGTTTATCTGACTGATAACTTGTTATACTGAAAAACTAGTCTAATCGTTGTTTTCTTGATGTTTTTATAAGTTTGAGATGTCATATAAGCTACTTATGTTTCTCTATATGTAGTTATCATCAGCAAAAACATATTTCTTTGCTAATTTGATAAACGGGTTGGATTCCATACACATGTAAGTGTGTATATACGGAAACTTTTATAGTCTAAAATAAATAATCCCATACACTGTAATTTCATCTTAAACAGAAATCAAAACTCTAAAAGCATTAGAAATGGAAAATAGTTGGGCCACCAAGACAATTTAACCATTCAAAATTCATAAGATGCCCTTAATAACACATCTATTGTTTACACTTTTATATATTATGTTAAATGTTAAATCACTTTTCTTATTATGTATTTATTATTAAATAGTAACCAATTAAATTCTAATATTGTTTTAATAAATCACTTATTTTTTTCCTATTGATAAAAATCATTCAAATTGTTGAAAAAGGAATATAATTAAAAAAGTTAAGGCTGAGTGATATGAACCAAATCGTTATAAAACTTAACAATCCTTACTGATTTTCCTATTATTATAGGCTAAAATAGGAAGTAAGAAATTTAATTCACAAGTATCATGTTTATGACTAAACAGTTATAAAAATTCCACATTGGTGGAGTATTCTATGATTATAATTTTTATACCCATTTATACACCCGCATTTAATATCCAACAATTGACCACAAGTGACACAAGACCACACACTAACTCACATGGACACCATTAATACACGACACAATTGGTTCTTAAACCATAAGCAACCGGGACACCCGTGAATGCCTTTTGGCTAAGGCGAAAAGGAGAGACGGGCGAGAAGGACGTGACAAGGATAGCGGATGTGAAAGTCATGAGGACGAACAACGTCAAGCGAGGAAATGTGAGGCCTTTTGAATTGAATCTTAAGTAGTCTATCAGTGTGCAGTCAATTAGGCTATATGATCTTTGCTTGCGTCCGATCGAGAAACCTGCGCCCAAAGTGCTTACGTAGCCCGTACCTTTTTTTTTCTTTATGAATGGCACCTAAGCAGATACCGAACAGCGACTTGTGGGCTTAGATGTTCATATCTAGGACCGGTTCTGGATTTAAGAACTAAAAAACTTCATGTATAAAAGTAATTAACATTATTTATAGATGTTCAATTTTAAAACAATATATGAAAATACTATATGTTTTAATTAGGATGGATTTACACTTAAAATTAACATAATATAAACACTTAAATAATTAAATATATCATAAATTACTAATTAATCAGAAAATAATAATAAGATATTGGAAGGAGAAAGGTACAAAAAAAATTCTGAAATTCAATTCAACTGATTTAGGATGGATTTACACTTAAATTTATCACAATATAACACTTAAATAGTCAAAATATATATCATAAATTAATCAAAATGATAATAAGATGTTGGAAGAAAAAGGTGTAATTTTTTTTTCTGAAATTCAGTCCGACAATCCAGTCCGAATCACCGGACTAGTAACCGAATGGTTTAGATGAAAACAGTCCGAATGAATATAAACAATAGGACCAGTTCTATGACCAGTTCCCGATTGAACAAATAAGACTAGCCGATCTAATTATATTCTGAAAACACTGTACCTAACAAATGCCTAATATGCTATTTTACCTTTGGTTAAAAAACAATTTTATGAGATCCAAACTCCAACGTTTGAATGGTCCAATCAGTATACTTTCTTTGGTTTCTTGTATAAAAATAATTTATATATTCTTATTTCATAACCAAAACATGTTAGAAAACCATAAAAATTAAATGATGTATTTGAGCACTTAGATTCGTAGTGTAATTGTAAAAGTAAATGACTTCTTAGAAAATATTAAGGTTTAAATCCTGGTATGAAGTAATTTAATAGTTGGTGTATTTGTATAGTAGATGAACCCATGAGTTACCATTTAAATAATAAATAAATGGTGTATTTGTATGCTGTCTTTTGAATGTGTTATGTGTAATTGTCTATCCATTATGTACAAACGAATTATATGATTCTCATAATTCTCTATGTATTACTAGTTTTAATGTCACTAATAAAATGAACAGGTTGACTATAGAACGGAAAAGGAGAAAGCCATTGACGCCTGGCTTCCAATCACCTCCTCGCGCAACGCAAAATGGTGGTACTCTGCCTTTCACAACGTCACCGCCATGGTCGGCGCCGGTGTCCTCAGCCTCCCGTACGCCATGTCGGAACTCGGATGGTCAGTTCCCCTCGTCTTTCTTATGAACCAATTTAAGAGAGAAAAAATAACAGAGAAAAAAAGGACTTAATCCCAAATCAATTCATACCTCTCCTCATTACATATATCTCTTTAAGTAGTTTTCTATGTTACAAAATAAACCCTTAACAATAGAACAATTACAAGCTAGACCCCTACACTATTATGATATGTAACACCCCCCCCCAACTTTTCTTTAAAATTTCAGGGGCCCTGGTGTTGCAGTGTTGGTAATCTCATGGGTCGTAACACTTTACACCTTATGGCAAATGGTTGAGATGCATGAAATGGTACCCGGAAACGGTTCGATCGATACCATGAGCTCGGGCAACATGCTTTTGGTGAGAAACTTGGGCTCTACATTGTGGTTCCTCAGCAATTGATCGTTGAAGTTGGTGTGAACATTGTATATATGGTCACTGGGGGGAAGTCGTTGTACAAGTTTCATACGTTAGTTTGTACGGAGCCCTGCAAAGACATCAAGCTTACGTATTTCATCATGATCTTCGCTTCTGTTCATTTTGTTCTTTCGCATTTACCCAACTTTAATTCTATCTCCGGAGTCTCGTTGGCTGCAGCTGTCATGTCTCTAAGGTATTGTTTAACACGTTTACCGCTTGATATGATAATAATTTATATAATTTGTTTAAGACCTGCCAGCCCAATTACGTTTGTCTGATTTGTTTAGATAAATGAGTTAAATGAGTCATGTTCACGTTACATGATGTTTAAGTGAATTCATGATAGAGTTGATATCTTTAATACGAATAAATATATATGTTTTCAGGTTACATGAATGTAACTGTGTTCTTGCTAGGATAGTGGGATCACCTTTGTGATTTCAGTTAATTGCTCCATTAATCAATCAGAGTTAGCAATTAAAAAAAAAAAATCGATCAAATTTTGGTCAAAATGAAAAACTATATATAAACTTTATCTGTATGTAGAAATTTGAAAAATAACATCTAAAATTTCAATCCGATTAATCTCTAGTCGGTATCCTACCACCCGACTAGTACCTAGCGATTTTTACAATCATAGTTAGGGTTGATGTCTTTAACATGAATTCCTCTTGGCGATACACGATTGATGCCTCTAAATTCCTCTTTGGCCCACATTATAGTTGATAATCTGTTGTTGCTTATTCAAAATCACATCATCACTTTCAAAAACCCCTCCTTACACAATTGTTACAATGTAGTTACTCTACCATTGCTTGGACCGCGGCCCTGGACAAGGGCGTGCAACCACACGTGGAATACGGGTACAAAGCTAAGAGCACAGCAGGGACCGTGTTCAACTTTTTTAGTGCATTGGGTGACGTGGCATTTGCATACGCGGGCCACAACGTGGTGTTGGAAATTCAAGCCACGATTCCATCAACCCCCGAGAAGCCTTCGAAAGGTCCTATGTGGAAGGGAGTGATTGTTGCCTATATAGTTGTTGCCTTATGCTATTTCCCAGTTGCACTTATTGGATATTGGATGTATGGTAATGAGGTCTCAGATAATATTCTTATTAGTTTAAACAAGCCCACATGGCTCATTGCCATGGCTAATATGTTCGTCGTGGTTCATGTTATTGGTAGTTACCAGGTGAGAGATCATTAACTCTTGTCGATGAAGCTTATACAGTCGTTAATGATGTTATCTAAAAGTGTTTGTTTTTCTCATTTTGGTGTAGATCTATGCAATGCCAGTATTTGATATGATTGAAACTGTGTTGGTAAAGAAGTTGAACTTTCCCCCTAGTTTCATGCTTCGGTTTATCACGAGGAATTTGTATGTTGGTAAGCAAATTATATCATTACAGACCAAAAATGAGATTAAGATGTGTGTAGATTTGGTCAGATGAGTAGGTTGGATAACGGGTCAAAACAAGTAGGCCTCGGTAGTCTACCCACTAGAACTTTTTTAAACTGTTTGATCCGTTTCCCTTCCATCTATTTTTATTTGACCCATTTGAGATAACACAACGTACCCAAACTGACCGTTCATTAGTAAATGGGTCAAGATCGCTACCTCTAGATATGTAAAGATTATGCATTCTTAGCGAATTTCATAATTTCTTCCTTTGTTTGCAGCATTTACAATGTTCATAGGCATTTGCTTCCCTTTCTTCGGTGGACTACTTGGATTCTTTGGAGGATTCGCATTCGCCCCAACAACATACTTTGTAAGCAACTTCATCTTTTCCGAATTCTTCTTCGTATAAAACACTCAATTCATGGTTTCTTAATCTTGTTTTTACATTCTTTATATCTCAGTTACCTTGCATTATGTGGCTTTCCATCTATAAACCAAAAAGTGGAGCTTATCTTGGATCACCAATTGGGTATGTACTTATGCATCACTAACAGCCTAAAAGAAACATTTTTGGTACATTTTGATCAGTTTTATTAACACCATTTCATGAACTTCAGATTTGTATCATACTTGGAGTTGCTTTGATGGTGGTATCGCCTATTGGCGGATTAAGAACAATCATTGTTCAAGCTAAAGACTACAAGTTTTTCTCATAAGCATCAAGTTGAGGTAGGATTTACCCTGGATATAAGTAAAAAAAGCTCGTGTTGATACTAAAAGCTGTTCGGGGAATGTTATGGTTGAAAAGAATGACTCAAAGATTTATCAGTGCAAACTTCAGCCTTATGAAGTTATTGTGTGCATACTTTCATAAATGTTTTCGCGCGTATTTGTAGATGTCATTCTGCACTGAAAGTAGAGTTATACTGCTGTTTATCTACTACAAAGTTTGTTTCTTTTGCAGCTTTGCTTGTAATATTTTCCTATAAGGAAAGATTTTCTAAAGCAACCTTGTACTTAAATGACCATATCTACCCTCGTGTACTAAAATGGTATGATTTTCTGAGGTCCCTATGTTTTATATCGCGTGTTTTGCTTCACGCGCTGTCATTAA
Source organism: Flaveria linearis (assembly GCA_024085815.1). NCBI lineage: Eukaryota > Viridiplantae > Streptophyta > Magnoliopsida > Asterales > Asteraceae > Flaveria > Flaveria linearis. The sequence goes on from CM044012.1 coordinate 51,899,869, forward strand.
ATTGTTGTTGACTACCTTTTCTGCATTTGGTGTAATTGCGTTCAACATTCACAATGTTTGTTGGCATCTGTATGGATGTTTGATTATGAAAGTGAAACTAAAACTGATATTCAGTTTTCAGATATGTATTGGTTTTTGTTTGATGATTCTTTATCTCTAATTGAAGACTGCAAATATTATAAAGCAAGCCAAGGATTATAAGTTCTATAACTAATCATATTTACACAAAGTATATTCACAAGTTAAAGTAATAATACAATTAAAGGAGTGATTCAAAACAACATTATGCAAAGCATAAAAAGACGTACACGTGCTTGACTTAGCTCCCCCTTTCCGCAGGAGCCAGGAAGGGCCGATCGTTTCATGATCGTTTCATGATCTGATGTACGCAATCTTACCTCACACTTTGTGTACGAGATTGTTTCCCACGGCTTGAAGTATTGAACAAGCATGAATCGATATGTGTACGTATTTGACATACTCGGTAAAGAGGGAAGTTTAGGGGATTTTGCTGGCTCTATTTGTTTGTTAATTAGGTAGTAAGAGGGAAATTCTATACATAGATACTACACATTGCTTTAGATCTGATATACAAGACAATTTTTAACCACGTCTTTTTCTCTCTCCAACTACATGTATTATCTTCCATACATTACGTACAAGTGTTTATACGGTTCTTGCAATTGATTACTTAAAATTAGTTTTGTATTTAACGTTCCTCTGATATGGTATGCATGGCCGTCATAATAACAACGTAAAGCCCCTCCCAAATAGAAAGCAATCATCCCAAACCTACAATAGGAGTGTATAGCGACCTTACACGAGTCTTACGAGTCCCTTTATCACATTGTCCGACACGAGGATATATATAAGGAATTGTGACACTACAAGCGTGAGTTGCAGCCTCTATATGCATGAGTAATGGCCATACCCCCAGTGCATTAATCTGGTGCGATGCTGAATGCATGAGCGCAGCAACTAGCCAGATGTCCAAGTGTGGTACGTAACCACATACTCAAGCCATTAATGTGGTCGAAGAGTCTTTCCCTTCAAGCATTAAGAACTCAAGCCGCACGAAAGGTCTCATAGTGTCCCTCAAGCTGATTAGACGCGTAGTTGAATATATATGAGGTGGAACAGTGAATATGAAGATTGATTAGAAGCTGACACCCTAACCCACGTCTACCTGTTACCTTGCAAGTCAGAGGTGTGTACGGGTGTGGCTTTGTGCTTAAATCAAGCTAAAAACTACCGGAATTCAGTTTTTGGGTTTTTAATCACGTCTACCTTGCAACTCGGCTTATACATAGAACCACAATTCATATTGCAGTAGATGATAAATTTCATATTTTAACCACAATTCATATTGCAGTAGATGATGAATTTCATATTTAATTGTAAGTTTATTCGGTGAAAACAGTTGTGCAAAAGTAGGCTCGCCTTTAACAGGTCCAGTGCAGTTTTTTGGAGTCGAACCCAAAGCTGAATAGGTAACTTTCGTCTGAAAACATGAAGGTTATAAACCCAATAGTCGGTTTTGGGTTGGGTTCAATTTTGGACATGGGTCACGTATATGGTTTCATGTGCACCCATGTGGTCATATCACAAATGCTATTCTAAGTTCAATTTTTTACAAGGAACAGCTTGAACTCTGATCCATGACAACAAACCACCTCTCATGAAGTACTTTTTGTTTTTTTATTCAATGGTTTGTATCAAGCTACAAGAATCGATGAGGGTGATAAAATGAATTTGTAACTTACTACAAAAAGAGCATACATATGTAATAAAAACAATAATAAATGGTATGTTTCACAAGTAGTAATATATGGAAATCTCTACCGTTTGCCCACACGCAATTACCAACATAGAATAAACACCGACACTGTTACAACAATCAAATGTAGAATCAACTAAAAACGATCATCCAGGTATGTAAAAATCATAAACACATGAAAATGAGTGTTCATCATTCTATAGATTCTTTTTTTGATTTTTTGATTTTTTTCTTTTTTGATTTTTTTTGCAGTTCCTGACAAAGCTTAATAGCCAGAAATCATTCTATACATAAAAGATGATTTGTAATTATTCTAAAACATTTAATCGATTTCACCTTCTTCCACATCAATATTTACCTGATGACCGGGAACACCGGTTGGTGGTTCAAGCTCCCCATCATCGTCGTCTTCTTCATGTTCATCATCCCTCTTCATGTACAAGCCGAGTTGTTCCAAAGGATTGCTGGACCCAAACTTGAAACTGCCTAGAGCGTCCAGCGAGCCATGATCAGGGCTTGTTTCATCTACAGAAATTGGCAATTGCTCGGTCCTCAGCATTTCAAGGTCCTCAATGAACCGTGAAGTTTCATCAATTTCAACTGTTTTTTCTATCTGCAAAAAGAAATAAAGAACAACAAATTGTCATTATTAGTTCAACAAGATTACAGGGCGCAATTGTATCCCAAGTATCGTATTTGTGTCCATTTTATTTATGAGTTCGCTTATGCAAGATGGTAGGATAAGATTTACGTAATTTTAAACAAAAAGAGGGAACAATAAGAGCCAACCAAATACCAAACAGCGTTACAGACCACCCAACTATTAATCTACTTTTGCATTCATGCGCAATTTAGATCAAATCTATGTTAGAAATTTGTAAAATAACGTCCTCAGGTGGGCCTACTTTAAATACCCGAAGCTATAAATACAATTTTTCACTATAATTCAACTTTCAGCAAGTTTTTGGTTTGAATTGGCATAAACAAAACCAAATTCAATATTTGCTGAGCTTACTGTAATTTTCTATGCTTGCTTGATTTGTAAATCCATTATCCCAAAGAACTATAGTTCTAGTGGATCGTTACAGGTTATCTATTCAAAAGCACAATGTTGCACTCCATCATACTAATTAAAGACCTGCTTGTCTAGACTTATGCTTGTTCAACAGTATTACACAATTGCTATCACCTATTTCACACACAATAAAAAAAATAAAGACCCGCACTGCTGCTAAATTAACATTTGATGAAAGAAGTATCATAAATTCAATAAACGTATTCATTGAAAAGCAAGATTTAAATATGACCAAACTAGGAAATAAGAATTAGTAATAGAGAGCTAAAATCGGACTGGACCAACCCGGCGTACCAAAGAAACTATTTAAAATCCAGTCTGGTTCCTAGGTCCAATAGATTATTCAAAATATGGTTCAGTTCAGTCCAAGAGCTGCACATCTTCCTTAACTTCCAAATTTCATGGACCGCCATTTTAAGTTTGTATTTCTCAAATTAATACCAATTCATATGTGTAATAATAATATACTACTTTGGTGTAGATATCAAGTTTTTGTTGCACATTAATACAAATCACATCCCTAATGATAATGGTACATTTATTTCATATAAGAATTATGAAGTTCAAGATTATCTCTATTTCTTAATGTTCTTGAAGTAAAAGTATTTGATTACATATATACTGTTCTTTTAACTAAAACTTATTTCATTATCCAATGTATTAAAATTTAAATATTCAAAAGAAGATATCATGTGGTTCAGCAATTTAATAAAACATTAGTTCCATTTGTCATAGTTACAACTGAATAATGAAATATGTTAATGAAAATTTAGAAAGAAAAGAAAAAAAGAACTAGCTGACACATGAGCCATTGGTAAATAGCCCATTGTCACCTGAATCAGTTACCCAACCCACCCTTTTTTCCAACTCCACACATAGTACTCCCACAGTCCCACTCTTACATACCTAATATGTAAGATGAAAGAATAAACTGAATTTTATGCAAATGCATAGTGCATATCCTGTGTCATCTACTACTTCACATAGTTCTTGATGTAAGAGAAGAAAGTAGATGACATGCACACTGCTGCCTACTTAAGGCTTCAAGGACCAGACATGGGTACCACCGACCACAAAGCCTATAGCCTAAATAGAAAGGCAGGCGATATACATACAATCGAAAATGATATGTAGACAAGCCGACAGCAAACATTTGCATTTTACCCTTGTGTCTCGATACTACCAGTTTGTTTTCAAATTAATGTATTTATCATGGTACAGATTAATACCTTCAGTAATGCCTGGCGAGCTGCTTCCCTCTCAAGGTCTCTCTTTCGCTTTGCCTCCAAGGCAGCTTCTGCTTCTGCTCGCCTTCTTGCATTTTCTGCAGCCTCTGCAGCTGCTTGCAACCGAGCTTTTTCTGGTTGTACGCATACAATTCGCAATTCAATCAACACATACACCATCACTTAAATAGTTTCCCTGACAAAAAGAATTCAGTTGATATATAACCTTTCCTTTTCTGGTTTTCTAGTTCCTCCTTCTCTCGGCGCAGCTTCTCAGGATCCCCCTGTAAATAGGGATGGTAAGATTTTGTAAACCATTCAGATTGGGATGACCCACAAACATCATCCTCCCGTTTCTTTATAATACTTATTGACATGTTAATTATTACTGGAAAGGAACTACAGTAATAACCTAAAGAGAGAATTCACATATTACCCCTACAGACTTCTGAAATATCCTATTTAATCAAAATTTTAAATATCATATATACCCAGTTTAAATATAATTCTAGGTAATGACCAATTTACCCCTATAAAATATATGACTTTCTTGAGCTATCAAATTCTAACAAATTATAACTATATTATAGAACAGAAAGGTATCGTAGATATTTCATAAAATGATGAGTTTTGGGAGTCGATATATATTCAATAGACAATTTATTTTATAAACATAGAATAAAATTTTATAAAGTATTCTTAATAATACAATGTCATAAGTTTATCAATGCATGCCAAAGATATAAACATAAATTATTTGAAAAATATAAAAACATATATTGAAAATAACAAATATACTTGGCCTAATACCCCAAAATGTAATTTATTATAAGATTTTCTAAGTGCATAGTAACAATATCATCATCTTAGTTAAAAATACGATATCACTTTATAGCATAATTTAAATAGGTTACAAATAATTACACATAATCTGGTAGTTTCGTGTATGGATGACAAAACAACTCAAAAAATTTGTCAGTGGGTAGATCTCAATAGCTTTAGAAAAAAAATGGCTAAATTTATAATTTAAGGTTATAATAGAGCAAACATGAAATTTTGATGTTAAAAAGGTAAAGTGGTCATTTCTTGAAATGTTTTTATTAAAACCGGTAAATTTAGTATTTTACTAGTTTTAAAGGCATATATAATATATTAAGTTCAGGTTGTGTACATATGATATGATCTTCTACCTAACCTAAATCTTCAACACAGATCATTTAAGAGGTTGTATATATCGGAAGTGTAAAGAAAATGAGTGGGTGATTTGAACCCGTTTGACACACTCGACCATTTGATCTGAGTGAGATAAAGCTCAAGCCAAATCAACACATTCATACATAAACCGGTCAAAATTACCAGCTCTTAGTCTGTAAATACATTTGTACCAACCTGGTTGAGCGTCTTTTCTCGAGCTTTAAATATTGTATCAGCAAATCGGTTTTTTAAAACAGCAGCCCGATACGACTTTCCAGGCGAAACCTGGCCAGAATTTGGAGCACTATCCCCTAAATTATGAAAGCAAATGGCAGTTAGCAGGAACCATATAGACTAAAGACAATATTTTCAAATATGATACTCACCATCATCTTTTTGGCTATCAGATTCAACTGAATTAGGTTTCTGCTGGGACATATGTTCAGCTTGGTCCAACCCACTAACTGACTCTGAATATCAAGCATAACAAACAACCATAAGTAACACTGCAACCTGCGAAATAGTTAATATAACTTTAAATACATGGATGGAAAACCCACGATTGTCAATTAAATCACTTGTGACCGCCTTGTCCTCTAGATCTGCTCTAGCAATATCATTCTGTAAATTAAATATACAAAAAAAAATGGTATTAGACATAAAAAAACCATTCCACCCAGGAAGAAGCAAGACAATGAATCCAATGCCCCTAATAAACAAATGACCTTATATAATAGATGGGATGAAACAGACAATATAGGTACCTGTGACTCCTTTAATACGGTAGAAGTTTTAATATCATCAGCTTGTCCATTTTCAAAAGCGCTTCTAGAATTATTATCTGCAGAGACCATATTACCAACTAAATTACAATATATAATATATAACCAAAAAATGACAAAAGTGCAACAATTCAACTCATCAGGAATGAGAGCAATGACTACTTGGCAAATCAAAATTGTAAGGTTATCAATCAAGTTGCAGGAAACACAATCAAGATGAGCAAAAACAATCAAGTATAAGATACAATTATATGTCAAAATAACAAGCCCAGCAATGACAAGTTGCAAGACTACATACTTTCATAGTTTCATTTATGCAACACTGGTTAACTTTCCCTTCACAAGGCAACTGCAAAGTGAAGGCCATCCTACCAAACAAGTTATGACTTATGAGCACTGAAAAATTATAGGAATAGTTGTTGGAATCAAACATCAACATCAACATTATAATAAGTTCCACTGAATTGCTGCAGAAAGGTGATGTTTTTAACAACTTATGCTTCAAGTTTACTTTCAGGTATGCAAGACATTTTACAACTTTCCTCAGCAGCATCAAAGATCCCAGTCCAAGCCATGCTCAACTTGTCATAGATCGTGTTATTTAGTGTCATATACATGTTAGAGTAAAATGCAGCTTTATACTTCCATATAGTAGTTAATGACAGTTTTTCCAAATAGTAGTTATTGTCCACTAATGTAGTATAAACAAAAGGCTAGCAGGTGGAAGTGTTGAAGCAAAAGAGCTGGAAACTGAATTTGTTACCTAATGCTTTCTGACCAACAAAAAAAATTTAAGAATTTCTTCTCTTGTTATGTTTGTCTCGACTCTGGAGGTTCAAAATAGAAAATAGGCGCTATAATACAGTTCCTAGAGCATGCACCCTAGCATGACCAAAAGACATATTTTGGTAGTATCTGCTCTAATAATTAATATAAATCCATAGTAAACAACCTTTAAGATAACACAACTTTGCTAATGATAAGAAAACATCATCCTAATGAGATAACAAGATAAAGACTAGGAGATCACAGTCCCCAAGTACAGATTAACAATTTTGGTAGTATCTGCTCTAATAATTAAATATAATCCATATGTAACAACCTTTAAGATAACACAACTTTGCTAATGAAAAAGAAAAACATCATCCTCTATGATAACAAGATAAAAGACTAGGAGATCACAGTCCCCAAGTACAGAATTAACAACTCAATAGCCTATATACCCTAACCAAAGTAACAGCAACTATAGTTCTCCCAACCAAACATTATAAACAGTCCCTTAATCTTGCCATCAATTTGATGGTCAGTGCAATTATCAAGCATTTAATTTGTGATGATAAAATCTCATCTTTAAATCAGTAAGCATATAAGAGTTTAAATGCCAATAAAATCCTGGCAACAGTGCAACTCAATATAGATACGTTGACATTTATTTCTAATGAAGTTTTATATAACCCATTACCGCTTGATGTTCTTGAAGTCATCCAAGTCACTTTTCTTGCATGTTATATTTTCTTGTCCAGCTGGAGTATAGCTTGAAACAGGAGGCTCGTTCCCACCAATATCTACATCCTCATCCACAGGATCATTCCCTGTAATATGTAACACATACCAACCAACAGAGATTCATTGCTGAACTGTTGAACAGTTATCAAGTACAAATGAAAGTGACACAGGAAAAAAGGTTAATTACCTCTATATAGTTGCATAGTTGAGTTGCTAGCCCTGATTCATGTAGCAGCTGCAGCCAAATAGAAACAATTTTAGATTTCACTAATTCAGCATTGAAAACATGAATAACTAATTACCAATGCAAATTACTGGGAGGTAAGTAGACTACCTCAATCACACAAGGTTCTGCTTTTGCATTGTTTTGTAGCTCTCGCACATGATCATCTAACATTTTACGTAGTTTGAACAAGGTTTCATCGTTAAGATCATCAACATCAATTTCTATTTCATCTTCACCACCTTCATTCCCATTCGAGCTGTGTTCCCTCAAAAAATCAATGATATATCAGGCAAATCCCCCAGATGAGCTTCTAATTCCCTACTTAAATTATGCTTCTCTTCATTGGTCATGACCGGCTTAACTGGATCTGGCAGCTGTTCTTGTTGTATTGAGGTAATTTTTTGTTTCTTTGAAGGAGGAACTGGCTTAGCCAAATCAATTTCCTCAGGAAGCAAATGTTGTTGAGAAGTGTTCACAGGGAGTTTCTTTTCAATCGGCTTCCATCTTAGCTCAAAAAATTTACTAAGAACGTCTGCCATGATATGAACATCATTACCAGGTGGATTATATGTCATGGCGTTGGAGAAGGTAAGTCTGACATCAGCAACAAATTCAAGTGGACTTGAATATTTCCCTGAACTAAGTTTTTCTTTTTCGTCCCTAAATCCATGGGATTCTTAATAACATTAAAGTAATCAGGTATTTTCAAAGCAACAGCATCAACAGGTTATTGAACACCCAGCCATGTTGATGAGTCATTAATTTCTTCAACAAGCTCTCACACTGTTTCTTTAATATTGGACTAAAAGTCCCTGGCGGAGCAGATTCATTCACAGACTGAAACCTTCCCATAACACCTCGATTCAGACCCTTTGACTTTTGACCTTGCTGATCAATTCTTTTCCCAGAGCCAGAAGATTTCTTCATGTGTGGCTTGCGGACTGGTTGGGCACTGTTCGAGCTAAAAATATCATTGGAAGATGACATTGCGATAACATGTGTCTTATCCACATCCACTCTCTTCTGAAACGTCCTAAGCTGGTCAAGTTCTGCTCTCAAACGAAGCAACCACTTCTTTTTTTCTGTGGGTGCCAGATTTGACAAAGGAACAACATGTAGAGGTACGCCAAAACCATCATTTAACGCCGAGCTTAACTTAATCCATTTTTCCTATGGCCACTCGAGTCTTCAAAACCAGATACATCCATGTCATCACCACCAGAGCAACCAGATCCTTCTGATTCATCATTCGGAGGAAATCCACCAGAATAGGCATCAGGGAACATATCCTTCTTCGCCATATTGCTATCAACACACCAAACACAATCAAAATCCCGTATATCAAACCCTAGCCCAAATATTTCTCAAACGTCCCTGAATGTTCATGACAAGCCAAATTAAATCACAGATCCATAATCAAATCCTTCATTCCTTCATCATTCCCACTTTAAACAACAAAAATGTCGAAAACGCTCTATTCACATAATATGCCTAAATATCTACCCTCTCTAGAATTAGGGTTTCCATATTCATACTTCAATCCTTAAACATACAAATCGTGTACAAATTCAATAAGTATAACCAATTACACACCCCCACGGGTTACAAATTCTACAAATCGAACGCTAACCCTACCGATATTTCCAACCTAACCCTAGATACAAACGCGTTTCTTCTGAACAAAAACAAACGGAAGGAGAAAAATCAAAACCAAAATCCAAGCAACATAACCTAATCTTACCGCAAAAATCCTCTTTCCGTAGACAAACCGATCAAATTCCTCGGAGATGACAAACTTCCAATCGCAAACAACCTTTAATCAGCGTAATTCAAACTCATAACACGAAATCCCACCAACAACTCCAATACAACGAATTCAGCCCTAAAAACCAAAGATCTCTACTGAGATTGAAGCTAACGAAGCTGGAAGATCGCGAGAATCGAAACCCTAGAAACGACGACGGAGGCGTGAAGGGGATGCGAAGGAGAAGAGAGCAAGTGATCGTACGGCTGATATTTAAGATATTATTATTGTGTGAGATGAGATGAAGAGAGTGAGTCGTTACTTTTGGCTTTATGAAGGGTGTGATGGAGTTTCGGTGAATCGTGGCCGTTGATTGACGCCGTCTTTGGACTCAAAGGTGTGAACATTGTTTCAGATCTAGTGATAGCCCATGTGACACAGATCACGTGTAATAAAGGCGGTGACTTGGTCCGGAAACTACGGGGTTATTTTATTTTTACACCCTTTATTTATAGATGTTTTACATTTTAGTAATTGCTAGTTGCCTTCCTTCAGTGCCACCACACAGCCTTTAGGCTAGTGGTAAGAGGTATTTTTGGTGTAGAATTTGATTTGATTGTGGTGAGTTGTAGTTAGAAGGTATGTGATTTAGGAGTAGTGTAGATTCGTAATTTCGTAGTAAAGAAATTAGACCTTCACCGATGGGTGTATTTAGGGCAGGGGCGTAGGCGTCATGAGGCCATGACGAGTCTCGGCGCCGCCCGACACTACCGCCGCCACTCCCTTCACACCGCAAATTTTCGTAGGAACGGCATGTTCTCGCCGTGTTTTTTGTTTGTTGTTGTTTGTGTGTGTGTGTACAGTGATGTAATGTGGTATGATATTGGCAACACCGCCGCAATCGAATTTGAGTATGTGATGTAGTGTGTGACGTGGCAAATTGTGATTGGTGGGTATGTGGTATGTATGGTGTGGGTGTCCCCACCACCCTTTTAATGTACTACTTAGATGGTGTGGCGAATTCTTAAGAAGGGTTGTGTTGGAGAGGTTAGCATTTGGTGGAGATGCACTTGAAGAAGGTGCATTGGCATATGAATCGTGGTTATCTTTGTGGAAAACTTGCACTATTTCTTTTGGAGTGAGATTTACTTTGTTTAGGTATAGAAGATTTGCTAGAATAGTTAGCAAAAAGAGCTTAACTTTTACCTTTTAACATGATTAATTACTATTCTAATTAATATACTTGGTCGGTGGGGATTTCCCCCAACTTTTCTGTTTGCTCGGACACGTGCCTCTGTTTCTCTTCTGTGCTTTATATGTCGCCGGAGTCAGATTTTTTGGTTGCCGCTTTGCTGTTGCTGTCTCTGCTTCCCTGTGGATTCTCGCTCCTAAGGTTGTGTTTCTTATTTGTTGTTTTTTTTATCCATTCCTGCTCGGAATTCCCCTTCCTCTGACCACCGCAGCTGTTTGTATCGACCATGCATACCCGTCGGAGTTGCTCTTCCTCTGACCACTGCAGCGTTGGACGACTGGGTCATCCACTGCAGCGTTGGACGGCTCCGTCAGATCCATCGATTTATAGTTTCTGCTTCGTGTGGGTTCCATCGGTCACATCTTCTGCCTGTCACCTGATTCTTTCAGGATTTTGCTTCTTCGCTTCCATTTTCATCTCTTCAACTTCAATTTCTTTTTGGGCTCCGCATGTTTTGTTGATTTTGGGGGTTTGCTATGTTTTAGTTTGTGTGTTTTGTTGATTTTGGTTTTCATTTCTTGGGGTGAGGACTTCCACGTTGAGTGTTTTCAAGATAAATGAAGCAAATTTACCTGAGATGAGTTATGAGACCTGGGTGATAAAGCGATTGCTGCATCAGGGCTTGTTTGTTGTCTTATCCTTTGATGCTGTTGCGTCATCTTTTGATGTGATAGATACAGGGAGTGTATGTATAGGTGGAAAGCAAAGCTAGGGTTTTTTTAAGCAAGAAAGGAGAAAGTGAAGAAGAAAAAGATTAAAGAAAAAAAAAAAGGAAAGAAAATTGGAGAAATATGAAGAGGGTGAGCAGAAGAAGATTGTCGAAATAAGAGGGATGGTGATGTGGTATTATTATTGTTATTATATTTATTATATTATATTATTATTACTATTATTTGAGCAAAAGAGAAACTATTAACATGAAATTATTAAGGCAAAGTGGGAGGATTTACCTTATCAACAAATAGAAACTATTCACCATTAACTTCTACTTGAATATTACAGGGCATAACTAAAGAATATGTTGACATAAATTTCTAAATAAAAAAAACTGCAGGTTGTTGCCTACCATTTGCTGCTGTTTTTTATTTTGTGCCTAATTTGGAACAAATAGTTGTTCTGTGCATTCGCCTTCGTCTTTAGTATGATCGTCTGATAGGGAAGGGATAACATTGTAGTTTTAGATGATAATAACTCTTTTGCCTACTGTAAATGTCTTAACTTTTTGTTTTTGGAGTGTTGCATGCTCTGAGGTTGGGTTTTCGTTAAAAATTTTTTTGTCAGGTTGCTGCAGGATTTGCGTCCTCTTTTGATTGTTCTTCAGGTATGTTAGATGGTTATTTCTTCTCTTTTGGGTAAAGATTTGGATATGATTAAAGGAATTGCCTATGATGTTTTGTATTTTGTGTATTTTTTTATTTGGTTTGGTAAAAATATTTTCCATAAGTATTTGGCCCCGCGAGAAGAAGCGGCTCTTAGTTTTAGGTTCTAGGGTTTTAGATTGTTCAACCTTAGTTTTAGGTTCTAGGATTAATCCATTGGAATAAATACTTACTGAAGCAACCAAATGGAAAACGTGACATAAACTTATTTTGAGACTACTTCAATTGTCAAAAAAGTTAAAAACTACAATAAGGTCTAAAAAAACATTAATGCAAACTAAATTTTCAACAACACCTATAACATGCGGTCTGTTTTATTGTTTTCTTTTGTGTACATCTATACTTTTTCATTTTAGTGACGTTGAAGTATATGTAGTGTTTTCTAATCGCCTGTTTTATCCTATAGATATGTCTATTTGTGAACGAGCTAAAAAATTTCACTTATATTTTTTGGTTTAAAGTTAGATCAAAACTTTAAATTTTTTTATCTTCCTTACTGAAAAAAAAAACTAAAGTTAGGTTTGATTATACTCTCTAAAGTTTGACAAGAATAACTACTTTTCTTTAAAAAATTTATAATATCATTTACTTTTACACTCTTATAAAGTTGTTTCAATTCAGTTTACTTTTGTTAAACTTTAAAAACTTTAGGAAGTAAAATATAATTAACTTACAAATTTAGAACATTCTGAATTTTAATGTTTAATTAAAAAATTATGTTCCATTCGTGTCTATTGGCTGTTTCAATCTCACCATTATAACAGCTGTAACATCCTCTATCAGATGCGTAACACTAACACTCTTTGGAGTTTTGAATGTTCTGAAATTGGGTTTTTGTTGGTAATTTTTCGGCCAAGTTGTTGCAGGATTTGTCTTTTCTTTTGGTGTTGTCAGGTATGTTGTTCCTCACTTCTTCTCTTTTGGATTTAGATTTCTAAAATAGCATGTTAATTGTTATTGTATTTTTGTGTTGTTTTTGGCAGATTATTGTTGACTCAGTACTATCTTTGTGTGGCTCTTGAGGTATGTTACGTTGTTATGTTTTGTATTCAACGTTAATTTAAAAATAGATTTGAGAATTGTGTGTTGGTTGTGTGTAGATATGCTTCGCTTATAGTAGCTACCTTACTATTTTACATGTACAGTTCCTAGGTTGATGCTATGCTATAATGTTACAGTGTAGTATATGTTTAATTGTTTAGGCAGTGTATATGGCTTTTGCTCAAATTTAAAGAGAAGGAGGGGTCGCCTTCTTCCTCTAATACACCTTTAATGTTGTAGGTGGTAATGTAGGTGTACATCGTGTTGCTGTAACCGCGTGGTAGTGAATCCTCTAGGTTACCTTTGTCGCTTGATGGAATCATAGTTGCACAACTTCATCTCTCAATTTAGATTTTGAGCCTTACGTGTACGTCGATTCTGGTGACTGCGAATTCGTGAGTGAGTTGTGGGGCTTTGTTTTGGTCTGCTGCGCGTAGTCATGTCGCACGTAATCGTGCTCCTCGATATACCATGTTGTAAGCTGGTCGTGTGCGTGTTCGTCTACCTCGGATCCACCGGCGATTGTGAAAGAACTCTATCACCGTCCTGATTTTCTTGATAGTATTCGCTCTTATAATTCGATGTTTTTGATGACGTCTTTTTGGAGCATTGTAGACAACTCAATTTATAGAGGTACTGGTCCTTACGTGTTTAAGGTTGAAGGTCAGATTTGCCACTGGATTCACGTTGTGTCCTCCGCCAAATGAGAGGCCACGTTTCTGCAGATGTATGTCTACAACACTGATCGGTGAGGTTTCAAATAGAATGCATTTATTTGGAGGCGATGATTGTTCGTGTATTCATGTTGACATCGTGGAGCTTCTATTGTCTCTCCTGGAAAAATTTAATTCCTTGGTAAAGCTTTTCCGTTCAGCTAGAGAACTTTGCTTGCGAGAGTCTGTTCCCGACTTTTCTATTAGACTTTTGGTTCAGCCAATGAGCGCTCTTATGATTCTCCAGCTGTGTCGGTACAATAGGGTGATTGTGCTTGAAAGTCCTCCGCCTGCTGATGATTTGACATTGTTGACATTGTTATTATTCTAAGAATGGCATGCCTCAACGAGTAAACAAATTACATCCTCTTACATGTCGTTACAATACCCATTGTTGTTTTTCCATGGAGAGAATGGATGGTCACCTCACTTAGGCTGATTGATGACGAAGCAGGTGGTAGTAGAAAGTTATCCATGAACATGTATTACAGCTATCTGCTCCATGATCGGCATGGTGTGTACTCTTTGTTATTGAATGAAGGTCGCCTTTCAACAATTTTTGTTGATGCTTACATATGCATTGAACAAAGCCGCTTAGATTACAAAGATCTCATCAGAATTTATTTAGAACTGAATTTCTTCAAGGTGTTCATGATGCCTATATAAGGGGTGATACTGAGGGTCGTTCCATTGGGAAACGTGTTGTGTTGCTGGCCTCATTTACTGGTGGCCCGCGTTATATGTATAAACATTACCAGGATGCACTTGCGATATGTCGAGTGCATGGGAATCCACAGTATTTTATTGCGTTCCTTGTAACGTCAAATGGTCAGAAATAACGAGGTATTTCGCTGCCCGCACTCCATTGAAACCTCAAGATAGGCCTGATATTGTTGCTAGGATTTTCCGAATCAAAGTCAAGGAAATGCTTGATTTCTTGAGAGTAGAATGACCTTTTGGTAAGGTTGCTACTGATTTGTACACAATTGAGTTTCAAAAAAGGGGACTTCCTCATTGTCATATGCTTTTGTGGGTTACAGAACCATTTAAAATTCGTGATAGCAGCCAAGTTGCTAGGTATATATCTGCTGAAATACCAGATGTCATGTCTTCACCTATGCTTTATAAATTGTCACCGATTCGATGATGCATGGACCATGCGGTTTTCCAGGCCTAACGCTCCATGCATGGCTAATGGAAAATTTTCAAAAAATTTCCTAAAGGCCTATGGAGTTAACACTACATTTGACAAAAATGGCTATGTGCATTATAAAGGCGACCGGATTCTAAGACTATAGATAAGGGAGGAATTTTGCTAGATAATCCTTACGTAGTTCCTTACAATAAAGATCTTTGTCTACGCTTCTAAGCTCACATCAATGTTGAATATTGCGGTTGGAACATGGTGATTAAATATCTATTCAAGTATATATCCAAAGGCGTTGACCGAATTAGATTTTCTATTGCCCAATCTGATGCGCAACACGATGGATCAACCTCTAATAGTCATGTGGCCATAGATGAGGTGAGAAATTACGTAGACGGTCGCTTTATATGTCCGCATGAAGCAGCTTGGAGAATCTTAGATTTTTCCATTCACCACAGAAATCCAGCAGTTCAGGTTCTAGCTGTATTTAGAAAACATACAGAATGTGAATTTTAAGGATAATCACCATTTGCAAGAGATTATAGACAATTCGGCAAGCAAAAGGACCACATTGACGGAGTGGTTGGCCAATAACAAAGTAGATGCAGCAGGTAGGCATCTTCGATATGTAGATTACCTTTCAGAATACAGGTGGGATACAAATAGGAAGCGGTAGCTTCGTAGAGTTAGAGATACCAACCCTGCCGTGGGAAGACTCATTTATATTCATCCTACATGTGGAGAGTTATTTTATCTACGTATGTTGCTAGGTTGCTAAGCAGTGTGTACAACTTTGAGGACATCAGGACAGTGGCAGGTGCCATCCTTCCTAATTATCGATCTGCATGTGAAAGATTAGGATTGCTAGAGGATAACAACGAGTGGTCTCAGGCATTTGACGAGGCTTCCGCATGGGCCAGTGCCTCCGAGTTGAGGTCTCTTTTACTCACATGGTTATATTGTGAGATTTCAAATCCGATCAACTTGTGGAATCGACAGTGGCATCGTATGGATGATGATGTTACACGTTAATTAGGTGTTTCCAGAATTGCTCAGAGGCTCATATTCCCGTTGACGATGTTCAGCAATATATACTATATGAGATTGAACTCATGCTAAACTCCAGTGCAGCTGCATCGTCACTTGTAGATTATGGGTTACCTATGCCAAGAGCGGATTTACTTGAGACTTAGGAATAGGCTTCTAATGGAAGAAAAAAACTACGACAAAAAAAAAGATTGTTGCTGAACATGTGTAAGACCCCGATCTCGGGCACCTCATAGTTTGGTCATTCTCAGCAGTAATTAAAATAAACATTATAGATTTACAAATTTAAGCAGCGGAATTAATTTAACAAGAAAACCATTCATTTCATTAATGACACTGTTGCTAAGCAATACACCTGGGGTTAATCAGTTACAAAGAATAGTTTAATTGTATTACAAAACAACAGTGATTTCTATTAAGAATGGATGTCAGTCTTTCTCTGCCGAGTAGCTTCACCCTTGTGCCATCCTCAGCAATAATTACCTGCCAACTGAAAATGTATAAAACATAATAAAATACTTTCTATATGTTGTATATGAAAATACTATTTTCTGTAAATTACAACTCTGTACTGTGTATGCGAGCACGCATTAACTATGTGAACAAATATTGTTCGTTCTCTGTACTGTATGCCTTGTCTGTAAACTTTTTAACTTTATGTTCCACTGTCTATGTGGACCAGTGCGCAATGCCCCAACTATGTGCGCGATGGAAAAACGAGTGATGGGCCATCTATATCCCTCGAAAGGGTCAACTGTATCCCTCGAAAGGGCTATGGGTATCACCCCGAAGGGTTCAACTGTATCCCTCGAAAGGGCTATGGGTATTCCCCCGAAGGTTTTAACTGTATCCCTCGAAAGGGATGGGTATCCCCCCGAAGGGTTCAACTGTATCCCTCGAAAGGGCTATGTGGACTATGTACAAGACCGACCCAATCACCCAGGGCACGCTACAAAGGTCCTGCCAATCTCAATTGATCGACCCTGTGTGCATAATGGGTAGCTAACCCGCAACACAGTTGAGCTAACGACAACACGGTCGTGTCCCTCCTATGTGCTTGCAAGACTTATTAACATTTTATTTATGTTCCACTTCTTTTCTTTATTGCTCTTTCACTTTTATTTATGTTCCACTTCTTTTCTTTATTGCTCTTTCACTTTATTATTACAATATACTTTACGTTACGATAATAACATATCACGTAAAGCCACATACTATAAGTAATAATAATAGTAGCAATAATTATAATATGGAACAATCGTAGTAATCATATTATGCATAAAACATCATCATTTATAAGTCCTTAGTCAACCTCTGTCAACCCCTAAGGCACAAACTCCCAGAAACATTTCTGTAAAAATCCTAAGTGTTTGGGCGTAAGAGCCCTGTTCGGACTTTCCATCACTATGTAGGCTCACCAGCCTACACTTAGAAATATTTTCACTTTGGGCTTATAAGCTATTCGGACGCATGAGCACTGTTGGGACTCATGACCCTACACTTAGTCGTCCGGCTAACTTTTCTAGGCATATGACCACTGTTCAGACTCATAAGGCCACTGTTTAGGCTTATCATCTCACACTTAGACTTTTAAGCCTATTTTTAGGCGTAAGAGCCCTGTTTGGGCTCATCACCTTATACTTAACTTATTTTCAGACACATGAGCACTGTTGAGGCTCATGAGTCTTAGGCGTATTAGGTACTGTTTAGGCATATGAGAACTATTTGGACTCATGACCCTACTTAGAACATTTCTAATGCAAATTTTTTGGTGTATGAGCACTATTTAGGCTCATCAACTTTCTGTCCAACTTATTACTATGAAATTTCCAAACCCAAACATCAAGCCTAATTGTTCTAAGCTTACCAAAGTCTTTCTAAGCATGAACTTCACATAAACAACTCATAAACATCATCAGGCATGCAAAATACATACGGTTTACATACATAATCATAGTAAAATCGTAAAATACATTTTCAGCCCAAAAAGGTTTAAAACAAGTAGAAACCGGGTCTAGAAACTCACCTTTGCTGTTTAAACCTTCAAACTCTAAAACTTGAATTTCTCAGATGTTTTTAACACCTACAACCTGCTGAAACACACAACCCGAACATGCAATAACACATATGAGCATACAACCAAGGCTAGATAGACCAAAAACGACTTATACACTTAATCTTACCTCAAACTTCGAATTATTCTTCTTTCTCTCTCTAAAGCTCGAAGTCTATGCTGTTTCTCTCTCTAAAAACCGAACAAGAAAGAGTGTGCAGAGGGTTATGGGCGGCCACATCACCTTTTACACCAACTTTTCAAGATTTTTATCATTTTTAACACTTTTGGTCCCTCAACTTTAGGGTTGACTTTCATTTTATTCTTTTTCTTTCTCTTTGTCCTTTTATTCCCTTCAAAAATACGGGTGTTACAACATGCGCGCCAAAAGAGTAGTCTTCGAGGTAAACAATTGCATGTATATGAAACTGTTATCAGTTCAATTGAAAATAACAAACAGATTTTACTATTCGTCTACGGCCATGGAGGTACGGGGAAAACTTTCTTGTGGACTACCATCATAAATGCGTTACGATCTGAGGGGAAGATAGTTCTTGCAGTTGCAGCCTCCGGTATCGCATCTCTACTTATGCCTTCTGGTAGAACAGCCTATTCACGTTTCAAATACCTTTAGACATGACTGAAGAAAGCATCTGTCATGTTAAGAAAAACACTCAACTTGCAAAACTTTTGATTGAGACTTCACTTATAGTTTGGGATGAGGGCCCAATGAATGACAGAAGATGTTTTGAAGCATTAGATAGGACCCTTAGGGATCTACTTGATAATAGTCATAGCTTTTTTTGTGGAAAGTCTGTCTTACTAGGAGGCGATTTTAGACAAACTTTACCGGTAAAATGTAGAGCAAGTAAGCAAGATATCCTAGCATCTTCGTTGCCCAGATCATACATATGGGATAGGTTTCAAATTGTTAAACTAACAGAAAACTTGCGTTTACGTCATGCACAATTTAATAGGTCTGATGTTAACGAAACTGCATCTTTTACATCTGGTTGCTAGATGTAGGAAATGGCTCAAATGGTACACTAGATAAAGATTGCGTAGGCGAAAAAAAACGTATCGAAATCCCTGAAAAATTCTTAATACCTCATGATGATAAGGCTTTGCATAACCTCATCTGCTTTATATACGATAGAGAGACTCATGAAAACCCCACAGGAGCAAATCTTTCTCAAAAAGCAATTGTATGTCCAAAAAAAAACCGCTGACTTAGTGAATGCGCTTGTGTTAGACATGTCTTCTGATGATTGTAGCGTTTACTTAAGCACAGACTCTATTGTACCTCATGCAAAAAGCCGACGTGATCTTGAGCTATTATACCCAATTGAGTACTTGAATGAATTGGACTTCAGTGGATTACCACCACACAGACTTAATCTTAAAGTCAAAGCACCCATCATCTTACTGCGTAACATAAATCAAAGTGTTGGTCTATGCAATGGAACACGTTTAATTATAATGCAGCTACTTCCAAGAGTCTTAGAGGCACAAGTTATCATTGGTAATGCAGCTGGTCACAGAGTGTACATACCTAAAATAATTTTAAGTCCACTGATCCCCAACTGCCATTTGTGTTCAAAAGAAAACAATCCCTGTTAAACTATGTTATGCCATGACTATAAATAAAAGTCAAGGATAGTCTTTAAATAAGATAGGAGTTTATTTTCCCCAACCTATTTTGGTCATGGACAGTTGTACGTAGCTAGACCACCTCAAGAAAAAGTCTATAGTGTATTCAGATTTTTTTGGCTAAAATTGATTGCAGACAGGAGAGTTAAAATATCAGTTCAAGGAGTATCAACTCTCACTCCTAAATGCAGTACAACATCAATCGAGGTTAGAATAATAAAGAAATGGAAGATGTATCTACGTCCTGAACTCCACTTATTGTTTGTTGATGAACATGTAAGTAACACTATCATAACTACTACTTCAACATATTTGATTCTATAAAAAAAGTTTAGTGTGACATAGGTTCATATTGCAGGGCGATGCTATAGAGACAACTACAGATGTGCATAGCACTACATATTTCAATGACCTAATCAGACCAAAGGCTTGCTATAGAATCACGGGTTTTGTCTGCATAGAGCAAAGAACATCAAGTAATGTTGTTGATCGAGATGCAATTATCCTTTTTGGCAGATCCATAACAGTAACACCCATTGAAAACAACGCCATACCATATTATTACTTCGCGTTTGCCTCATACTCAGAATTGCAAAAACGTCTGGTTGATACAAACAAACTTCTGACAGGTTATCTGTTTATCAGGTTTTTTGTTTATGATGCAAAATTTTTATGTTCACAAAAATAACTTATATTGTCATGACATTCCAGATTTCATTGGACGCTACATTAGTGCGAAAGAAATAGCAGGACATAGCAGAAAGGGTCCATTACGTATTCGTCTGCAACATGAAAGGTATAATCTCTACTTCAAGGTATATAATTATACTAATCATTAGAACACTAACTGCGTTTATACGACTATACAGTGGCAAGCTCATCGATGTCGCCTTGTGGGAGGAAATAGCGAAAACCTTCAATCGATCTGCAGTTGAAACTGACCTAGAGCCAATAATCATTGCAGTTACATCTTTAAAAGTTTCAATGTTTGGAGGTATCCCACTCGAAATCATAATTTTCCATTTTTATAAAATATTAAACCACCATCTCTTCTCAATAGTATATTAGTAAAGAGTAAAGTTGGCATTTAGTGATATTCTTTTTAGAAAAGAATATATATGAAGTTTAAGGTTGATATTGGATATATATGAAGTTATTTCATTCAGGATAAAAACTTGATCTACCATCATTGTCTACTTTATCGCACCCACGCTCCATAGAGTTAGGTTGGGTTGATTATTCGAAAGATAGATAAATTATTTTTTAAAAAGATATTATGTTGAATTAGATCACCATAATAGGTAGTCTAAGGTAGGAAGATGAGAAGATGTGGAAAAATTAATGGTGTTTTGGAGATGGATGGGTTGCTTACAAAAAATGTCTGTAGGTGTTATGTCAATTGACTAAAAATGTATTCGGGTAAATTTACAACCGTACACACTTAAAATTTTTTGAGTTTAACCACTCAGAAAACTGTTGTAAACTTTAAACAAAGTTCTCTAAAATTAAGATTTTAATAAAACAAAGTCTTACACCCGCAACCAACATTTCTGATTGCAAACTTCTTATCATAGATGAACATAATGTTTTGATGCTTTAAGCCGATAAAAAGTTATCTTTTTATTGATTAAAAACCATGTTTATTTTAGGAATTTGACTTCTTCTTTAAACGGTCAAACTTTATTGCAATAATTTTCCTTTTGCGGTCACAAATATTTGTTGATGATTACTGCCAGATCTACATAGCCTTAAGGCTGCACTTTAAATAATAATACGTAACACTGATCGAGTTTCTCAATTTTAAGATTAATCAATCGTCATGCAGGTGCCTTACAACTTGCTTCAACTTCTGCAACTGAAGTTTACACTAATCCATGCATAGCCCAGTTGCCAACCCTAATTCAAAGGTATATCAAAGATTATATCTTTTATTGGTTATACTAGAAGTTGGAAGTAAATGCGTACATCTAAAATCAAAATCAGGTTCAAGCATCTGCTAACGAAATACCTTCTCCTCCAACTAGGAACAGAGTTGCTGAATCAAACCTTACATTACTTTCTGAGGTTCTGAATCAACTGCAACAAACAAAAACGGTAACTCCTATGCACACAAAACTATAATTAACAAACATACTATCTACCGCTATTCTAATTTTAAAGTTACATATATAATATAATAGGAAACACCATACACATGTTTAGCTAGAATAGCAAAAATCAAAGGTGGTTGGTACTATGAATCATGTATAAAATGTGCACACAAAGTGTACCAAAGTGGCCACAAACAGTACTGCCCGGCTCATGGATTTCAAGATGAACACTCATACCGGTATTTTACAATAAAAATATAAAAAAAAGTCAACATAATAAATTCTTAATCCATTCATTTTTGCATATGCAGTTATCGATTTAGTGCAACAATTACTGATGATAGCTGCACGACAGATGCAATCTTCTTTGATAGTGTTATTACAACGCTAGTGGGGAAAACATGCTATGATGTAATAACCTCACAAAGCAATAACGACCCAAAACAACTGCCGCCAGAACTAGAAGATTTGATTAACAAGCCATACATCTTTCAAATCCAAGTGAAGAAAAACAGCCAAACTGAGGGAATTGCAGTCAACAACGCCTATGAAGCACCGCCATCCACAACAGCAACAGAAGCAACTACCTCATCTTCAACTGCACCTGCAACTCCATCTGTCAAAACACCAAAAAGAGCACGCGAACAAGGTACACCAAATAGCAACTTTACCAAACAAACGTTAGTACTTTAGC
This sequence comes from Flaveria linearis, assembly GCA_024085815.1. NCBI lineage: Eukaryota > Viridiplantae > Streptophyta > Magnoliopsida > Asterales > Asteraceae > Flaveria > Flaveria linearis. Next base: position 51,922,465 of record CM044012.1, read on the forward strand.
TAACAAAAAACACGTCACTTACTTACAGATGCAGAAGCTCGACAGAAACAGAAAGCCAATGAACAGTGACAGTGCACAAGGGACTAACTTTTGTAAAAAACAACTACCTGCAACAGCTACCTATTTTGCAAGATAGTATGTGCATAACGTAGTTTCTTATCAAGTTCATCCTTCGCAACGCCAAAGGAGGCAATTGTAATCAGCTTCACCTTTTGCAATGCCAAAGGAGGCAATCGTAATCAGCTTAACCTTCTGCAGCTACCAGATCACACTTTTTTGCATACTCCAAACACAAATATCATAATATTATGCAAATGACAATAGCTTCACCTTTTGCAGCTACCAGTTTAGACTCTTTTGTATACTCCAAACACAAATATCATAATCTTATGCAAGTGACAATATTTATGCTAAACTATTTAGTAAAACTCGAAATGCTAATACAATTATTTTCGCAAGAAAATGTAAAACTCGACTGGCCGCGGCAACGCGCGACATAACTACCTAGTTATAATTATATACAAATTATGAATTATTACGGGTTAACGTTTTGCTATGAGCCTATGAGAGCTTTTCAACAAATAAACTGTTTAAAATGGTGTTAATATAAATAAGACATCGTTGTTTAAAATTGTGTAATTGGAACAATTAAAGTTGCAAAATTAAAAGAAAATGGATATAAGTTTGTCCACCTGTCCCACATGGAGGGAAACACCGACATTTGAGAGATTTATACACAGAAGCACTCTATAGTCTATATATATTGCTTCCTTAAAAGGAGACGTTAGTGGGGACCCTAAGGGCATCATGCATTGCACTTCAAGCTTTCTAGTCGGAAAGAGAAGTGTTTATATTATCAACTTTGGAGTGAGTTATGTGTTTTAGACAGATAGCGAATTAACAATATAGCATAGATCACGTGTGGCATGGCTAGATCAGGTGGTGTGTCGTTCAACAAGTGTTGCTAGTGCAGTTCAATCGAAGGCGCGCCTTGTGTAGCGTGACTGCTTGGCACACAACTTGCTAGTCTAGATGGTAAGGCCAGAGGATAATATGGATGGCACGACAACTGTCTAATGTGGTGCAACTCGAGTAACAAGTATTACAAGGAGGCTCAACAAATGGTTGTTGGTCGTGTGATGTGATGTGGTTAGTAAGTCGTGGACCTGTGGAGTAGCGCATGTATGGGTGTAGGTCGTGTTTGTTGTGCAACCCAGACTATTGAATCATGACTTAATATCACTACAGATCAATTGCCTCTCGACTCATGAGGCCATGCTAATTTGTTAGCATCGTGGATCTAGTTGCAACTATTAAGTTAAATATTGAACGGTTACAGTAAGGCATTCAATATATTGATTTTAATAAAATTAGTCATGCTATATTGTAATATATATATATATATATATATATATATATATATAGATGGTTCCTAAGAAAACCAATATTTATGTGAAAACCAAAGAAAACCACGAAAACCAATAATATAATTCATAAATTTTATGTTATTTTAAATATTAAAAGGTATTTAAGTATTTGTTACATATATGTTGAACATAAATACAAGAATGAAGATTCTTACGTATATGTAACACTATTTCAAATGAAAAATGGTTACGTCTACGTAACCTATATGTGACGTATATGTGACGTAACCTATATGTGACGTATAGTAATTTTCAGGTTTCGTCCTTAAACTAAGTAAATTACAGTAAACGTCCTTTATGTTTAAAAAAGTTTGTATGTTTTATCCTTTACTCTAACGGACGTTAATTTTGTCTGTTAAATCAGATCATGTGCAAGTCACATGAGGGCAATTTAATCATTTCAATCCATATGAATATTAAAACAATAAAATAAAACTAAACCCACTTAATCCACATCATCATCATCTTTACCATTCACCACCACCACCGCCGCCACCGCAGCCGCCACCACCACCACCACCACCATTAATCATCATCAACCACCACCACCACCACCACCATTAATCATCATCTACCACTGCTACCATCTCAACCATCAAAAACCCTCCACTACCATCATCACCCCCATCAAACACCAACCCACAACCACCCGACCACCACAATAATCCGTCCACCAATTCCAACACCATTTCTGGCCAACATCACCTTGTCGCTGTCGTCTATCACTACCAAAACAACAACCGCCAACAATTTTTACTATTCTTCACATTGTTTATATGGAAATCGATTTAAGCAACTATGGTGGGGGGATGAACTCATGGATCTGAAAGAAAGACAACAATCCCTCATTGTAGATATGCAAATCGATCTAAGCAACTATGGTGGGGGGAGGAACTCACGGATCTGAAAGAAAAACAATGATCTAAGCACTATGGTGGTGGTGTTGTGATGGTGGGTGGTCGGAACTCTAAACATGACACCCTATTTGTGCAATTGCAGGATAGTGGTTGCACGGTGGTGACGTTGTTGTGCGGTGAGAACTACCAGAGGTGTCGTGTGGTTGATGGTGTCCTGAGATACCATCACTGGACAATGATGATGATGGTGGCTGAACTTTGGTGATGAACGTGGGAGTTGGTTTGGGATGTGGTTAGGGTTTTTAGTTGATTTAATGATAAGTAAATAAAAAATACAATGTTAATTAAGAGAGAAATTATATGGGAGGTTAAAAAGACTATTTTACCCTCATGTGAGGGGCACATGGCATCTTTTAACGGACAAAATTAACGTCCATTGGAGGAAAGGACGAAATGTGCAAACTTTTATAAATGTAAAGGACGTTTAGTGTAATTTCCTTAGTTTAAGGACGAAACCTGAAAATTACTATAAACTTAAAGGATGAAAAATGTAATTTACTCTAAAATATATAACTAAAAAGCCAACTTGAGTTTTATGAGTAGTTTTACTGCTCAGGTGAGACCAATAAGAGTCAGCCATGTGACAAGCTTCACTTGTTTACTTTATTTGAGTGAGTTACACACGAATCGTCTTTGAGTTCTGCTCCAATTACATCTTTCGTCCCTGAGATTAAAAAATTACAAGTTTAGTTCTAAGGTTTGAATAAACATAACACTTTTCGTCCTTGACCCTAACGGCTGTTAGTTTTCGACGTTAAAAATTATAAAATGACAATTATACCCCTAAACCCTAATAATAATAATAAGAGTAAATTGTCATTTTCGTCCCTAAGGTTTGGTGTATTATGTCATTCATTCAAAAATAATTTTTTTTCCTATGCGTCCTTCATATTTGAAAAACTTGTAATTTCATCCATTTCCGTTAACCCCGTTTATTTACCCGTTAAGTAGCCATCACGTGCACATTATGTGAGGGGCATTTAGGTGCTTTTGCACCTCACCTGGAAAAAAATCTAAATAAACATTGTTCAATTTCCCAAAACATTCAAATATTATTAGATTGCTTTTAATATTCAACGTTGATGTCCACTTAACGGGTAAAACAAATGAAATTAACGGAAGTGGATAAAAATAACAACTTTTTAGAATGCTAGGGACACATAGGGGAAAATAAAGTTTTTGGATGAAAACGACAACAAGGATCAAACCTTAGCTTCAAAGGTCAACTAACCACAACATACTGGTAGCTACAAAGGTCAACTAACCACAACATACAGGTGAAATACCATAAGCTTACAAGAATCAAACGTGTTTACAAGTGCAATGTTTATAAAGTAACATGTTTCACCCCAAAGTGTAAAAATAATAAAAGGGGTATAGAAATACTCACATAATCAAATGGGTATATATTGGATGATTAGTAAGAAAAATAATAGACGTCGTTCCAACGTAAACCGTCACAAGACACCTAAATAGCCATATTTACAAGGTTTTAACGTCCGAAAATAATAAACTCAACGAATTAATAGAAGCTAGCGTTTGGTGTTTAGAGATTTTATTATTTAAATTAGACGAGGTGAAATAATTGGTTAAGTTCTACACAAGATTAAATATACCATTTAAGCATTCTAGTGTAATAATAAAATAAAAACACCATTTTTAATAAAATCCCGAGCTTGAATAAACCTTGATAATTTGTAAACTAATCCCCATTTTACCAACAAAATACATTTGGTGGTGGTTGTTCTAATAATAACTTAGTAATTTATACAATTATTTGAAATCAAATTTCTTTATAGGAACAAGCTAATTGTAATATTAATTTAGAGTGTATAGAAAAACACAAATAATTTTCAGAATTTATTTAATTGTCTTACAAATTAATTAAGGTTCATAAAATAATTTTTAATTTTTAAGAATTTTTTAAGTTTATTTTAAAGGCCAAAAAGCCTTAAAACAAAAAAAAATGTGGGGCTCCCCGGTTTCGAACTGGGGACCTCAGGTTTATGGGGCGCGCGTCTTACCAGTGATCTAAGGCCTCAGCCGCGTTAAAGCTTCGTTTTAATAACCTAAAAACACCAAATGCGGAATCACCCCCAAATTGCATGAACCCTAATTCTACATTGCTTTAAATTGAACACTGATTCGAGTGTTTTAACTCGATTAACCTTAGGGCTTTTGATCCCCAAGCTTAATCGAGTACCAAGATGTATTATACTTACCTGATTACGATCAAAATGATGTGTTTAAACTCGAGTTTGTCTCGGTTTATTCGCGAAGAACATGGGTTTTGAAAATGATGTTTAAGTGAAGATTTAAAGAAATTGAGGTTGCAGAGAGTTGAAAGGGGTCAAGGGGAATAATTGCCCTCCGTTATATAGTTCCAGTTCGATGTGATTCGCTCTCTTCGGTTTCAATTGGGATACGAATGTGAAGTGTTCAATTTGATCTTCAATTCACAGTTAAACTTGAAATTAAGATCATTAACAGGTATGAATTGATTAGTCGATCGTGTATATTAATTGAGTCTTTATTGATTCATTATTGTTGAACGGTTCACGGTTAATGGCACTCGATTACCCGACTTGTTAGAGTTCATAATCGTAGTTTAGATTTAATTAAAGACCATAATTGAGTTCGAAATGCATTTGCGGATCGGTTGGGATGTTTTGGTATAAAAAAATGGGTGGTTTCGGGTGGATTTGGGACCTCGCCGGCCGTTGGGTTTTTTGATTTACACGTTTGGTCCCTGTGGTTTTAACAGTTAACATTTTATGCAAGAACTTTATAATTAAAGTTTCCAAGTTTGCAATTAGGTCCCTTGAAACCTAATCAAACATTGAGTTTTACAGCATTTAACTTTTTAACTTGTAAAACTTATTTATTTATTTATTTATTATTATTATTATTATTATTATTATTATTATTATTATTATTTATTATTATTATTATTATTTATTATATAATAATTATCATTATAATCTTTCAAGTTAAAGAATTAAGAGACAAGTTAAAGAATTAAGAGACAACTTAAAGCAACATGCATAAATAACCCATGAGTTTCATATTAGGTAACAATAGTCCTTACAAGAATAACGATGCTAACTTTTAATTAACAAGAAAATACAAGATGTTACAGTCTCCCAAACTTAAAAAATTTCGTCCAGAAATTAAGAAAGAACTAAGCGAACAAATGTGGGAATTTCTTTTTCATAAGCTCTTCACGTTCCCAAGTGAACTCAGCTCCACGTTTGTGTTTCCCAACGGCCCTTGACGATCGGTGTGGTAGTTGTTCGGGTCTTCTTCAGAGTTCGGTCCATAATCTCAACAGGCTTCTCAACGAAATGCAATGACTCATCTATTTGAATTTCCTCGAGAGGAACATGCAAATTTTCATCAGCTAGGCATTTCCTCAAGTTTGAGACATGAAAGACAGGATGAACCCCACTAAGTTCAGAAGGTAGTTCCAGTTTGTAAGCCACTTTCCTAATTCTTTTCAGAATCTTGAAAGGTCCTACAAAGCATGGGGCTAACTTACCCTTCTTCCCAAAACGTACAACCCCCTTCCATGGAGAGACCTTAAGAAGAACCATGTCGTCGACTTAAAACTCCAACGGTTTGCGTCTTTCATCGGAATAACTCTTTTGGTGACTTCTAGCCACCTTAAGGTTATTTTGAATTTCGAAAACTTTGTCGGTCGTTTCTTGAATAAGTTCAGGACCAGTGATGAGATTTTCCCTAATGTCAGTCCAACAGATCGGAGAACGGCATTTACGACCATACAAAGCCTCGAATGGTGCCATCTTGATACTTGAGTGATAACTATTGTTATACGAAAATTCCGCGAGTGGTAAATGCGTATCCCAATCACCAAAATCAAGGACACATAGTTGTAGCAAATCCTCGAGGGTTTGAATTGTTCATTCGGTTTGACCATCAGTTTGAGGATGGTAAGCCGTACTTAGATCCAATTGAGTGTCCAAGAGTTCTTGCATAGACGACCAAAAGTGCAAAGTGAAACGAGCGTCTCGGTCGAATATGATATGCAACGGCACGCCATGACGACTCACAATTTCGTCAATATAGATGCGAGCCAATCTTGAAACTTTGTATGTGTCTCGTATTGGTATGAAATGTGCCATTTTGGTCAAACGGTCAACAATCACCCATATACTATCATGACCACGAGGTGTACGGGGTAACTTGGTTATGAAATTCATGGATATATGTTCCCATTTCCACATAGGGATTTCGGGTTGTTCAAGTAAACCACTTGGTCGTTGATGCTCGGCTTTGACTCTTGCATACATGAGACACTTTGAAACATAAGAAGCGGTGTCTTTCTTCATTCCAGGCCACCAGTATTAACCACGTAGGTCCATGTACATTTTATCATTTGATGAGTTTCGTTCATAATGAAGTGCCGAAGGTTATCATGATTCAGAATCCAAAGTCGATTCAAGAAGTACCACATGCCGTTTGGTTTTGTTTCCAATTATGACCGAATGTTAGACATCAAATCTTCATCCTTCCCCTCGTTGGTTAATGCCGCTTGTTGAGCCTCGCGAACGCATAACTCGAGTCACTATCGATCCTTATGTTTTGAAGCATGATAGTAGCCTCGTTGACATCCACACGAATCTCGGTATCAAATTCTCCTAGCGTATCAAACCATTGCCTTTGATCTCGGATTTCTTGGAACGAGACAGTCTTGTTATGGACCTTACGACTCAGCGCGTCGGCAACAACATTCGCCTTTCCAGGGTGATAGCGAATGTCACAGTCGTAGTCGCTAATCAACTCAATCCATCGTCTTTGTCTCATGTAGAGATCCTTTTGGTTGAACACGTGTTGGAGCCTCTTATGATCGGTGTAAACTATGCATTGCGTCCCATAAAGATAATGTCGCCAGATCTTCAAAGCGAAAACCACAGCACCAAGTTCAAGATCATAGGTTGTGTAGTTCACTTCATGAACCTTCAATTGCCTCGATGCGTATGCTATGACTTTGCCTCATTGCATGAGAACACAACCAAGACCTTGATTAGAGGCATCACAGTACACGGTAAAGTCGTCGTTTCCATCAGGGAGTGTTAGAATAGGAGCATTACACAACTTGGGTTTCAATGTCTCGAAAGCCTCCTCTTGTTCGGATCCCCATTCAAAAAGTCGGTTCTTTTGGGTTAATGTCGTTAATGGTTTAGCAATCTTCGAAAAATTTGCTATGAACCTACGATAATATCCCGTTAAGCCCAGAAAAGAATGAACTTCGGTTGGGGTTGTGGGAACACACCAATTCTTCACGGCTTCAATTTTAGCGGATCGACGTGAATTCCTTGGCTATTCACCACATGCCCTAAGAATTGAACCTCTTCTAACCAGAATTCACACTTGGAAAACTTGGCGTATATTTGCTCTTTCTTCAAGAGTCCAAGAACTTGTCGCAAGTACGTCTCGTGATCGATTTTCGTCTTGGAATAAATAAGAATGTCATTAATGAACACGATCACAAACTTATCCAAATATGGTTTACATACTCGATTCATGAGATCCATGAACACAGCAGGTGCATTGGTCAAGCCAAAAGGCATAACCATGAACTCGTAATGTCCATATCGAGTACGAAAAGCGGTCTCTGGAATGTCATCATCGTGGACACGTAATTGATGATACCCAGAACGTAGATCAATCTTCGAGAACTGGGTTGCTCCTTGAAGTTGATCGAAGAGATCATCAATTCGAGGAAGAGGATATCGGTTCTTGATGGTAAGCTTGTTGAGTTCTCGATAGTCGATGCACATACGAAATGAACCATCCTTCTTCTTCACAAACAGTACGAGTGCACCCCATGGTGAAGAGCTAGGACGAATGAAGCCCTTATCGGTCAACTCTTGCAGTTGACTAGCTAGTTCTTGCATTTCAGACGGTGCAAGACGATAAGGTGATTTAGCCACAGGGTTTGCACCATGGATTAAGTCAATCTTGAACTCAACTTCTCGCACGGGAGGTAGTCCCTTAAGATCCTTGGGAAAAATCTCGGAAAAGTCCTGCACGACAGGAATGTCTTTCAATTCCTTACCCTTGGCTTTTGTATTAACTACATATGCCATGAAAGGCATGTAGTTTTTACTTAAGCACTTGCGGGCCTTGATGCAAGACATAAGTTTGAGTCCTTGGGATGATTTCTCCCCAAAGACTTTCAAAGTATGACCAGTAGGTAAAGGAATTTGGATACACTTCTCGAATCATAGAATTTGCGCATGATGTTTGGCTAGTCAATCCATGCCAATGATAACATCAAAGCTTCCCAATTGCATAGGAATAAGGTTGACGTAGAACTTGTGTTCGTTAAGGCTCAAGGTACAATCACGTATTACGATGTCAACAACGATAGCCTTCCCATCGGCGACTTCGACCGTGAAGGATCTTTCCAGATTAACACGAGGTTTAGAAAGTATAGGCTCGAATTCCAAGGATACGAAACTCCTATCCGCACCGGAATCAAACAATACAGATGCATAATGACTATTTACAAGATACATACCTGTTTGGTAATAACCTATTATTGGTATGATGAACACAAAGATAGGAATCTTTATAAGACAAGAAATGATTTAAAAGGAATTCAACAACGTACCATTCACCACGTCGTTGTTGGCTTGAGCTTGATTGACGTTGATGTTGAAAGCCCTTCCACGAGTCGGTGGCCAGTTCCCACATTGCGAGGACATTACGGAAAAATATGGCCAGGCTCGCCACAGTTATAGCAGGTTCGGTTGGTAAGCATTGCAGTGTTGTTTGGCGCACGAAGACAAGTAGCCACCAAATGGCCATACTTTCCACACAACGAGCAGACCCGGCATGGAATGTTACTCGCGTGATGGTACTTGCATATGTTACACATAGGATATGGACCAGTATAAGCTCTAGCCACGGGAGTTTGATTTGCAACCACCATTTGTTTTTTAGGAGCATTTGGGGCGATCACAGCTAGTTGCGTGTCGGGGTGAATTTACGCTTCTTGTTTTGGGAAGATGACTCGGCCCTTACCTCCTTTGTTGCCTCGGGTGTCACCTTCGCAGTAGACTTGGAACCCTTTGCCGACATAGTGCCAGTTCTAATATGATTCTCGGTGAGCTGCTTTGTGATAGTAATTGCCTCCTCCAAAGTTGTGGGCCTACTACTCACCACGACATCTTGAATTTGAGGTGGCACCCCCTTGATAAATTTCTCAATGTTACGGGGCACGGTGTCCACCATGTGTGGTAGAAGCATACTCAACTCATGATGCCGGGTGGAATAGGCCAGTTGATTTCCACCATCTTGTTTGAGGTTCCAAAATTCCTCCTCTAGCTTTTGCAACTCGATCCTCGGGCAAAACTTTTGGATCATGATATCCTTAAATTCCTCCCAGGGCAACGCTAAAGCAACTTCAGTCCCCCGATTTCTCTTTTCACTATTCCACCATGTTAGTGCCCGTTGTTGAAGGACACTTACAGCATAGCGAACCTTGAACTCATCGGGGCACTCGCTAACGATGAAGGTGCTCTCCATACTTTCAAACTACTCGAGAAGTCCAGTGGCGCCTTCTTTTCCACTAAAACTAGCGGGTTTGCACGAGTTGAAATGTTTGAACGTGCAAGTACGATTGTTCCCTTGTTGGTTGTTGCTATTCTCTCCATAAGCACCGTTATTGTTCCTATTAGTGTTATTGTTGCTATTAGCCATTAGGGTGCTATTAAGTTCAGCAACCATGGTTAGGAGCACAACAGCCATTTGTCGGGCGATCATTACTGTAAGCTTGCGGTCGGAACTTCCACGCTTTCCATGATGGCGAGACATGCTAGATACAAAATGAGTTAGTTACGGGAATGAAGATAACAAAGGATAGTAGTTAAAACAAGAATAAGCTAAGAGTTGTAAGGCATGCGGAATGGTTCCATTTGGTAACGCATTACCATTTGGAAGCGTTGACACGTCAAGGTAAATTGACCCATTTGCCTTAGAAACTTGTGTATATCGACCATAGTTTATCACTCATCCCAGAAATCCCTAGGTAAGCATAACTAGTCCTATAGGATTTATGTGAAATACTTACCTTAGCCCGGAGGCCTTTTGCCAGGAAATCCAGAATACAGGTGTCTATGTGTCACACAATATTTCTTAGGTTCATGAAATCACAACCTTGATGAGATCTATATAAATTAGACATAACGTCTAAAGATCCAAGTCATAAGCATAAGTATACGATTCCACGTGTCGTCAAGAATAAGATTAAGAGGTTTCATGTTCGGGGAGAGTCAAAGAGTCAGAGATAAGTTTAGGGAGACAAGTAACAATGTTTAAGCAATCCTATGCTAAGGCATCAAATTGCATATAAGAAGGCGTAGCATTATGTAGCACGCAAACCATATAATTTACAAGATAGAATTATGATTCTATAAGGTTCATGCATATACTATAGTCTAGGTCACCAGTTTTAATAACCTAAATCCCTATAGTTATGGGCTCTGATACCAATCTGTCACACCCCAACCTTGACGGCAGAAACGTCGAGATGTGAGAGTTAAGATCGTTCACAGCCACATAACGCTATTGTTAAATCCAAATATATTATACATAAGTTTCAAAGGTAACATTTCAAACATAAGTCTCAAACAAAGATAACATCATGATATGAAAGTTAAATGTGACAAGTTCATCCTTTTATTTCACTAGGTCCAATCCTAGATGTGATAAGCTTCAAAGTAGTGATCATACTCGAGTATCTCCTGAAACATGTTAAAATAAAAGGTCAACAATAATGTTGGTGAGATTTCCACAGTTTTCAATACATAAGTATATAAAAGATGGCAATTCATGTTGCAAGTTAGAGAATAAAGTAACTAGGGATGTAAGACAGAATGCACAATCAAACCTTGACAGATTACAAGATTACAAGTCTCAAACGTTTACAAGTATATACGATTAGCTAAGTGTACTTGGGTTAACCAAGCAGGCTTGTCAGGCCCATAGATCTATGACGTCGCCAGGCTAGCAATAGTTAATGATTGTACATATATTCGATATTACATGGTAGCTACAAAGGTCAACTAACCACAACATACAGGTGAAATGCCATAAGCTTACAAGAATCGAACGTGTTTACAAGTGCAATGTTTATAAAGTAACATGTTTCACCCTAAAGTGTAAAAATAATAAAAGGGGTATAGAAATACTCACATGATCAAATGGGTATATATTGGATGATTAGTAAGAAAAATAATAGACGTCGTTCCAACGTAAACCGTCACAAGACACCTAAATAGCCATATTTACAAGGTTTTAACGTCCGAAAATAATAAACTCAACGAATTAATAGAAGCTAGCGTTTGGTGTTTAGAGATTTTATTATTTAAATTAGACTAGGTGAAATAATTGGTTAAGTTCTACACAAGATTAAATATACCATTTAAGCATTCTAGTGTAATAATAAAATAAAAACACCATTTTTAATAAAATCCTGAGCTTGAGTAAACCTTGATAATTTATAAACTAATCCCCATTTTACCAACAAAATACATTTGGTGGCGGTTGTTCTAATAATAACTTAGTAATTTATACAATTATTTGAAATCAAATTTCTTTATAGGAACAAGCTATTGTAATATTAATTTAGAGTGTATAGAAAAACACAAATAATTTTCAGAATTTATTTAATTGTCTTATAAATTAATTAAGGTTCATAAAATAATTTTTAATTTTTAAGAATTTTTTAAGTTTATTTTAAAGGCCAAAAAGCCTTAAAACAAAAAAAAAATGTGGGGCTCCCCGGTTTCAAACTGGGGACCTCAGGTTTATGGGGCGCGCGTCTTACCAGTGATCTAAGGCCTCAGCCGCGTTAAAGCTTCGTTTTAATAACCTAAAAACACCAAATGTGGAATCACCCCCAAATTGCATGAACCCTAATTCTACATTGCTTTAAATTGAACACTGATTCGAGTGTTTTAACTCGATTAACCTTAGGGCTTTTGATCCCCAAGCTTAATCGAGTACCAAGATGTATTATACTTACCTGATTACGATCAAAATGATGTGTTTAAACTCGAGTTTGTCTCGGTTCGTTCGCGAAGAACATGGGTTTTGAAAATGATGTTTAAGTGACGATTTAAAGGAATTGAGGTTGCAGAGAGTTGAAAGGGGTCAAGGGGAATAATTGCCCTCTGTTATATAGTTCCAATTCGATATGATTCGCTCTCTTCGGTTTCAATTGGGATACGAATGTGAAGTGTTCAATTTGATCTTCAATTCACAGTTAAACTTGAAATTAATATCATTAACGGGTATGAATTGATTAGTCGATCGTGTGTACCTGATTAATTGAGTCTTTATTGATTCATTATTGTTGAACGGTTCACGGTTAATGGCACTCGATTACCCGACTTGTTAGAGTTCATAACCGTAGTTTAGACTTAACTAAAGGCCATAATTTAGTTCGAAATGCATTTGCGGATCGGTTGGGATGTTTTGGTATATAAAAATGGGTGGTTTCGGGTGGATCTGGGACCTCGCCGGTGCCGCGCCGGGGCTTCGCCGGCTGGCGACCGGAAATGCGGGAAGAGGGAGTAGAATGGGGGTTGGGTTTTGTGATTTACACGTTTGGTCCCTGTGGTTTTAACAATTAACATTTTATACAAGAACTTTATAATTAAAGTTTCCAAGTTTACAATTAGGTCCCTTGAAACCTAATCAAACATTGAGTTTTACACCATTTAACTTTTTAACTTGTAAAACTTATTTATTATTATTATTATTATTATTATTATTATTATTATTATTATTATATTACTATTATTATTATTATTATATAATAATTATCATTATAATCTTTCATGTTAAAGAATTAAGAGACAACTTAAAGCAACATGCATAAATAACCCATGGGTTTCATATTAGGCAACAATAGTCCTTACAAGAATAACAATGCTAACTTTTAATTAACAATAAAATACAAGATGTTACATCAACAAACATGAAAAGTCAGCCCATTTTGTTTTCCGGTGTGAAGGAGGAGATATGAATGTGTGGTGGGGGTTAATAAGAAGAAGAAGATGATGATGGAGGAGGTTGGTATGGGTTATGGCTTTAAAGAAGATGGATGTGTGGTGGTGGAGGTGGCTGTCGGATTGGGTATGTGGTGGTGGTAGTGGTTGTGAGGTATATGATGATAGTTTGTTATTGTTGAAGACATAAGAAGAAAAGTGAAATGGGATGGGGTGAGTCCTATGTTTGGAAAGTATTTTGAAATGTTTTTTTTTAAATTGCTCGTTTTTAAATAGAAGGGTAGAAAGGTAATGTCATCCTCAGACCTCAATTAAAGGAATATTTTAATGACAGTTAGCGCAAGTGATGAAAAGTGTTACGTTTTTTCAAACCTTAGGATTAAACCTATAATTTTTCAATCTCAATGACGTAAAGTGAAATTTGAGCAAATCTATAGACGATCTGTGTAATTTACTCTTTTTATTTCTAATATTTTTGCTTCAAGTTAAATATAAGTAACCTCTATATGTCTATAAAAAATTGACGTCAGGCTCAAAGGTCAAGGCACACATATGTGAAGTAGGGTACCTGCTAAGCTCGGTATCCGATTTTTTGGTTGGTTATGGTTATTTGTATATAAGTCACCAAGTAAAAAAAAATCAAAATAACGACAATACCAACCTTTATGTTTTTATATATTATAACTGACGAGAAAGTTGATTTGGATTTAAGTCAAAGAGCTATAGCAAGTGACGTGGGTGGAAGAAAGATGCCATAATCATGAAAGATTTTATCATTTTAGATAACGTCATAAATATTTAGATGACGTTATCATAAAAAAAATTATTAAAGTTTTAACTACACGAATTTTATTATCTTAGATAACGTCATAACTATACAAATAACGTCATAAAGATTCTGATGACGTTATCATGAATTATTCACTTGACGTTAACATAAAAGGTTTTAGTATCTTAGATAACATCATAAAAATTCAAATGATATTATCATTATATAACCCCTTGTGTCGATATAGATTCAAATGACATTATCATTTGAAGATTTTTTATATAAAAAAATTAAGTTTGATTATTTAAATTGAACACTCACTCTCTAATTTTTCCAACTTAACAACATGCTATGAACATTCTCACGCATTTTCATATTTATCTAGTTATAACCCATGTTGAGATGTAACATATTCTTCATTCCATGTGGTTTTAGGTTTTTTGACAACAATTTATAACAATTATTTTATTTCTTTTAACATGTACATCAATTAAAAGATCACTTTCACACGTTCAAATTATATATAACTAGGTTTTTTCCTTTCTCGAGTTGTGCGGCGAGATTGACAATGATGCATAACTGAATCTAATCAAGTCTTCTGACCACAACATTTCTTTGTCCACCGTCGGTGTCTTTGCACTTCCGCAACACCTCTATCACTTTGAAATCACCTCGAAAAATGTCGTATAAATTGTTAAAATTGTCACTCAAGTCATCACCAAACTCTCATGTACCAACCACCGTTCTTTAGTTGCAACAAAGGAGTCACCACTATTAGAAGATAACACTCGACTATAGTACTTAAGACCTCACTCCCGTTCACTTAAGTCTTTCTTCAATAGCTTTGTATAACTAAAAGTTCTATTAAAGATTTAGTTTAGCATACAGGTACCTTTTGCCAACTATTGCTGATGTTGAATCCTACTAGTCAAGATGTCAAATATCTAAAACACACAAAGAGTATTCTTTAAAGTTCTAATTAATAAATAAATATAGAAATTGTTGCAATTTTCATGAGTGCCATTTCTAGCATTAGGTCTTACCTTGCCGGTGGAAGCTCCATATCCCGAATAGTCATAGTTGCAATACACATTGGAGTGTGATTTATATGCAAAACCTAGTGTCATAAAAACATCCCAAATGTGTAACAAAGTTGGAACCATGTTTGATTGTTTTTAGCTTTTATTTTTTGAGTTCACTACAGTTTGATAAACCAAGAGTATACAAATACTTTCAATCAAGATATTTTTGTCAATACTTAAACTTGTGGTGATCTTCTTCCTTATGTTTTTGTGTAATTTTGGTTGTTTTTTCTATCATCATCTTCCTTGGATACCATATTTGGTAAAAAAATATTATGTTGCCACTTTTTCATCAATATAATATACTTTTTTTATCATATTATCTTCCGTAGAACTGCTCTTTAATTCAATATATCTTGTACAAAAACACCAACCAATGATAATCGTATAAATTAACCTGCATAAAAGTTTGCATTAATATCTATATTTAATTCCATACATGATCAAGTAAATTAGCTTTAGTACAGGACACCGAACAAATAGAGCTATGAAAGCAAGAAGAAAACATCTGTGAAAGAATTAATATCCGTCAAAACAATCGAAACCCAAACCTAACTAAACCAGGCCGAGTTCGATTATCTTCATAAATCAAAATAACTCTAACTGACCCGGCTTGCCCACCATTCCAAGGGAAACCCACCACCCAAAGGGCCACTGTGATAAAACCCTTTGGCCACTTGAAACATATTGCACCTAGTGAGACTCCAATTCATAATCTCAATTTTGAAAATCATAGGGTGATTACTCCTAAACCAGCTGGTCTAAGACTCATTGGCTACTGTTCATTCAACTGCTCTTTTAATATAGGTTAATAATATAGATGTTCTATCTTACGATTGGTTTACGATAAACTATATTTAACAGCTTTATAATCTATTTTCTATATTGTTTCGTTACATTTCTATTTTTTTTATTCCAACTCAAGAAAAAAAAATCATTATTTGTTTATCACAAGTCCCCTTGAACTTCATCCTACTTATTGAATAATTGATATAACTTCCATACGAACGTGTGAACTATTTAGGCAGCATAGGGAAAATCTACAGTTGGACAACAATAACTAATTATTAAATTTCAATACTATTGTTTTTAATTAACTACATACATTGAAATTGATAAGTAATTTCTTAATAACTATACACACGTAGTTTATGATGATCGGTCAAATTAAAGTCTTTAGGATAAAATAAAAGGACTTTACGCTCCAATAAATTTAAATTGGTGAATGGATTTATGTTAAAGAGTTATAGCTAGTGATAAATGTGGAATGAGATTGATAGTTGAAAGATTCAGATGGTGTTATCACAAAGAACTTGGATAGCATTACAAACATTCAATTACTATTGTGAATACTAAGTTTGGATCGATATCAAAGAGCTATAGCCGGTGATGAAGGCGGGAGGAGATTGGTGGTCGGGAGTGTCATGTGATGGCAAAATGCTATTATGAAATATTTTATTATTTTAGTTAACATTATAAATGTTCAGATAACGTAAAATTTATATTGATGAGAAGCATTGATTCGGATTTAAGTCAAAAAATTATATTAAGTGACGAAAGTGGGAGGAGACATGACATAATCATTAAATATTTTATTATTTTAGATAATGTAAAAAAGATCCAGATGACCTTTTCATAAAACATTTTATTAAAGTTTTAGAATTTTACTGACGAGAAAACTTAATTGCTTCCACTCTCGTTCATAGAGATTTAAATGACATTTCATTTAAGGATTTTACTAAAATTTTCAATTTTTATCATATATCTTAGTCCTCACCCCAACTCTTCTAGTTAAAGAATATACTACGAACTATGAACTATTTCATTCACAATTCATTTTACATTTCCATTTGTTGAGTTATACGTTATAACCATGTTGATGCATTCAAGTCCTTCATTCATATGGTTATTGTTTTTGTTAACGGGTTGTAAAATAATCTTTTTACTTAATTAATAGTTACACCTTACATTTATTAATTATTCATATCCTTCATTTCAATCTTCTATGAAATGTTTTTATAACATCAAACAATTCTATAAACTACTTTCCGTATTGCCTATAAAATCAATATATTTCTACTATAATAAATAATAACTAAGATAAATAATAACTAAGGAGGACACATGAAATCACCATATTTCTTTTCATCAAAAATTTTTTGGTTATCTCTCCTATAATATAATTATATTATTTACTAATAATATAATTTTAATTATTTTTTAGATTAAAAATAGTTTTTAACAATTAAAAAAAGAGATCTTTTTATTATAACAAACTTTTCTAAAACATTAAACTTTTCTAAAAATATAAAATACTTTAAAGTTGATGTTTTTAAAAAGTAAATTCTTTTTAAACCAAAAATATTTAAAATTGTGAGTTATAATAAGAACTTTTTTAAATTACATTTTTTAAAATATTTTATTTTGAAACAAAATGTTTAGTTTTTTTAGAAAAATAAAAAAGTTTAAAAAGTTGATATCATTATTTTATTACTTAAATATTTATTCGTATGTAATTTCAATCATATCTTATATTAATATATTATTTTATAATTAATAAATTTATATTTTATTTTTTCAATTCGTGTAATACACGAGTTTACTAAAACTAGTAGATAATAAACTATAATACTCTTTAATATCAGTTACTATATTTATCATTTAGCACTTCATATACACATTCTAAAAATGTAGAAATCACATTAACAAACCTCAACTTTGTCTACGTTATAGTTATGTATATTTAGATAGATGTGTATTTACATTTTACATTTAAAAGATAATCATTATCCTAAAACAAGACAATAAACATTAAAACGGAATCAATTTACAATGAAGCATTAAATAAATATGTTTACTTACTTTTTAAATATATATACTAATTTTTTAGAACAACTCACACGTCAACAAGAAAGAAACAACAATTTGAGTAAATATCGTTTTTACTCCCTGTGGTTTGTACAAAATAACTATTTTACTCCAATAGTTTAAAAATGACTTTTATCCTCCTTGTGGTTACCAGTGTTTTTCGATTTTGCTCCCCGACCCTAACTCCATCCAAATATTCTGTTAAGTGTCACCCATGTGCCCCTCACGTGAGGGGCATTTTTGTCTTTTTTCTTTAAATGATAAACTTAACCCTTAAACACTGCAGTGCAAAATCTCGCATACCCATCTAAAGATTCGAACCCAAAATCAAAAACCCTATTGGGGATAACTTCAAGAACGATCAAAAACGCAATTACAGTAGCTAAGAATCCAATTACAACACTCAATTGCTTCTCAGACCTCTTAGAAGTAGATCGTTCGAAAGAAACCCTAGCGATTACGATAACCACTCTACAAACTCCTATAAACCCTAACAAGATCGGAATCAATGTACCATTGGGAAGAACTCCCGACGAATCTTTCGAAACCGGCAGAAAGTTATGAACAACAAGCGAAGAACACGAAACAACGGTGAAATTGAAAACCCCACGAAACTGATCGAAATAGAGTCTTGATTGGAGGTGATTGTGAGTGAGTTTGAGCCTGAAGATCTGAGCTTTGTTTTCATCAAATTCGAACTTATCGTTTGATTTCTTTCTGGGTTTTAATCCTGAAGTGGTGTCACTGGGTCTTCGGATCACGGCTTTGATGCCTGATGAATTGGGGTTTGCAAGGGTGACGTCATCGGGGTGGATGTAGGTGTGCAGGCCATGGAGGAAGAATGAGGGGATCTTGATGAAGGAGAAGAGGAGAGTTAGGAAGAGCGATGAGACTGTGTGGATGAGGAGATTGGTGTTGGTTGATGATAATGGTGATGACATTGTTTCTCTGCAAAAGAGAAAAGACAAAAATGCCCCTCACGTGAGGGGCACATGAGTGACACTTAATAGAAAATTTGGATGGAGTTAGGGTCGGGGAGCAAAATCGAAAAACACTGGTAACCACAAGGAGGATAAAAGTCATTTTTAAACTATTGGAGTAAAATGGTTATTTTGTACAAACCACAGGTAGCAAAAACGATATTTACTCCAACAATTTTGACTCATGTGTTGTTACTGTATTTTATTATCTATTTTTTCCGATAACCACCAAACCTGAACTTGATATTAAAACCATTTTGGGTGAAACCGGTTTGATTTCAAACTGAACCATTGTTTTAAGACCGAGTTGTAACCCACTTTGTTGAAGCCGGTTATGACCGAATCGAACCAAGCAAAACACAATTTTAAAACGTACCGGCTTTTCTTCCCTTTTTAAAACCGGTTTGAATTTGTGTTGATGATTTTAATGTCATTATTCTTTTTGTTATAATTGGATTTGCTTATGATCAACTGAGATTATGAGAGAAAACATCAAGGTGAGTCTAAGGGGGCATTGCCCATGGTGGCATGTTAGTTATGCGTTGAAAGTTTGCTTTAGTTCATATGATTGATGAACATTTGGTTAAAAGCGATTATCGGTAAGGAAAAAAAGTGATTAGTGGGAATTGAGATCAACGAAGACTAACAATAAGTGGCAACACAATAGTGGCAATAAACAAACAATGGTGACTCGGTTATTAGTATAGCAGCTAACAGTTGTTCAATTGGTATTGATGAGTAGTTTAAAACTGGCAGAGGAGTGAGCAAACCTTAACCGTCAATTAAAGTTAACCGATAACCAAATCGAATTAACTGATAACCGAAGTTAACCGACAGTTATGGTTATGATTAAGAATGTCTAATAACCAAACATTAACCTAACCGAACTGACAAAACTCTATGCATAAGATATATGCACAAAGTATAAGTGATTTCTCTTATTCATTGTTGCTTATGTATATAATAAAAGATAATGGGATTTTTATTGATTGAATCAAATTACAAAGGTTCAATATATAGAGATCTATCCCTAACCAACTAATCCTTTATTTTAGGATACAAATCAAACTAATAATATATAAAATATTATCACTTCTAATATTCCCTCTCAGTTGGAACGTTGGTATGAAATGACGTTCAAACTGGATCGAAATGCCTCGAATAAATAGCGCGGAAACCCCTTTGTGAATATATCTGCATGTTGTAAAGCGGAAGGAACATCCAGGACACGTATGTGGCCGATTTGAACTTTTTCCCTCACAAAATGTATATCCATCTCCACATGCTTAGTTCATTGATGTTGAACTGGATTTTCGAAAAAATAAATAGCAGAAATATTATCACAATAAACCAAAGTGGCCTTTTGAATGGCGACCCGTAATTCTATAAGAGGATTACGAATCCAAGTTGATTCCGCCACTGCATTAGCAACACCCGATACTCTGCTTCTGCACTGGATCTAGAGATTGTTGGCTGCCGCTTTGAGGACCAAGATATGAGGTTGACACCAAGGAAAATACAATACCCGGATGTAGATCGACGTGTATCCGGACATCCCCCCCAATCTGCATCGGAATAAGCCACCAAAGAATGATTGGGTGATGCCGAGAGACGAAGACCCAAGTGTAAAATACCTTGAACGTATCTAAGCACCCGCTTTAAATACGTGAAGTGGGGATCCCTTGGGGCATGCATGAACAAGTATATTTGTTGCACGGCATAAGAAATATCGGTTCTGGTAATGGTTAAGTATTGAAGAGCACTGACTAAACTTCAATAAAGGGATCCGTCGACCAATGGTTCACCGCCAGTTGCACTTAGTTTAGTGCTTGTGTCAACAGGGGTATTACAAGGCTTGCATGAGGTCATATTTGCTCGATGCAGGATATCCCGAGCATACTGTTCTTGAGAAAGAAATAATGAATTATGATCCCGTGCAACAGTTATCCCAAGAAAATGATGTAACGAACCAAGGTCAGTCATGGCAAACTCAGCAGAAAGACTTGAAATAATATGTGATAATACCCGTGGTTGATTGGCTGTGAGGACGATGTCATCTACATAGAGGAGAAGATAGGCAAGATCATTTCCATGATGATAGATGAATAGAGAAGTATCACATATGCTGTTCTTAAAACCCAAAGACAAAATGAAGGCTGAGAATCTGGTGTACCATGCCCGTGGGGCTTGTTTAAGCC
The DNA here is from genome assembly GCA_024085815.1 of Flaveria linearis. Taxonomy (NCBI): domain Eukaryota; kingdom Viridiplantae; phylum Streptophyta; class Magnoliopsida; order Asterales; family Asteraceae; genus Flaveria; species Flaveria linearis. The sequence goes on from CM044012.1 coordinate 51,943,748, forward strand.
CGTATAATGATTTCTTCAATTTGCACACATGATTCAGAAGATGTTGATCGACAAACCGGCGTGGTTGGTTCATATAAACAATTTCTTGAAGTGTCCCGTGAAGAAATGCATTCTTAACATCAAGTTGATGAATCGGCCAATTCCAGGAAACCGCAAGAGATAAAACAATGCGAATAGTAGCGGGTTTGACAACCGGGCTAAAGGTTTCCATGCAATCAATACCAATAGTTTGTGATTTCCCATTACACACGAGCCTTGCTTTGTACCTATCTAAAGTGCCATCTGCTTTGAACTTATGGTGAAATAACCACATGGCCCGAATCACAGGCTGATCATGAGGTCGTGGCACTAGCTCCCATGTATCATTTAACTGCAAAGCACTAAATTCATCATTCATGGCATGAAGCCAGTTAGGATCCGTTAATGCTTTATTATAAGTTGTGGGTATGGGAGAGATGCTGGAGGTGATGACACATGTGTATTTGGGGTTTGGTTTATGAATGTCGGCTTTGGCTCGAGTTTGCATGGTGTGTTGGTAGTGAATGGGTGGTTGCGGTGGTGCAGGTGGGTTGTTGGGAGGCTGCGGATTAATTATCAGAGTTGGCGGAGATGGTTGATGGGTGTTGTTAGGATGTGAGGTGGAGGGAGAATGAGTTTGGCTACTCTTGGTATTGGTGGAGGGGGATTCGGCCGTGGGGTTTGTTGGTGGGGGTGTGTTATTTGGTTGGGAATTAGGTGGTGGATTGTGAGTTGGGAAGACATGGTCAAAATATGGTGAAGGGTGATTGCTATCCTCATCAAGAAAGGTATATGAATTTGTTAGACAATAGTCTTGAAAGGGAAAAAGTTGTTCATAAAAATAACATGCCTAGATAAATGGACTTTACCGGTGACGGGGTCGTAACATCTATAACCACGAAAGTCAGAACGATACCCCAAAAAAATGCAACGAGTTGATCTAGGTGAAAGTTTGTGGTCTTGAGTTGCGGACATGTTAGGATAACATGCACACCCGAAGACCCGAAGGTGGTCGTACGTCGGTTGTCACAAATAAAGGGCAAAAGCCGGGGGTTTGAAAATGGAGACATTTGTTGGGTAGAATGTTGTGTAGGTAAGTGGCGGTATGAAGGGCTTCAACCCAAAATTGTGGTGGAAGGTGAGCGTGAAAAAGGAGAGCACGAATGATATCGTTGAGACGACGAATCATACGTTCCGAACGACCATTTTGCTGAGATGTTTGAGGGCATGAAAAACGAAATAGGAGGCCGTTTTGATTTGCAAAATGTTTAAAGTTGGTATTATCAAATTCACCTCCTAAATGACATTGAAAAGTTTTGATTGATTTTTGGAATTGAGTTTTTATCAATTTATGAAATTTGGTGAAGGATGTAAAAGTGTCGGATTTGTATTTCAAAGGATAAACCCAAACATAATGAGTGTAATTATCAGTCAAAACCATGTAATATTTATAACCTGAATTGCTCAAAATTGGTGAAGTCCATAGATCACAATGAATAATGTCAGAAGGTTGCAAAGTACTAGATAAAGAATCCATAAAAGGCAAACGTTTACTATTAGCAATTTGACAAGATGAACAAACATGACTTTTATTGCAAAAATAAAATAAATAACGATGTAAAAACTTAATAGTTGTTTCTCCCAGGTGTCCAAGACGATCATGCCATGGTGTTGGACTTGATGAAGACAGCAAAGTGTAGGTAGGTTGAGAGAACGGGTAAAGATCGCCAAAGCTATTATGTCGGGAAAGGTGGTGTCCATCCTTGAGATCCTTCAAAGTAAAACCAAATGGATCAAATTCTACTTTTACTTGATTATTAATAGTAAATTGTCGGACGAAGATTAGGTCTTTGATGATGTTGGGTGAGTGGATGATATGGTTCAGTTTGTAGGTTTTATAAGGATGTTTAATAAAGCCGTTTCCAGATCCGTGAACAGGTAATCGTTGTCCATTTTCGACAACAATAGGATTTGTAGATAAAGAACTAGGATTAGTGATTTTACCTGGATCAGCAGTGATGTGAGATGTGGTCCCCGTATCCATGTACCATTGCGGGTCATTGTAGCTTGCAGTCACGTTTGAAAGAGCAGTGTCAAGGAGGTTGAGGGCATTATTATGACTTGGGCCATAGCCTGTTAGGCCAGAATATAGAATCTGGTTGGCAGCGACATGGGCTTGAGCATTGTATTGGGCTGGGTGACTTGTGTCACACCCCAACCTTGACGGCGGAATCGTCGAAGTGTGATAGTTACGATTGTTCACAGCCACATAACGCTATTGCCTGAAACATGTTAAAAATAAAAGGTCAACATATTGTTGGTGAGCATTATATAGTTTTGAATACATAAGTATATAAAAGATGGCAATTCATGTTGTAAATTAGAGAACAAGGTAACTAGGGATGTAAGACAGAATGCACAATCAAACCTTGACAAAGTTTTACAAGTCTCAAACGTTTACAAGTATATACGATTAGCTAAGTGTACTCGGATCAACCAAGCAGGCTTGTCAGGCCCATAGATCTATGACATCGCCAGGCTAGCAATAGTTAATGATTGTACATGTATTCGACATTACATGGTAGCTACAAGATTCAACTAATCACAACACACAAGTAAATTGCCATAAGTTTACAAGATTCAACGTGTTTACAAGTGTAACGTTTATAAGGTAACATGTTTCACCCAAAAGTGTGTGAAATAATAAAATGGGTATAGAAATACTCACATGACGTATAGGTGTATAAGGTGATAATAAGGATTAAACTACGTTCCAACGGATTCTTTTACAAGGCACCTAAGCGTATTTATTACAAGATTAAAGTCTAATATTACGTTCAATGAATTATTATGAGCTAGGGTTCTATTTGAGGTTTTGGGGGTCTTGTCAATTATATTTAACAAACGAAACCAACTATATTATCGTGGAAACGATTTGTCTAAAATATAGAATAAGAATAATAAAAATTTACTATTATTTATAAGGTTTGATTAGGGTTTTGTAATAAAAATGAACAAGATTTAATCAACTAAATAAACACTGGTTGAAATAATAGTTAATATTTTAAGTTTAAATTTATAATTATACATTTACTATAACCTTCCCTTTAATAAAATAGAGTAAATCTCGGTTTTGGTCCCTGTGTTTTGCAAATTGACTCCACTTGAGTACAGAAGTAGGCAACAGAACTCATCATTATTATGACCGAGGCATGCGAATAACCCCGATTCCCATTGAGCCCTAGGCAACGGCTCCCCCATCACATTAGTCAATGGCAATCCGTCAGCTGTCCAGCCATAAACAGCTTGAGGGTGATGATGATGAAATGATGGTGCAATCGGAGGTGGGGTTTGCTTCGTATCAGCTGTCGGTGAATTGGGCGGTGGAGTGTGCCGGCGGTGGTGTGTGGTGGCGGTGGTGTGTGGTGGCGGTGGTGTGTGGTGGCGGTGGTGTGTGGTGGCGGTGGTGTGTGGTGGCGGTGGTGTGTGGTGGCGGTGGTGTGTGGTGTTGGTGGTGGTATGTGGTGTGTGGTGGAGATGGTGATATTTTTATAGCCCTTAGGGGTATTTTGGTCTTTTTACAAAAATCTAACAGAAAATGTTAACACCGTTAGAAAATTGGACTGAAACAGAGAACTTTTTCAATCTTTGGTACTCAAATGGAGACAAAATAAACGTTGGTACTCAAGTGGAGTCAATTTGCAAAACACAGGGACCAAAACCGAGATTTACTCAATAAAATATAAGGATATTTGTGTAAATAAATTTACAGAAAATATCTTCATGGTTCTAAATACACGAAGTTTATGAAAATAATCTTTTATAATTTTTAGAATTTTTTTATATATTTTAAAAGTAGCAAAAACGTTTTAAAAAATATTGGAGGTCACTGGGTTCGAACCCGTGACCTCTAAGTTGGATAGTGAGTATGGAACCGGTAAACCAAAGCCTCAGTCGCGTTACAGAATGGTTTTTAATTCTTTTAACCTAAATCAGTTGATCACCCCCAAAGCCATATGAACCCTAAACTGATTTTGATCCAATCGAATAACAAATTGACAACGATTACAGAGACGATCATGGGGCTTTGATTCCCCATGTATTTTCGAGCAAAGAGGTGTGTTTAATTACCCAATTTGGTGATGGATTGAGGATGAACAGATCGACGAACAGACGCAGCAGAGAGGGGATGGGTTCGGGGTGCAAATGGTGATGATAATCAAATTCCTCTTGTGGGAAGCTTTGGATCACCTTCACGAATTATAGCCCTCAATCAATTTGAGGTTTTGAAGTCCTAAAGGTGATCTTCGACCAAGTTGCAGGTTGACAATGAAGATGATGATCGATGGAGTGATTTCGAGTGTTTCAGATCAAATTAAACTCGATGGGAGGTTATAAATGATTAAACGATTGTGTGTGCGTATTTAATTTGGTCATTTTTAATGTTTGAGTAGGTTAACCGACCGTTGAACGGTCGGGAATAAAGTGGATTCGAGCTGGTGAGCTTTGGATCCTAATTATTCAATGATTAAACGCATAGGGTTCGAATCTTGGTCCACGAATGCATTGGAAACGGTTTTTGTGGGTTAAAAATCGAGTATTTTAGTTGTTTTGACCTCGCCGGAGGACGGCCGGAAGGTGGCCGGAGGGATTGCCGGAAAAATGAGGGAGAGGAGAGAGAAGCAGTTGGTTTTAAATAATTTTACAAGAATGGTCCCTGAGGTTTCAAAAGTTTAACAAAAAGAATTTAAAGTTTCATTTCAGTTTTAAATAATTTACAGTTTAGTCCCTGTAGTTTAAAAAGTTATTATTTTATGTAAAATACTTATTTTTTAACAAGTTTAAAGTTATAAAATTTTATTATTATTTTTTATCATTATTATTATTATTATTATTATTATTATTATTATTATTATTTATTTATTTATCATTAAAAGGCATTAACACGTCGTGAAATACGAGATGTTACAGTCTCCCCTACTTTAGGAAATTTCGTCCCAAAATTTGTTTACGAGGAGGCTGAGACGACAAGATGATGACGCTTGGATTTCATTTGATCATCACCTTCTCAAGTGAATCAGAAGGTGAACATGAAACCACAGATAGATCATAGTGATTCTCTTTTCTTTCTTGATGCAGTCTGTGTTTTTATTTTCTGAGGTACACTTTGAAGAACTTTCAGGTTTTGATAAGGTATCAAAAGAAGAAAATTCATCATCGATTAAGCTGACCGCTTTAGTGTTTACTTTATGTGCAATGACAGAGCCATTAGAGGTAAAAAAAAGAGAGCCTAAAGTATGTGGCTTCTAGTTAACATTATAAGCTTTCACGTTGATTAAGAATGAACGTTAATACAAGATTACCGTCTCCCCTACTTTAAAGAATTTCGTTTCGAAATTAAGAATGAACTTAAATGAGCAAAAGAGTTAAAATGAAAGATAAGTGTTCAAACTAACAGTGATTGACATTTAATTATAGATGAAACGCTTCACTTGATGGAATCTTACAAGATTCTTGGCATAATGCATGCCAATTTGAACCCTATCAGTGAAATGTGAGACGTTTTGAGATGAAATGTTGGAAAGCGATGCCGAGTTACCATCGTATATTAGACTTATAAATCACAACTTCCAGAATATAATTTCATGGTAAGGTGATGTCTAGATATCAATAAAAGACCAACAATGGTAAGAAATGTTAACCGCCGGAATTTTAAGAATCCCAAATGTCCCCATGTGAAACGACCTTAACGCATATCTTGTGAATATGCATTTCTCCTTTGACCAACCATCAGTTTAAGAATAATACGTTATGCGAAGATCTTGGAATAAGTTCACAACGATGGTTCAGAATATTATTAAAAATAGAAAATGAATCAATCGTTCAAAATAACGATCGATGTTTTAACGTCATACCACGGTATATGAATATTTGAAACAGATACAGGTCAATTTCTCGACATTGTGAGATAATGGGTCGAATTGAATTTTTAGCCAATCGGTCTATAATGCACCAATTGTCATCATGACCTCTAAGATAAGAGGCATTCAGTGATGAGAAAAGTTAAACAGAATATTCTCGGGAACACGGAGATTAGATTTTGTCATATGTAAAGATAAGACACTTGGACACATGCCAAGTTATGTCTTTTCTTTGATGCCAAACCCATGACTACAGATTACGAAATTTTATGAATCATTATATCCATATTGTAATGAGGATAATAACGAGTCTTGTTGTTCGAGTTCAAGATAAATATTTCCAAGGTTAAGGATTCAAAATCGATTCAAAAAGTGATACAAACAATAAGAAAGGTACTTGTAACCACGTTTTGCAAGGTAACAAATTTCCAAATGCAGATTTGCATATGTAATTCATCAAACAATAAGATAAGTATTTGATAATATCTTTATTTGACAAAAGATTGTTTAGGAAGATTATACCTATGGGTTTGATGATATCTCAAAATGAAAGTTGATAAGCAAGGAATAAATGCTTCAATGTAGCTAGATCGAGTTAAAACATGAAGAAAAAGGGGAAGAAATCGATTTTAAGAATTTACATGCTCCAAGCTTGGAATCAAAATCAACCTAAAACGATCGGGTCTAGTTCAGAGATCATGCTTTGGCTTGATAGGTCGAATCACCAACATTGATTCACCCTTCAAGTTACTACATGTTTCTCGTCACTTGATTACAACCTTGGTAAGTTGAAGATCAAGAAATGAGAATAGTTATTAAGGTGTGGTTTTCACTCCTAACTTGATGGTGTATTCCCAAGGTATGACCATTAACTTACCAATCAAAAAGTTCGATCCTAACTCATTGTTGAGGATCCACAGAAATAAGACGAGGTAACTCACCATTAAGGTAAGGGAAATCACTTCTATCTTAACGATGAAGTTTTACAAAAACAAAATATAACAGGATAAACTTCTTCATCAAAATCCAGAACTCACTCCTACTTTGATGAGGACGTTTCATTTGAGAAAATACAATTCATAAAAATGATATTATCATCAAGATATGAAATTATGCCTATCTTGATGATTGAGTTCCATAATAACAAGAAAACAATCGAGGATTAACATTTGCCACCAAAGTACGGGTTTCAATCCTATTTTGGTGAGATCATGTCGTTTGTGTAGTACAAGTTCCAATGAGAATAATTGAAGTCAATCCTCAGGATGAGGAATTTGCCCTAATCCAGAGGATGAAATTTCATAAAATACACAATTGGAAACCATTTATCGAAACGAATAGAGAACCATCAAAGTAAGGGAATCACCCCTGTTTTGATGAGTTAGAATTGTTTAGGAGGTACGAGCGTTCTTAGTCATAGATTGACTTACAAACCCTTATATCTCCCATGGTGCAGACGGTTCAAGGTTCGACTTAACAACGAAAGGAAAAGAATATCACTTAGAAATTTAGAAAATTTCAAATTACATCAATGTAACCAAAAGGAAAATCATACTTACAAAATTCTAGGTCACAGTTTGAGGTAACAGGATTTGTTATGATGGTGTTGAAATCTTGGATGGTTTAAGTCGGGAAGACGAAATCAAGGATAAAATGATTCGACATCACAATGAGATGTGAACATTCGATTCACAATCGAAGGGAATACATGGACTTCTCAAGATATGAGGTCAGCCATAACTTATTTGAAGACACGCGTACTTTTAAGTGATCAATTATCACAAGGGTTTCGAGTCAAGTAACGGATTCAAGGATCGAATCAGATCACCATTTACACTTTGCCTAGACAAAGTATCCCGAGATGTAGGAATTTCATCTATAGCATTGCATGTTCTTAGTTATGGGTCACCTCCTTAAAAGGATTTAAGAACCATAAGTAACGGTTTAAAGTTTTAAAGACCATACGGTTTAGATTTCCACTATCTTTAGGTATATTAAGATCCATGTTCACGTTGGTCAAGGTATAGAAATAGTTACATGAAACGCTGAGTTCAATACCGTTACACGTTACACGTTGAGCGTAAGAGTTGAAATGTAGGATGAGTTCAATATTAACAGGAACATTATTTAGGTTAAGAATGAGAAGATATTAAAACTTTGGTGATAAACCCGTTCAAGGATTCAAGAATTTTCAAGATGCAAAAGGATGGTTCCATTTGGTAACGCATTACCATTTGGAATCGTTGACACGTCAAGGTAATTTGACCCATTTGCCTTAGAGACTTGTGTATCGACCATAGTTTATCACTCATCCCAGAAATCCCCAAGTAAGCATAACTGGTCTCGTAATGAGATTTATACGATATGCTTGCCTTAGCCCAAAGGCCTTTTGCCAGGAAATCCAGAATACAGGTGTCTATGTGCCACACAAATTTCTTTGGTTTATGAAATCAAAACCTTGATTCAGATGAGTTAGGAGAGTTGATATGACTGCAGCAACCTCCCGGGCTACAAGTGTAGAAATCTTACAGCCAGAGTTTCTAGACCGTGAACGGATTTGACGAGAAAACATTCTGGAATATCATTAAGATATTTTATGAGAATTGGATAATAGAAGTTATACCACATTAAAACAACAATCGGGAATTTGGCATAATAACAATGAGATGTTCCGAGTGTAATCGTTTGATTCGTAAATCAAAGCGAGTACGTTGACTAATCAAAGTATTATGTCAACCACAACTTTGTTGAAAACATGTGTACCTATAAGCAGATACTCATCCCAAGGGTTCCCAGATAAGGTAGGCAGATCCATCGGCTGATTTGGATTTATACGAATACCTTGCCTAGATAGAACACCTCGAGATACAGGCATCTTACTCTTCCAGTATTGCATGTATTCAGTGGTGGGGCACAGACTTTGACAAGATTTTCATAAATTAGACATAGAGTCTAAGGAATTGATCCCACGACGATAAGTGTAGTCTCCACATGTCGTTGAGCATAAGTTTAGGAAGTTCATTTATCGGGGAGAGTCAAAGAGTCGAAGTTAAGTTTAGGGAGTCTATGTTTTAAGCATACATGTAAGGCCCCATTCCCGGGAAGCCTCACAGTTGGTTAACCATAGCATAAAATCAGTTTAATAACAAAACATTGCAGCGGAAGATATTTAAACATTCATTTAAAACTTAAAAACCCCATTGTACTCATACATTTGTCCTTTAAATGTAAACAAAACATATTCCTTGTTCATTAATTACAATAAAGACTTCATTAACAGGAATGCCATCCATTGCTCCCAAGCAACTTCGTGGTGCCATCCTCAGCCTCAGCGCTTACCTGTCCACTATTATGCATAAAAAGTCAGCTACGCTGAGTGAGTTCTAGTTTTATATAAATAAGAAAATATAATCTTTTATCCTTCATATAATGAACATGCAAACATCATACTTCAAACGTTACTTGCATCACATTAGGCACGTTCATTATCTTTCATTCTTTCATTACATTTCACTTCATCATATGCGAGATTGCACAAAGCAAGATCTCCATATTGATTGACAACGAATGTCAATCCCCGTCGGTACACGTTATCCATGGTCGCTACCCCCGACGGTTGATCGATCCCCGTCGGTACACATCTTCATGGTAGCTTCCCCCGACAGTTGATCCACACTGCTAGGCACATAGCCCGCTCATGAATACGGATCCATCGTCATACATCAGACTCACATAAGTGAAGTCTATCATAGTGCTTGCAAGACTTTTCATCATCATATGGGCCCGGGGTAACATTCATTAAGTTCCACTTCTCATTAATATTATCTTTCACTTGATATATAATACATAACTTATTAAGTACACAACATACCAAGTACTAGTCATCATAACACGTAACCGACCCTCCGCGAGACAGCGGGGGTTCGGGGACGGCAGCCCCTGACAGCGGGGTTCTAGGGGCAGCAGCCCCTAGTGGGGTCCAAGGGGCAACGCCCCTGGCTGGGGCCGGGCTGCCAGGTCAGCGCGCCCGAAAATTTATTTTGAACTATTTAAATGTCACATTTTACTTTAAAAAAATGTATTTCCTTGTTAAAACACCTTGAAATCCTTATCTTGAAAACCTTATGTTTACTATGCATAATAGCCCCAAAAAACAAGAAAAAAAACGTTTAAATAAGGGGATCTAGAACTGACCTGAACTTGTCCAATAGCTTAGATTCTAAGTCACTTAAGCTATAGCCTGAATACTCTAGCTGCACGAAAGTTAATATGCAAAAACGTCATTTTCTTCATAGTTTCGCCTATAGTTTCGCCTATAGTTTCGCCCATAGTTTCGCTATAGCGAAACTGCAGTTTCGCTGCCAGTTTCGCTGGGCAGCACTTCTGCTAGTTTCGCTAGACAGATTCGCTACCTTGAGCGCCCAACTTTCATTGGAATTTCCTAGTTTCGCAAAGTCTATAGGTCAGTCTGGGTCTTAGCGAGATTACCGGCGAAACTGTAGTTTCGCCCGAGCGAAACTGTAGTTTCGCCCGAGCGAAACTGTAGTTTCGCCCGAGCGAAACTGTAGTTTCGCTGTAGTTTCGCTGAAATTTCTCCTAGTTTCGCTAAATGAGTATGCAGTTTCGCTGGTTAAATGCTTAAATTCGCTGGATCGCGGCCCAGTTTCGCTGGATGAACAGAAACTCAGATCCAGCCTGTTTTTAACCCAAAATCTTAACTTTTTACGTCCAAATCCTTAGTTTACCTTCCATGAAACCAAATCTAAGCTTTTTACACGTTTTCATACGTAAAAATTCAACCTTTATGTGTTTCTTTAAACTTTTCAAAAACCCAAAACCCTAGAATCCGGGTTTGATTTACAGAAGGCTTAGAAGTCGTTTCTTACCTTGTTTGTTGCTCCTTTCTTTGAGATTTGATGCACAAACGCCCAGATCTCCAATTCCTTGACCTTAGAAACCCCAAATCTTGAGTTTCTTGCACTTTCTCTCTCTACTTTCTCTCTCTACGAAATTTTTGTTGCTAGGGTTGAAATGGGAGGATGGTGGCTGCATTTGGGTAGGTTAAGGCTGATCATGGGCCTCAATTACTCAAGTTCTTGTCCATAACCCAAATTAGCCCATAATCCTTTCTTTTTCTATTAAATACCCATTAGTTAAGCCCACTTATCCTTAATGACTCGTTTTGACTTTTCGGGGTGTTACAAGTCTCCCCCACTTATTTAGGTTTCGTCCTCGAAACCTGTCAGTCCTCAAACAATTGAGGATAAAATCTCCTCATCTCTTCCTCGGCCTCCCACGTAGATTCTGATCTCTTTCTGTGCCTCCACTGTACTCGTACAAGCGGAACCACTTTATTACGTAAGCGCTTCTCTTTCCGATCCAGGATGGCCACCGGCTGCTCTACGTAATTCAGTCGCTCGTCGACCTCAATGTCCTCTAATGGTACAAATGCATCATCGTCTGCTAGACATTTCCTAAGATGAGATACGTGGAACGTAGGGTGAATTCCACTTAACTCATCAGGTAATTCTAGTCTGTAGGCCACTTCCCCTACCCTTGCGATGATGCGGAAAGGCCCTATGAATCTTGGGCTTAACTTTCCCCTTTTTCGAAACCTAATGATCCCTTTCCATGGCGATACCTTGAGCATAACCTTGTCACCAACCTCAAACTCTATCGGTCTACGCCTCTTATCAGCATAAGACTTCTGGCGATCTTTTGCAGCTTTCATGAATGCCTTAATCTTATCTAACTTCTCTGTTGTGACCTCAATCACTTCAAGGCTCCCCAACTCCTTTTGCCCGATGTCACCCCAACACACGGGCGTTCTGCACTTCCTACCATACAACATTTCGTAAGGGGGCATACCAATGCTGGCATGGTAACTATTATTATATGAGAATTCCACCAACGGTAAGTGCTCATCCCAACTTCCTCCAAAATCGATTACACATGCTCGCAGCATGTCTTCTAACGTTTGAATCGTTCTTTCTGACTGACCATCCGTTTGGGGGTGGTAAGCCGTACTAATATGCAGTCTAGTCCCCATTGAGTCGTGAAACCTCTTCCAGAACTTGGACGTAAATCGCGTGTCCCTATCCGAAACGATAGACACTGGCACACCGTGACGAGCCACGATCTCCTTGATAAATAGCTCTGCCAATCTCTCAGAGGAATACGTCTCACGAATTGATAGGAAATGGGCGCTCTTTGTTAGACGGTCAACAATCACCCAGATCGCGTCGCTTCTTCTCGTCGTGCGAGGTAACTTCATGATGAAGTCCATTGTGACGTGTTCCCATTTCCATTCGGGGATATCTAAAGGCTGGATCTTTCCATATGGCTTTTGGTGCTCTGCCTTCACTTGCAGACAAGTCAAGCACTTGCTTACGTACTTAGCCACATCTCGCTTCATTCCTGGCCACCAGTAATCTTTCTTCAGATCTTGGTACATTTTTGTGGCACCAGGATGAATGGAATAGCGGGTTTTGTGAGCCTCATCCATGATCTTCCCCCTCAAATCCCCATAGAGAGGGATCCACACCCGCCCAGATCGGGTTCTAACACCCAGGGTATTTTCCCCTAAATCTGAAACCTGCCCTTTCATTCTTTCAGAGTTGACTCTGTCTTCTCTTAATGCTTCATCCTGAAATGCCCTCACTTGTTTCATAACATCAGGCGTCACGATTATCTGGCAAGCCCTCACCCGAATTGGTTCGGGTCGTCCTTTTCGGCTAAGGGCGTCAGCAACCACATTAGCCTTGCCTGGGTGATAGTGAATTTCGCAGTCATAGTCCTTGATCAGTTCCAACCACCTCCTCTGCCTCATGTTGAGTTCCTTTTGTTCGAAGAAATACTTCAGACTTTTATGATTAGTGAAGATGGTGCACTTCACCCCATACAGGTAGTGCCTCCAAATCTTCAATGCAAACACCACCGCTGCCAACTCCAAATCATGTGTAGGATAATTGGCCTCGTGGGCTTTTAGCTGTCTAGAAGCATAGGCTATCACCTTCCCTCGTTGCATCAACACGCAACCCAATCCTGCATATGAGGCATCCGAGTAGACTACCTGGTCCTCGTTCCCCTCAGGTAGCGTCAGGACAGGGGCTTGCGTTAACCTCATCTTTAGTTCTAGGAAGGCGTTCTCCTGATCAGGACCCCATTCATACTTCACGTCCTTCCGGCTCAGCTTAGTCAAAGGAGAAGCTATCTTAGAGAAATCCTGGATAAACCTCCTATAGTAGCCTGCCAGACCTAAGAAACTGCGAATCTCGGTTGGCGTCTTTGGAGATTCCCATCGCATTACCGCTTCAACCTTCGCAGGATCCACCCTGATCCCCTCGGGATTAACCACATGACCCAGAAATTGTACTTCTCGAAGCCAAAATGCACATTTGGAAAACTTAGCATATAACTTCTCGCTTCTGAGTGTCTCCAATACTTCTCGAATATGATCGGCATGTTCTTCTTCACCCTTTGAATAGATCAAAATGTCATCGATGAACACTATTACTGATCTATCCAACATAGGCCGACATACCCGATTCATAAGGTCCATAAAAGCAGCTGGCGCGTTAGTTAAACCAAAGGACATGACGAGAAATTCGTAATGTCCATAACACGTCCGGAACGCCGTTTTAGGAATATCTTGTTCTTTCACCTTCAGTTGGTGGTAACCAGACCGTAGGTCTATCCTTGAAAACCAGCTGGCACCCTGAAGTTGATCGAACAAGTCGTCGATCCTTGGTAGCGGGTACCGATTCTTTACGGTCAGCTTATTGAGCTCGCGATAGTCAATGCACATCCGCATGCTACCATCTTTCTTCTTGACGAATAAAACTGGAGCACCCCATGGTGAGATACTCGGCCGGATGAAGCCCTTATCCAATAAATCTTGCAACTGGTCCCTCAATTCCACCATCTCTGAAGGAGCCAATCGATATGGTGCCTTAGCGACGGGCTGCGCTCCTGGTAGCAAATCAATTTGAAATTCGATTTCACGGTCAGGCGGTACACCAGTCAAGTCTTCAGGAAAGACGTCAGGAAACTCGCGTACTACTGGCACGTCTGACAATTGTGGCTCTGGCGCGTCCACATCTTTTACGTAGGCCAAGTAGGCGCTACACCCACGTCTCATGTACTTTTCAGCTGTGATCATCGACACGACCTTCGGCACACAGCACACCTTATCCCCACGAACCGTAATAGAACTACCATCAGGTGCTGTTAAACGAATCATTTTCTTGCTACATACAATATTGGCTTCATAGCTAGCTAACCAATCCATGCCTAACACCACATCGAAACCTCCTAAGGCCATAACATGCAACCTAGCAGGGAACTTACAATCTTCTAACTCAATCAGGCAATCCTCAATCACTTCAGTTATCTTAGTGGACTTACCAATGGCTGTTTCTACATAAAAGGGCTCGTCTATCTTCCTACTCTTATCATGCAATAAACGACAAAAGGCAGTAGACACAAAACTCCTACTTGCACCGGAATCAAAGAGCACCGAAGCATATTCGTGATCCACCAGAAACATACCTGAAACTACTTCTGGATCTACCCTGGCCTCCTCACGAGTTATGTTGAACGCCCTTGCCTTTGACTTTAAACCATCACCCTTCCCTTTGTCTCCAGCTTTAACTGTTCCTGGTCCTCCCGATTTTCCCTTCTTGCAGTCCTTCTCTGCATGTCCTATCTCGCCACATTGGTAGCACTTCACCGCCTTGCACTCTCTAGCATAGTGGCCCTCGCCCCCGCATTTAAAACACCTTCCAGTCCCAACTTTGCACTCCCCAAAGTGGCGTTTTCCATATTTTCTACAGGCACCCCCTTCACTTGTAGTTTCCTGTCTCCCGGATTGATCCTCAGCTCTCATCCTCTTCTCTCCACCCCTGAAGTTATCACCTCCAAACCTCTTCCCATTTCCACTCTTGTTCCCACTCCATTTCTCCACCTTCTTCTGCACAGGTATTGGGTCCCTCTCATCGTACAACCTCCCAGCTAAATCCACCACAGACCTAAACGTGCCTGGTCTAGCCGCAATCATGTGCCTCCTGATGTCCACGGGCAAACCCTGCATGTATCTCTTGATCTTCTTGGATGCAGGTGTTACCATGTCTGGCACAAGTCTTGCAAGTTCATTGAACTTGGAAGTATACTCCTGATGAGTCATGTTCCCAGCCTCCAAATACAAGAACTCCTTTTCAATCTTGTCTAATTCCCGATGAGGGCAATACTCCTCCAGCACTAACTCTTTCAACTCAGACCACCTCATCTTGGCTATCGATCGCTTTCCTTCAGCCTGGACAATATTGTCCCACCAGCACAACGCTAAGTCGACGAAGGAATGAGTGGCGAACTTAACCTTCTGATCTTCGCGGCATTCACTAATTTCCAGTACCGCTTCCATCTCTCTGATCCAACGATGAGCGGCAGTAGCATTGCCGTTACCGTCGAAGGTTGGGGGCTTACACCTTTGAAATGCCCCATAGTTGCACCCCCCAACCTTTTCCTTCTCAGCCTCCTCATCACTATCGTCATCGTGGATTACCACCTTAGGGTTTGATGGCTCTTCTTCAGATTCCTCCGTCCTCCCAGTGGATCTTCCAGAATTCTTCTCATTTTCCTCCTCCTTCTTATCAGCTTTCTCTCCACCCTTGACTGCTTTAAGCACCTCGTTCACCACCGAGGGTAAGACATCTTGCATGACATTGTAGACTTCATCGGCGATGGCCTCCTTCACAGTGGACTTGAGGGTGGCTGATCCCTCGCCCTCTGGTTGACTGTGGAGGTCTGACTCCTCGTGAATAGTCTCGGGAGCCTTAGCCTTGCTCCAGGTGACACGTGGCGTAGTAGTACGACCACCTCAAGGACGTCCACGTGTAGCCTTCCCAGCTTTCCTACCCGCCATATCTAATTCCTATAAGATTTAAACACCGAAATGGTTATTCAAGTTAATTGCCCCGGTCATTACAAGTATGGTAAGTCCTTAATTACAGTGGCCAAGTGTGATTAACTACTTACCTTACCCTCCTGTCCCAAGCAATCACTATCCTAACACAAGTCAGCATTCAAATCTACACGTATATAAAACAAATAGCACACGCATATATTGCCAGTTTACTTGAAATATTTTACCTAATGGCACGTAGCTACTTGGGTTGGCATCCCTCATTTGGTCCCATTCTCAGTTTAGGTTTAGGTTTGAAAAATGTTTTACCCATTTCTCTTAAACTTTGGCTCTGATACCAACTTGTAAGGCCCCGTTCCCGGGAAGCCTCACAGTTGGTTAACCATAGCATAAAATCAGTTTAATAACAAAACATTGCAGCGGAAGATATTTAAACATTCATTTAAAACTTAAAAACCCCATTGTACTCATACATTTGTCCTTTAAATGTAAACAAAACATATTCCTTGTTCATTAATTACAATAAAGACTTCATTAACAGGAATGCCATCCATTGCTCCCAAGCAACTTCGTGGTGCCATCCTCAGCCTCAGCGCTTACCTGTCCACTATTATGCATAAAATGTCAGCTACGCTGAGTGAGTTCTAGTTTTATATAAATAAGAAAATATAATCTTTTATCCTTCATATAATGAACATGCAAACATCATACTTCAAACGTTACTTGCATCACATTAGGCACGTTCATTATCTTTCATTCTTTCATTACATTTCACTTCATCATATGCGAGATTGCACAAAGCAAGATCTCCATGTTGATTGACAACGAATGTCAATCCCCGTCGGTACACATTATCCATGGTCGCTACCCCCGACGGTTGATCGATCCCCGTCGGTACACATCTTCATGGTAGCTTCCCCCGACAGTTGATCCACACTGCTAGGCACATAGCCCACTCATGAATACGGATCCATCGTCATACATCAGACTCACATAAGTGAAGTCTATCATAGTGCTTGCAAGACTTTTCATCATCATATGGGCCCGGGGGTAACATTCATTAAGTTCCACTTCTCATTAATATTATCTTTCACTTGATATATAATACGTAACTTATTAAGTACACAACATACCAAGTACTAGTCATCATAACACGTAACCGACCCTCCGCGGGACAGCGGGGGTTCGGGGACGGCAGCCCCTGACAGCGGGGTTCTAGGGGCAGCAGCCCCTAGTGGGGTCCAAGGGGCAACGCCCCTGGCTGGGGCCGGGCTGCCAGGTCAGCGCGCCCGAAAATTTATTTTGAGCTATTTAAATGTCACATTTTACTTTAGAAAAAATGTATTTCCTTGTTAAAACACCTTGAAATCCTTATCTTGAAAACCTTATGTTTACTATGCATAATAGCCCCAAAAAACAAGAAAAAAAACGTTTAAATAAGGGGATCTAGAACTGACCTGAACTTGTCCAATAGCTTAGATTCTAAGTCACTTAAGCTATAGCCTGAATACTCTAGCTGTACGAAAGTTAATATGCAAAAACGTCATTTTCTTCATAGTTTCGCCCATAGTTTCGTCCATAGTTTCGCTATAGCGAAACTGCAGTTTCGCTGCCAGTTTCGCTGGGCAGCACTTCTGCTAGTTTCGCTAGACAGATTCGCTACCTTGAGCGCCCAACTTTCGTTAGAATTTCCTAGTTTCGCAAAGTCTATAGGTCAGTCTGGGTCTTAGCGAGATTACCAGCGAAACTGTAGTTTCGCCCGAGCGAAACTGTAGTTTCGCTGAAATTTCTCCTAGTTTCGCTAAATGAGTACGCAGTTTCGCTGGTTAAATGCTTAAATTCGCTGGATCGCGGCCCAGTTTCGCTGGATGAACAGAAACTCAGATCCAGCCCGTTTTTAACCCAAAATCTTAACTTTTTACCTCCAAATCCTTAGTTTACCTTCCATGAATCAAATCTAAGCTTTTTACACGTTTTTATACGTAAAAATTCAACCTTTATGTGTTTCTTTAAACTTTTCAAAAACCCAAAACCCTATAATCCGGGTTTGATTTACAGAAGGCTTAGAAGTCGTTTCTTACCTTGTTTGTTGCTCCTTTCTTTGAGATTTGATGCACAAATGCCCAGATCTCCAATTCCTTGACCTTAGAAACCCCAAATCTTGGGTTTCTTGCACTTTCTCTCTCTACTTTCTCTCTCTACGAAATTTTTGTTGCTAGGGCTGAAATGGGAGGATGGTGGCTGCATTTGGGTAGGTTAAGGCTGATCATGGGCCTCAATTACTCAAGTTCTTGTCCATAACCCAAATTAGCCCATAATCCTTTCTTTTTCTATTAAATACCCATTAGTTAAGCCCACTTTTCCTTAATGACTCGTTTTGACTTTTCGGGGTGTTACAATACATAAGGCAATCCTATGCTAAGGCATCAAATTGCACAAAAGGCATAGCATTATGTAGCAATATGTAAGCACAAAAGTATAAGGATCTTTCTATGAGGTTCATGCAACTATAGTCTAGGTCACCATTTCTAATAACCTAAATCCCTATAGTTATGGGCTCTGATACCAATCTATCACACCCCAACCTTGACGGCGGAATCGTCGAAGTGTGATAGTTACGATTGTTCACAGCCACATAACGCTATTGCCTGAAACATGTTAAAAATAAAAGGTCAACATATTGTTGGTGAGCATTCTATAGTTTTGAATACATAAGTATATAAAAGATGGCAATTAATGTTGTAAATTAGAGAACAAGGTAACTAGGGATGTAAGACAGAATGCACAATCAAACCTTGACAAAGTTTTACAAGTCTCAAATGTTTACAAGTATATACGATTAGCTAAGTGTACTTGGATCAACCAAGCAGGCTTGTCAGGCCCATAGATCTATGACGTCGCTAGGCTAGCAATAGTTAATGATTGTACATGTATTCGACATTACATGGTAGCTACAAGATTCAACTTATCACAACACACAAGTAAATTGCCATAAGTTTACAAGATTCAACGTGTTTACAAGTGTAACGTTTATAAGGTAACATGTTTCACCCAAAAGTGTGTGAAATAATAAAATGGGTATAGAAATACTCACATGACGTGTAGGTGTATAAGGTGATAATAAGGATTAAACGACATTCCAACGGATTCTTTTACAAGGCACCTAAACGTATTTATTACAAGATTAAAGTCTAATATTACGTTCAATGAATTATTATGAGCTAGGGTTCTATTTGAGGTTTTGGGGGTCTTGTCAATTATATTTAACAAACGAAACCAACTATATTATCGTGGAAACGATTTGTCTAAAATATAGAATAAGAATAATAAAAATTTACTATTGGTTATAAGGTTTGATTAGGGTTTTGTAATAAAAATGAACAAGATTTAATCAACTAAATAAACACTGGTTGAAATAATAGTTAATATTTTAAGTTTAAATTTATAATTATACATTTACTATAACCTTCCCTTTAATAAAATATAAGGATATTTGTGTAAATAAATTTACAGAAAATATCTTCATGGTTTTAAATACACGAAGTTTATGAAAATAATCTTTTATAATTTTTAGAATTTTTTTATATATTTTAAAAGTAGCAAAAACATTTTAACAAAATATTGGAGGTCACTGGGTTCGAACCCGTGACCTCTAAGTTGGATAGTGAGTATGGAACCGGTAAACCAAAGCCTCAGCCGCGTTACAGAATGGTTTTTAATTCTTTTAACTTAAATCAGTTGATCACCCCCAAATCCATATGAACCCTAAACTGATTTCGATCCAATCGAATAACAAATCGACAACGATTATAGAGACGATCATGGGGCTTTGATTCCCCATGTATTTTCGAGCAAAGAGGTGTGTTTAATTACCCAATTTGGTGATGGATTGAGGATAAACAGATCGACGAACAGACGCAGCAGAGAGGGGATGGGTTCGGGGTGCAAATGGTGATGATAATCAAATTCCTCTTGTGGGAAGCTTCGGATCACCTTCACGAATTATAGCCCTCAATCAATTTGAGGTTTTGAAGTCCTAAAGGTGATCTTCGACCAAGTTGCAGGTCGACAATGAACATGATGATCGATGGAGTGATTTCGAGTGTTTCAGATCAAATTAAACTCGATGGGAGGTTATAAATGATTAAACGATTGTGTGTGCGTATTTAATTTGGTCATTTTTAATGTTTGAGTGGGTTAACCGACCGTTGAACGGTCGGGAATAAAGTGGATTCGAGGTGGTGAGCTTTGGATCCGAATTATTCAATGATTAAACGCATAGGGTTCGAATCTTGGTCCACGAATGCATTGGAAACGGTTTTTGTGGGTTAAAAATCCAGTATTTTAGTTGTTTTGACCTCGCCGGAGGACGGCCGGAAGGTGGCCGGAGGGATTGCCGGAAAAACGAGGGAGAGGAGAGAGAAGCAGTTGGTTTTAAATAATTTTACAAGAATGGTCCCTGTGGTTTCAAAAGTCTAACAAAAAGAATTTAAAGTTTCATTTCAGTTTTAATTAATTTACAGTTTAGTCCCTGTACTTTAAAAAGTTATTATTTTATGTAAAATACTTATTTTTTACAAGTTTAAAGTTATAAAATTTTATTATTATTTTTTATCATTATTATTATTATTATCATTATTATTATTATTATTATTATTATTATTATTATTATTATTATTATTTATCATTAAAAGGCATTAACACGTCGTGAAATACGAGATGTTACAACTTGGGTATGGTAGTGGTGGTGGAGTCCAGTTTTATTGGGCCTGCATGTTGTATGGTGATGGAGTGGGCTGTTGATGATGTTGGTTTGGGCTAGGAGGAGCAAAATTAATGTGGCCTGATTGAAAAAATGGTTGATGTGGACCGAGCCAAGGCCCTCCCCTACCGCCGCCGATGTTGCCTCGGCCTTCGTTAAACCCTCCCCTGTTCGAGCCTCTGCCACCCCGGTTTGACTGACCCCGACCTTTTGCCGCTTTAATGGGATCGTAGTTACGTCCCCGGTAACTGTTGGGGTGGGGTGAGCGGCCAAGTTCAGTTGAGGAAGAGGTGTTGGTTATGTTCGAACCCGATGTTGCATGAGCATGAATGAGAACCGAGTCACTAAGGGGTCCAGATCTTGCTTCTTGACGTTGTTGTTCGGATTCGATCATGCCTCATGCGTCATCCCAAGTGGGACGATTTTGATTAATCATGGCAGCAACTGTGTCGTATTCAGGAGGTAAGCCTCGAACTATTTGAATAACTAGTCGACTCTCTGTGACAGGTTGGTCAACATCAGCTAATTGGCCCGCAATGTCTTTTAGTGTGTTGAAATAATCATCGAACGAGGAGCAAGATTGAAGGGTGGTGTTGGTAAAATTTTGTTCTAACGTGGCGGCCCAAGCATGTTTGTTGTTAATAAGGCCGTCTTGTGTCTTGAGCCATGCTTCTCTTGCAGTTGTTGTAATAACGTCATCATCGAGTATTCAGGCCAGCAAGTCGTCAGATATGGTGTTGCAGATCCATTGGATGATCAATGCACCACGTTCTAACAATTCGGGATACGTCGGGTCTGCTTCTAGGGGAGGTTTGCAGCCATCGATGTGAGAGAGGGCTTTGTAAACACGTAGATGAAGTTTGAATAATTTAACCCAGGCGGTGTACGTTACTTTCTTGCCATCAAGGGTTTTAATTCTGGTGTTGATATTTTGAACGGAATATACGGGATGTAGGGTTGTTTTGTTGGTGGTGGTTTTGGTTGATTCATCTTCATCGGCCATGGCTGGTTCGCTTGAACCCTAGTGGCGGCCAAAGAGAAGAGAAAAAAAAACGATTGTTTTAGGCTCTGATTACCATAAAGGATAATGGGATTTTCATTGATTGAATCAAATTACAAAGGTTCAATATATAGAGATCTATCCCTAACCAACTAATCCTTTATTTTAGGATACAAATCAAACTAATAATATATAAAATACTAGCTTTAGTTACCCGTGTATTACACGGGAGATGGAGAATTAATTATTAAAATAAAATAAAAACATAAATAAAACTAAATGTATTACACGGGTTAAAAAAATAAAATTGATTAGTTATTGATTGTTATTTATATAATGCTAACTTTAGTAAACTTATGATTACATGAGTTAAAAAATAAAATATTAATTATGATAAAAGTTTATGAAGTATAAAATGATATTTTAAAATAAGATATGATTAAAATTACATATGAGTAATAATTATAAGTAATAATTTTAATTTTTATTTCCAAAGAAATTTAGTCATTTTTTCCAAACAACCCGTATTAAAAATATCAATTTTAAAAGTTTCTTATTATAACTTCTAATTTTAATTATTTTTAGTTTATAAAGAAGCTTACTTTTTAAAAACATCAATTTTAAGATATTTCATATTTTTAAAAATGTTTGATGTTTTAGAAAAACTCTTATTTTATAAAAAATTATTTTCTAGAAATGACATTAATAAAAAAACATTTTTCTTAATTTATTAAGAAATATTTTTAATCTTAAAAAGAATTAAAATTATTTAATATTTAATTTAGGTAACCATTTAAAAGAAGAGAGAGGCGGGAAAAACAAACTTAGGGGGCCTAGAAATGTGACAAGTGTCCCCCAAGTTACACTTTCAGTATTATACTTGGCTAAAGACCCGTGTAACACATGGATTCAATCTAAAAATATTATTGTTGTTTAAAATAGTTCGTAACTTATAATATTATCAGATAATACTTTGTATATCAACTTTTATGTATAATTATTAAATTAGCTACATCAAATATTAGTACGTTTTCTCTATTAATGCCTATACATCTAAATAGTGTATAATATGGAATGAAATGAACTTATAAATAAGAACTTTAAGTAATAGAAAAATTAAATTGAACATGAAAAACAATACTTTAAATTCATAAACATCCGAAAATTTCTTTGTATACAATATTTGATGTTCTGTTGGTGATTTTTCCTTTATTACCTAATATTAATAATTTTAGTCCCTGTCTAACATAGAGCTGACCATGTGTGAACACTGGTTCTTTAAAAAACAAACCAACTTTGGATAGCGATTGTCCTTGGCTCTTATTTATTATCAACATACTTATAAGTTGTTGAATTTAAACCAAGACTACCATTTTGAATATAGTAATCACATTGTTCTTTAAGCAACTTGTCAAATTTGACAATACATTTTTAGGACATTAGCTTCAAGTTTACTACTCTGCAGAACGCATGATGAAAATATATGATATTGATACTAAGAATTTAGGAATTTATATTTGTATGTTATACTGTAAAGTACCTGTTCGTCTATTATAATAATCTCAATTGAATATATCTCCTTCGGGTTTCTAAGATCCCTTCTTTTTCACAACCGAATTATTCACACCTTTATTGTGTAGTCATCTTTACCCAAATTAGCATCTTTAATAAGTGTTATATGTTTAGGATCCATGACTGTGTTAGAGAAGATTAAAATGTAAAATGTTAATAATATGATATGTATTGTATGGGTTTACCTAAAATATTAACAATCCATATATGAGTAAATTCGAATATAAGTTGCTGGATATATCTTTTTGAACATAACAAATAATTGATTTTTAAGTGGAAAGTCCAAAAAGGTGCTTCATTGATGTATCTAGTAAGATACTCCTTCCTTGGCGGGTCCACGAGAGATGTTACCAACATAACATTCATCCTGCTTGATAGTTAGAACTTTCTAGTTACACATTTTGAACATACGATGATAGTGCATCATGGTGAATTGTTTGGTTGATAATTCAAATAACTACTCCCTATAAACACACATACACCGACCTATGGTCTTTGCAGGAAGCCTACTTAAAATTTCAGACATTATAAGATCCACTCCGAACTCACCCATGATAGTAACTATATATAAACATTTAAGTTAGATCAGGAAATGGGTTGAAGTACCATAATTTCAGCATCTAGATCTAATTAACTTAAACAATACCTGGTATAAAATTATTTATAGATAACAATCTATTGAGTCTTTTAAACAACAAAGTAACTAAAGATCTAAATTCATATACAATGATTGTTGGTACAATAATATTTCAGTATATAAATTAATTAACTTAATTTGTATGTGATACAATATTATTTATAAACAACATGTTAAACAATACCATGTAAAGTAATATATAGTTAAGGGAACAATGACTTGACACTTAAACATAACTAAACAATTACAATATAACTCATACAAAATAAGCATCTAAAACAACCTGTTTTTTATTTACTTTTACATTTTATAGTAGGCATTTTTTTTGTTTGCTTTCTATACAATAATACATTATGCTATAGAAAATATTAATAATATGATATGTATTGTATAAGTTTACCTAAAATATTAACAACACATATGTAAGTAAATCCAAATATAAGCTGGCAGATATATGCACAAACCATAATTGATTTTTAAGTGCAAAGTCAAAAAGGCTGTTTCATTGATGTTCATAGTAAGGTGAAATGATACAAACATAACAAAAACAACAATAATTGAAAATAAAAGTTAGGGAATTTATAAGAAAAGTTTATAATCCTAAGCAAAGTAAATAAAAGATCAATTGATGAATACACAATATTTGATTCTAAATAAAGATTACATATGAGCCAGCCAAGTCAGATTGGATCATATTTATTTATAAAATTTGATGAGAGAAATTTGTATCTGTTATAAGTTCTTACCTAAAAGTTTGTATAAAAGTTGTAAAA
Source organism: Flaveria linearis (assembly GCA_024085815.1). NCBI lineage: Eukaryota > Viridiplantae > Streptophyta > Magnoliopsida > Asterales > Asteraceae > Flaveria > Flaveria linearis. The sequence continues at coordinate 51,968,353 of CM044012.1, forward strand.
GTATAAATATTTTATATATATGTATAACTACATATTTAAGTTAAACAAAAAAAAACTTATAATCGTTTCAAGATGTGAATCGTTTAAACTTGTTTTCAATTCAAATTCACCATCATTTGCTAAGATAGATCATTTAGGTTACAAGTTGCATCAAACAATCTAATGATTTTCATACGAAGATAAAAAATGAAGGTATATAATAAGTAATAACCTGCAGTTATATATGTGAAAAAAATTTCAACTTGCAGGTAGACAATAACTAACATTTTGTAGGTATATGTGTGATATATTTCTATAACTGCATATACATAAAAATTAATACCTAAAAATTAAACCAGAGATGTAATTAAATTTGGAATAGTTGATTATTTTTGCAAACATTAGGGATTACCTATTCAATGTATATGCATTTGTGACAACCCGAGTTTTTCGGTTAATACTATTTATACTAACTTTCTCCGCTTATCGCAAATTAATTCATTTTACTATTATTTAAGAATAATAATAATAATAATAATAATAATAATAATAATAATAATAATAATAATAATAATAATAATAATAATAATAATAATAATAATAATATTGTTATGTATAAAGTTGGATTTAAAAAGTTTAGGGGTTAAAATGCAAAATTTAAAACTTATTTTAAAAGTATTTGACATAAAATGATAAACTCTAAAACCACAGGGACCATTTGTGTAATTTTTTTAAAAAAACACCCAACCCACCGCCCGTCGCCCCTCTTTCCCTCCGGCGAGCCTCCGGCGTCTCTCCGGCGAGAGCCAAACTCCACAACTAACGCGGTTTTGACAAGAATAATGTTCCCGACACAATCTCGTGGATGAATCGAACCTGGGCCTCCTTTCAATTTAAAAATGTTAGTGCGATTACCACCAAACCCGACCACCCCCATTTTCGGCCGAACAACCGGGCCACGATCACCACTAACACCAATAATCGCTTAATTAATTGAGTATAAATGAACCTTCATCTGTCTCTGATCGATTGCACCATTCACTTTCAACTAAAACACACACAAACACCACGTTCGATCACCACCACCACCCGCGACTGTTCTTCATTGTATCCACCTGCAAATCGACCTTAAACAGGTAATTAAACATACATACACACTCGGTTTTACATGGGGAAACAAAGCCCCATGATTAAACCGAGCATCAACATCGAATCTATCTTCAATTGAACCAATTTCGATTTAGGGTTCTTGTGTATTTGGGGGATTTTCGAAATTGTGTTTATGTAATTTAAAACCTAAGTCCTATCGCGACTGTATGCCATTAGTTCACTGGTTTCCCGTCCAAATGCAATTCAAGAGGTCCCGGATTCGACCCCGGGCACCCTCTTTTATTTTTTTAAAGCTTTTTTAAGCTTTTTAAAAATACAAAAAAAATTCTAAAAATTATAAAAATCATTTTTGTAAACTTTGTTTATTTTTAAATCGTCAAATAATTTTCAGCAATTTTTGTTTAAATTTTAATATTTATAAAACATTATAAAAAAGGTTATTTTTGGATATTTTCGTGTAAAATAGACTTTAAATTTATGGTTTAAATTAATAAATTATTATTGATCCAAATGATTCTTTTAATTATAGTTTAATCCTGTTATTTAAAATAATTATAGAAATTATTTACACTTTACATTTAAGTTTACCCGTTCTTATAAATACCTCAATTACGTGAAATTATTTAAATGAAATAATATTTTTCATGGAATTAAAATATAAGAGATTCTATTATTAAAATTTTACTTATATATTAAAACCCCAAATTCATATTGAAACTCTAGTTTGCGTTTAATCGTTAAACCTTAATATTAACCTAAATCTTAAAATATATATACATGTTTAGGTACCTCGTGAAGGAGTTCATTGGAACATCAATTATTATCCTATTCAATCATCGTATATACATACTTATACGCCTAGTGAGTTTACAGCCCTACTTTTACTTTATACTATTTTTGGGGGAGAGAAACATGCTGTTTTCATAAACGTTACATTACATTGGGTTTTTGTGATACTGCATATACTTGATACTATGTTTGTATACTTTGCCCTTCGGACCGTTAATACGCAAGTAGCGAGGTGATTGTTAGTAGATCTACTGGGATTGACATACCCCGCCCGGGCTAGTCGCGCTAGCTGGTCAAACGGGTGAACGGTTATCCTGTTTTACAGTGTTGTGGTGGGGAATCCACAGCCGGGCCTATTTTATTATTTGATTACATGTCAGCTCGGTTGTGACTTCATACACATAGTGATCATTATGGACTAGCTACCCATTATATGCTTTGATTACAAAATTCGGGAATTTCATTACTGATACGTACTGTTTTCTGATAAACCTGTGAACCCACCAGTCTTGTACTGACTTTTGCATGTTTTCTCTCAGGACATTGATGTGGCACGTTTAGGAGCACAACATCCACTGCTTGTCATTCCGCGTTCATCCCAAACTGTTTTCAAGATTTAATTTCATGTACTTTACATAAATTGGATTGGACGCGTGTTTGCGTGTTCCAAAACCGTTGTTAAATGTTTTCCTATTTTCGCTTCCGCAATACTTAAATATATTTGGTTTGTTTCATTAAAATTAAGTAACCTATATGATTTGTAATTATCGAGTCGTTTGGTGTAACTGATGCTTATCTGAGATCCTGGTTATGTCACACGCCTGACGGTAAAAACCCGTCCGTGGAAATTGAGGGTGTGACAGATTGGTATCAGAGCATTAGTTATAGCGAACTAAAATGAACTTTGCATCTCATTTGCATTGCATTTTAGACTATAGTTGGATTTGCATTAATTACACACACATAGATTATTAAGTTGTGCTTACTTAATTTGGTTGCCTGAGAACTTTTGCTTTAACATATCCCTGTGAGCTTACGACTACAGGGATGGTGACTCCGAGTTGCTGTGAGTCACGGGAAGGGTTACTTACGAATTTCCTGAACTTTTGGTTACCTGAAAACTTTTGCTTTCACATATCCCTGTGACACATATACACCTGTATTCTAGATTTCCTGGCAAAAGGCCTTCGGGCTAAGGCAAACATATCGTATAAATCTTATTCTGAGACCAGTTATGCTTACCTGGGGATTTCTGGGATGTGTGATAAACTATGGTGAATACACAGGTCTCTAAGGCAAATGGGTCAAATTACCTTGGCGTGTCAACGATTCCTAAACTTTACTGATCCTTTCGTATACTTTGATTGATCGACCCCCATATAATACATACATATTTGGTACTTCTATCGTTGATGACCATTGTACTTGACAAGATATGTTAGCCTGATAGGAGGAACCGGGATGATCATGCAAAGCAAATTACCATTACGGGTGCACACGTAATTGTAATTTGTCGTGCATGCTAAGTTAAGTGAATTTGGTCGGGTGGTAACATTGTAGTCGGTATAAGTCATCGTTTCTGTACCGTGAGCAAGAAATTTTCAATTTTCATAGAGCATGGCTATTGATGTGAAAACTGTTGGGTTTGCTAGAACACAAAATCCATGTTTAACCTTTTAAACATTCTGAAAAACGCAGCGGAGGTGATGGATTATAACATGTTTATAATCTGAAAAATTCGTGTTCTAAATGTTGTTTTAAGATGGAAACCAAAACCCAAAACAATAGGATCTTTAATATGTGAATGGACAAGCTATATGACATGTAAAAACACATAAAATCACAGCCACAATGAGCTGTGATTTCTACCTCTTTGAGCAGCAAGAAACGACCAAAAGTGGATATGTTAAATACTCCAAGATAGCCACACACTTGCTTGGATTTGACACCAAAAAACACCAAGAGATGAGCTGCCAAAATAAAGCTTCCAGAACCGTGGACTTTCAGCAGCCTTTTCAGCAACATAAGTCGACCAAAAGGGGTGGATGATGCTCCTAAATCGACCAAGACTTCAAGGAGGAGTCCTCAAGTGCTTATACCCCAAGCCTTGTGTAGCATACACCACTCTTGCTAGGGAGAGATCACCAAATCAAAGCAAAAACCCTTCAAAATCTGCTGCCAAAGCCGAGAGCAAGAGAGAGATGGAGAGAGTTTTTGCTTGCAAATTGCATGTCTTGTGTTTGGTTGAGAGAGTCAAGAGTTGAGAGTTCAAGACATACTTAATGTGTGTAGTTTTCAAATAAGCTTGATCCAATAGAAAACAAGGAGGGGGTGGCCGATTTTTGGGTTTTTAAAACCCTTTCCCTCTCAAATTTTATATATTACACATTAAGAATGTCTTGTTAACTAGACATACAATTACTAAATAAATTGTATGTACAAGTTATATATATTCATTTACATACTTATACAATTAACCATTTAATTTATAAGTTGTAATTTCTCACTATTATTTGATGTCATCTAACTAATTTAAATAACACTTCAAATAATATTATTGAACAAAATATCCTAATAAGTTGTTCCCTCTCACATGCAACTTATTTAGAAAACCCATTTTCTAAATCGGTGTTAATATTTAATTGCATGATCACATCATCAATTAAATATTTAATCGGTGTTTGCTAAGCTTGTTATTGGGTATAACCCGACTTGGATCATAACGTACTAACCACATCAATATTCTAAGTGTCTTGGGCACACAGAATCCTACAATCTCCCACTTGCCCAAGATTCATAGAAGATTGATGCAAGTAGTAAATACCACCTAACAACGGTTTACTACCCTTAATACGCATGACTTATAGCCATTCAATAACATCATCCCTTTCAAGTACCCTACTTGAAATGATTTAGGTGAATTAGTCATCTATCCTTTTGTTTCAGATGTCATGTTAAATCCAAGAACACAGAATGTAAGGCCCACCTTTCTCAGGGAAGCCTCACAGTTGGTCATTCACAGCAAACATAGATTTAAAGCAATCATTTACTCGTATATATATGTAAAGATATATTGCAGCGGAAAAATATACTGTAATTCAACCCATTACAACGTAGTTAAATTAAATTATAAACATTGTCTTTAAACATCAAAACTATTTAAAGTCCTTTTAAGCCTTTCTTTATCGGGGATGCCAGTCTTTGAGTGCCAAGAAGCTTCCATTCCATGCTCACATCCCATCAACACTAACTCTTACCTGTCAACTGATATGCATACAAAAGTCAGCTTCGCTGAGTGAATTCTAGGTTTACTTTGCTAAATAACTATCAGAGCAGACATTAGCTTTATCAGTTGAAAATAATCATTGTCTATCAAAATATAAATACACACAGGCTATCACTTTATCATTTCTTTATCATTTATTGTTTCGTTTTTTTATTACTCTTCTTTATCCGTCAATTCTCTGTCTCTATCGGTGCCTAGGCTCGCCTAGGACTTTACCGACATGCCAATTAAGGACTTACTGCCGTACCCGATCAGGCCATTATTGTCATGCCAATTTAGGACTTACTGACCTGCCTGTTCGAGCATACTTTATCACTTTATCACTGGTGAGGGTACAACGAATGCAACCCTCCTTTATCAATTGCTTGCAAGGCTTTACTTTATCACTTTATCAAGGTACATGTTATGGGCCTCATAACCTTTCTTTATGTTCCACTGTCATGTTTAAGTTATAAATAATATAACACAACACAATACATAATAAGAAGTAAACTCTTAGTCTAAGCATTCACTTTTCAATCAATCATGAGAGATAAACCACATAACTGACCCTCCGCGGGACAGCGGAGGTTCGGGGGCGGCAGCCCCTGATAGCGGGGTTCTAGGGGCGGCAGCCCCTAGTGGGGTCCAAGGGGCAACGCCCCTGGCTGGGGCCGGGCTGCCAGGTCAGCGCGCCCGAAAATTATTTTGGACTATTTAAATGGCATATTTTACTTTAGGAAATTTCATTTTCTTGATAAAAGGTCTTAAAAACCGTTCTCATTAAAGTACGTATTTTAGTATGCATATCACCCCAAAACATTGAAAACGGGTAAAGGAGGGGTCTAGAACTCACCTGAACTCGCCCAAGTAGCTTAAATTCTAAGTCACTTAGGCTATAGCCTGAACACTCTAGCTGCACGAAAGTTAACATGCAAAAACGTCATTTTCCTCAAAATTTCGCCCATAGTTTCGCTACAGCGAAACTGCAGTTTCGCCTGCAGTTTCGCTGGGCAGCACTTCTGCTAGTTTCGCTAGACAGATTCGCTGCCTTGAGCGCCCAACTTTCGTTGGAATTCCCTAGTCTTGCAAGGTCTATAGGTCTGTCTGGGTCTTAGCGAGGTTACCGGTGAAACTATAGTTTCGCCCCAGCGAAACTGTAGTTTCGCTGGAATTTCTCCTAGTCTCGCTAAATGAGTACGCAGTTTCGCTGGTTAAAGGCTTAAATTCGCTGGATCGGGGCCCAGTTTCGCTGGATGAACTGGAACTCAGATCCAGCCCGTTTTTAACCCAAAATCTTAACTTTTTACGTCCAAATCCTTAGTTTACCTTCCATGAAACCAAATCTAAGCTTTTTACACGTTTTCATACGTAAAAATTCGACCTTTATGTGTTTCTTTAAACTTTTCAAAACCCCAAAACCCTAGAATCCGGGTTTGATCTACAGAGGGCCTTAGAGGTCGATTCTTACCTTGTTTAGTTGCTCTTTCCTTGTGTTTTGATGCTCCAATCCACCAGAACTTCAATCCTTCAAACCTTCAAACTCCAAATCTTGATTTTCTTCACTTTCTCTCTCTACTTTCTCTCTCTACGAATTTGGTGGCTAGGGTTGTAATGTGATGAAGATGAGGCTGTTCATGCATGTTTAAGGGCTGATTAGGGCCCTTAAACCCATTAAGCCTAGCCCATTAAGGCTAATTTGATCCATAGCCCACTAATTTACCCCTTTATTTCTTAAATTAACCCTTAAAAGCCCATTATTATTAAATGGCTCGTTTCGGGATATTTCGGGGCGTTACACAGAATGATCATTTCTTGTTGATTTAACTTATCAGGCCTTAGACATCTAACTCTCAACGAATAAGAGGAACAAATTCCATCTTGACTACATACGTTTCTCACAAACACCTCGTGTTATACCTGAACATGTCCTTATGTACTGTCCACTATTTCAGGACAGTAAAGAATGGGCCCAAGGTATAATACTTGGTGAATATCAAAACCCAATATGTATCTCAGGTCGGAGGATACCAAATGATATTCGCCTTTACTCAAATTTACTTATGATCAATCAATAAGATTCCATGTAGTAGGATTTGAGATGCGGGTTAGTCCAATATTTGTATCCCACAAATATCTATGAACCTTGGTAGCAACCAATTGCTCTATATTCATGCCTTATGAATATCCACCAATCCAAGTTCATAATAGTCTTACATTCATATTTGTTCCCACAAATATGACCGACTACGGACATTTAGAATAATAAAATTATTCATGGATGTAAACATGCTATAAGGAACATCACTTAAAATATCGTAAATACATAGATAAGTTAAGTATTACAATTGTTCCATATTAATAATATTAATACTAAATAGATCAATTCCAATCACTAGAATATCAAAGTCCTATGGCACAAGTATGACTTTCATGCTTTGTCCTTTCAAGGAGCTTCGTGAGTGGATCCGCAAGTTTTGATCAAAGTGAACTTTGCGAATACGTATCTTTCCCTTTTCAACTTCATCCCTTATGTAGCTGAATTTCCGCTCATTGTACCTAATCTTTTGATGTGCACGGAGTTCCTTGATTTGAACAATCGCACCCTCGTCATGACAAACGATTTCTAAGGGGTCTTGAATGGTAGAGACCATCCTTAGATTGGTGATAAACCTTTTATCCATGCAGCTTCCCAAGCTGCTAATGAGGCGGCTATGTATTCGAATTCTATAGTGGACAATGCTACCCTATTCATAATGGAGACATACCCCGATTGTGATCGAGGATCATCTCGATCAGTTTGGAAACTAGCATCCGTGTAACCCTTTACAACTAGTTCCTCTTCGTCAAATCCGTATATTAGAAACTTATCCTTAGTCCTCCTAAGGTATTCCAATATACATTCAACATCCATTCAATGGCTGTTACTTGGATTCTGGTGATATCTACTTGTCATGCTTAACGCGCATGACACGTCCAGTCTAGTGCATATTATCGCATACATGATGGATCCTATAGCAGACGCATATGGGATGTCCTTCATACGATGTTGCTCATCCTTTGAGCTTGGACATTGAGATGCACTCAATATTGTCCCTCTTTGAATAGGTACTATACCTTTCTTAGAGTTTTCCATCTTGAACCTTTTCAAGATTTTATCAACGTATGCACTTTGGTTTAACCCTATCAACCGCCTATCTATCCCTATAGATCTTTATTTCCAAAATGTAGACGGCTTCACGGAGATCCCTTTTGGAAAAACAATTTCCAAGTGTAGTATGTCATCAACATACAATACTAAGAACGTAATTACACTCCCACTAGCCCCTTGATACACACAATCCTCGTCAGCGTTCTTGATGAAACCCAATTTCTTGATCTTTTCATCAAAACGTTGATTCCAACTTCTCGATGCTTGTCTCAATCCATAGACTGATATCTTTAACTTGCATACTTTATCAGGATGATTTGGATCGACAAAACCTTCAGGCTAAACCATATGGACAGTCTCTTCGATATGTCCATTAAGAAAAGTGGTTTTGACATCCATTTGCCAAATCTCATTATTATAATGAGCAGTTATGGCAAACAATATCCTGATAGACTTTAGCATTGCCATTGGCGAGAAGGTTTCATCATAATCAACCCTTTGACTTAGAGTGAAACCTTTTGCTACAAGTCTTGCCTTGTAAGTATCCAAGTTTCCATGCATGTTAGTTTTCTTCTTGAAAACCCACTTGCATCCAACCGTTTAGAGTTAAGAAGAGTCAACCAATTCCCAAACTTGGTTGTCATACATGGATTGCATCTCTACGTTCATGGCTCCTAGCCACATGTCACAATCCGAATTGGACATTGCATCATGGTATGTAGTTGGCTCTTCGGAGTCAACAATGTAGCATCCATCTATGAAAAATCCATATCTTTCATGTGGAATGCTAACTTTACCAGATCTGTGAATGTTTTGTGTGTAATGATCAACCTCTTGATCATGATCAACAACCTCTTGTTGATTGCTAGTGTCAACCAAACGTGTATCGGCTTGTGGATCTTGATCCTTATCAAATTCCACTGTTCTATGCGTCATTCCTTCCATAAGGAACTTGGCTTCCAAGAACTCTGCCTTTTGAGCAATGAATACCTTTTACTCTGTTGGATCAAAGAAGTAGTATCCTATACAGTCCTTTTGGATATCCAACAAATATACACTTAGTGAATCGACTTTCAGTTGGTTTGGGTGTTAAGCTTAACATAAGCTTCATAACCCATAATTTTAAATATGATAGCGATTGAACTATTCCATTTCATATTTCAAAAGGCGTCGAATCCACTTTCTTGGTTTGGACCATATTCAAAATATGAGCCGCGGAGAGTAGTGCGAAAACCCCAAAATTATAGAGGTAGTGAGATTATAGTCATCATAGGTCGAACTATATCCAATAGGGTTCGATCTCCTTACAGACACACCATTATGTTATGGTGTTCTGTGAGGAGTAAGTTGTGAGACAATCTTACAACTTCCTAGATGATCCCTAAAAGTCTCACTTAGGTATTCACCTTCTCTATCTAAATGGAGAACTTTGGTAGTTCTATCGAGTTGATTTCCTACTTCATTCTTGAAGTTTTTGAACATTTCAAATTCTTCATGTTTATGTGCCATCAAGTACACATAACCATAGAGACTATAATCGTCGGTTAAGGTAATGAAGTAAGTTTCACCATACCTTGTCATTTACTTAAAAGGACCACATACATCCAAATGTATGACTCCTAATAAGTCCTAATAAGTCTTTTGCCCTCTCATTAGTACCACTAAAGGGCGTGTTGGTCATCTTACATTGTAAACAAGATTCACACTTATCAAATGAACAATTTTCATTTGTTTTCAAAAGACCATTCTTTTAAAGTGTTTAAATCCAATTCTTGTTTATGTAATTAAGATGATAATGACAAGAATAAGAGTCACTTAAACCATTTTAAGTCTCTTAGTGCATGATGGGTATAATGTTTTATTATAGGACGAATCATCATGAACCAATTCATCAACATCATTAGAAGGCATAGCCTTGAAATAATGTACATCATCCATATAAATATAAATACCATCATTTACTAACTTTAAATCATAACCATATCGTTTTAAAAGGGAAACTTAAATCATGTTCCTAGTCAAACTAGGAGCATATAACAATTTTGAAGAACAACTTCCAAACCTTTTGAAAGTTTCAAAACATAGTCTCCTTAAAGTGCTTATTTCTTTTGAACCCTTGCAACAGATTGGAATAGTGAGTTCCACATGTGGTATCCAATTACCCATGTGCTTTGAGGAAATAACATTTAAGTCAATATGGATTATGAAAGTTGTGCTTGAGGTTTGCCCAGCATCCCTCTTATTTCTCAACTCATTGAGATAGGTTGGACAATCCCCTTTCAAATGACCTATCTCACCATACTCAAAGCATGGATCGTTTTCGGTTACCTTAGGCTTCATTAGCTTAGGTTTTGGAGGTTCCGCTTTGATCTTCCCTTCCCCTTTGCCTTTGATGTGCCCCTCTCCTTTGGCAACATTTGCCTTGGGATCGGGAATGGCCTTTCCAATGCCTCCCTTATTGATCTAGAGTATAGGTAGAACCTTTCTACCCATCCCTGCCTTAGCTGTTGTGAGCATTGCGCGAAACTCACCAATGCTCTTGTCCTATCCATTCATATTGTAATTCATTATGAATGTCTAAAACTTTTAGTTAGGTCATTAAGGATCAAATCCTTCGCCAACTCCTTTGAGACAGGACAGCTAAGCCTCTCGAGGCGGCCTAAACATCGTCGGGGTCGGGTTGGTTAGGAATAGGATCGTCAAGGACATTTGCCTTTGCTCTTGCTTGAGAACAATTCTCAAGTTTCGAGACCAGTCCAAAAGGTTATTATGGTAAAGACGATCCATCTCTAAAATAGTTCTCAGTGATAGGGTATGGACGGTCGGGGTGGTAGCATTATTGTTTGCGGCCATTCTATAAATTTTTACAAAGTTCTTTTTAGTATTTCTGAAAAATTTCATTTTAATTATTAATACCCTTTATGTCTCATAGACAATTAATAATTAAAATCTAGAATCCAACGTTACATTCTAATAATGGTTAGGTGACCTTTATCCCATTATTCAAACTAAAAAGGTAGTCAACATTTGACAATTGCAACCTTTTGCAACTTCTAGCGGTATGGGATCGACTTTAAACATCATATGCAAAGTCGGCATGTTAATCCCATTAACACCATTTGGAAACCATATTTTAGGTGATCCATTCAACATGGTTTGCAAATCAAGTTACCTTACTTGCACATACATGTGAGTTTACCAACACAAGTGGTTAGGTGACCTTTATCCCACCAATGTGGTATTCCCACCTTAAGTCATAAGTTCCCTCAAAATGGTTAGGTGACCTTTATCCCATTAAGAGTTTCCAAATGACTTAAGTGTTATGCAAAAGGATGGTGTTAAACTTGTTTGAAAGGGATTTTTAGTTTTCATTGATTCTAGTTTGAAAACTCTATTTACCTTGTATTTGCATGCTTTCAAAACCAAGGTATCCTATGGTTCATTTTTAATAAAACCTCTTTTATTAAATCATTAATCCTTTTAATAACCTCTTATTAATCACTTAATGATTAAGAACCATAAAATTCAGCTTGTTAAGTTTGTTAATTAGTTTGTTATGCATATCCAAATATCAAATAACAATCATACAACAAACAACCAAACAAGCACAATCATACAAACATATGTGCATAACTATAACCACTAAGTTGACTACACTTGTTTGCCATCACAAGTGTTGTCATAAGGTCTTTCCTAAGGGTTGAACATAATACAAATGATGAGGTCTCCAAAGACTCCCACTTGAACTTGCATCCAAATGCTTCAAGTTCATCCTTTGTGTCTTCCTTTTGTGCTTCCTTCCCAAGCATCTTCTTTTACAAAATATATATATCCTAATACATATTTTCTAGTAAAAGAAAAATACTCCTAATCTATTTATTACATTTCCAAATGAATAAATAAATTACAACCCAAATAGAAACACCAAAAGGAATTATTACAACCCAAATAGAAAAAATACAACCAACATGACAATTCCATAATCAACCAAATCCAAAACATACATGGTCAAGGCTATGTTATGCACTAAAACATGTATCCATATACATTATTTCAAGAACTAAATGAACCCCATTTGACCCTAAATTTTCAGCCAACACAAACTAAGAATTTAGGGTCTTTTGTCCAAACAAAACACTATCAACCAATTTGACATCATTCCATTCAAGATTTTTTCTAAGCATGCAAGATATAACCTTGAAAGGATGGGGTATCAACAAGACATAATATTTCAGCCCAAAAACAGCCTATAACATGTCTAATAACATCTTTTAAAACCAATTTCAAAAGATAAAACAAGCAAGTCATCCACATAACCGGCTCTTGATGCCATTGTTGGGTTTGCTAGAACACAAAATCCATGTTTAACCTTTTAAACATTCTGAAAAATGCAGCGGAGGTGATGGATTATAACATGTTTATAATCTGAAAAATTCGTGTTCTAAATGTTGTTTTAAGATGGAAACCAAAACCCAAAACAATAGGATCTTTAATATGTGAATGGACAAGCTATATGACATGTAAAAACACATAAAATCACAGCCACAATGAGCTGTGATTTCTACCTCTTTGAGTAGCAAGAAACGACCAAAAGTGGATATGTTAAATACTCCAAGATAGCCACACACTTGCTTGGATTTGACACCAAAAAACACCAAGAGATGAGCTGCCAAAATAAAGCTTCCAGAACCGTGGACTTTCAGCAGCCTTTTCAGCGACATAAGTCGACCAAAAGGGGTGGATGATGCTCCTAAATCGACCAAGACTTCAAGGAGGAGTCCTCAAGTGCTTATACCCCAAGCCTTGTGTAGCATACACCACTCTTGCTAGGGAGAGATCACCAAATCAAAGCAAAAACCCTTCAAAATCTGCTGCCAAAGCCGAGAGCAAGAGAGAGATGGAGAGAGTTTTTGCTTGCAAATTGCATGTCTTGTGTTTGGTTGAGAGAGTCAAGAGTTGAGAGTTCAAGACATACTTAATGTGTGTAGTTTTCAAATAAGCTTGGTCCAATAGAAAACAAGGAGGGGGTGGCCGATTTTTGGGTTTTTAAAACCCTTTCCCTCTCAAATTTTATATATTACACATTAAGAATGTCTTGTTAACTAGACATACAATTACTAAATAAATTGTATGTACAAGTTATATATATTCATTTACATACTTATACAATTAACCATTTAATTTATAAGTTGTAATTTCTCACTATTATTTGATGTCATCTAACTAATTTAAATAACACTTCAAATAATATTATTGAACAAAATATCCTAATAAGTTGTTCCCTCTCACATGCAACTTATTTAGAAAACCCATTTTCTAAATCGGTGTTAATATTTAATTGCATGATCACATCATCAATTAAATATTTAATCGGTGTTTGCTAAGCTTGTTATTGAGTATAACCCGACTTGGATCATAACGTACTAACCACATCAATATTCTAAGTGTCTTGGGCACACAGAATCCTACAAAAACTATCCTTCAACTTCTACTTGTATGAATGCTCACTCTTACCTCGAATTCGGATGAAAATCAAACCATGACGTATGCCTTAATCCCTCGGATTCGAACTGATCCTCTAGTTTGTCTGTTACTTTAAATTCTTGGACTTCTTTTCCTTTTCATTCCAAGACAAAGGGGTTATTTTTATGCGACTCATTGCATTAAATTCTGATATCTGGTTGGATATTTACATATTTATGTATGTGGTAATTTAAAGAATGTCTGGAAGAGGACGTGGACGCGGGAGAGGTAGCATCTCCATGACGCCTGCAGAATTGGCGGCAATAATCAACCAGAGTGTTACCGCAGCGTTGGCAAGGCAACAACCTCCATAACGAAATCCCATTGGACAACCAGCTTGCACCTACAAGTCCTTTATGGACTGCAAACCTAATCCATTCAGGGGAACTGAGGGAGCAGTGGGACTGCTCTGTTGGTTCGAAAAGCTGGAGTCGGTGTTTGAAATCTGTGACTGCCCTGTCGAGAGTTGGGTGAAATATGTTGCTAGTACTATGGATGGTGCCGTACTGAGCTGGTGGAATACGCAAGTCCAGATGTTGGGTGTTGAAGCTGTAATGCCATGACTTGGGAAGGATTCAAGAGGTTGCTGAAAGAGGAATACTGTTCCAGAGATGAAGTGCAGAAACTAGAAACTGAATTCTGGAATTTAAAAATGGTGGGTTTCGAGGTTGAAGCCCACACGACTCGTTCCCACGAGTTGGCTACCATATGTCCCACTATGGTCAACCCGGCTTACAAACGGGTTGAAAGGTACATCGATGGACTAGTACCTGAAATCCGGAGCATGGTCACCACTGCTAGACCAGCTACCATTCAGGAAGATGTCCAACTGGCCCACAAGTTGACTGACTAGGCTGTCGCTCAGGGTAAACTGCCCCCATGTGGTGCTGCATCTGGTTTCAACGATAACAAGAGGAAATGGGAACCATCTGCCAGTGGAAAGCAATCTTCATCCTCTACTCATCAACCCTAACACAAGAATTTCAACCCGTCCCAATCTTCTCATGACATGGGGAAATCGGGTGGCTATCATGGAAATCTTCCGAAGTGCAATAAATGTAACTTTCATCATACTGGGCAGTGCACAAGGAACACTTGTAAGAGGTGCGGAAAGTTTGGGCATGCTGCCAAGGATTGTAGGGTAAACCTCTCAGGAAAAACACCTCAGCAGCAGCAACACTATAACCGTACTGGGTGTTATGAATACGGTCAACCCGATCACTTTAAAAGGGAATGTCCAAAGCTAAAAGGGAATGGAAATAGTGGTGCTACTGATAAGCCTAAAGACAACAACAATGGTGGTGGTGGTGGCAGAGGCAGAGTCTTCATTATGGGCTCAGGTGAGGCTCGAAACGACCCTACTGTAGTATTTGGTAGATTCTCTATTAATGGGTGTTATGCCTCTGTTTTATTTGACTCCGGTGCTGATAAAAGTTATGTATCCATGAAATTTAGCAAAGTACTAGGAATGGCACCTACTAACCTGACTTCTGAGTACACCATAGAAATAGCCAATGGTAGGACAATAACAGCAACCCAAGTGTTTAAAAACTGTAAGCTAGACTTATCTGGACACACTTTCTGCATAGACCTTATTCCTGTCACACTAGGAAGCTTCGATGTAGTAGTCGGGATAGATTGGTTATCCTAGAACAGTGCTGAGATCGTTTGCAAGGAGAAGCTGATCAAGTTACCCATCTCGGACGATGAAATTCTTACAGTGGAAGGTGATAAGGCGGGTGCGGTGGTCGGCATCATATCATATTTGAAGGCTCAGAAATGTCTCAGGAAAGGACACCTTGCCTTGTTGGCACTTGTTACTGATACGAAGACGGATGAAAGGCGAGTCGAAGATATTCCAGTTGTGAGGGACTTTCCTGAAGTATTTCCCGAAGATCTACCTGGCCTTCTTCCACACAGACAAGTGGAATTCCAGATTGAATTAGCACCCGGAGCGACTCCGATCGCTCGAGCGCCGTACGTCTGGCACCGAACGAACTACAAGAGCTGTCTAAACAATCGCAAGAATTGTTAGACAAAGGATTCATACGTCCCAGCTCTTCACCCTGGGGAGCTCCAGTGCTTTTCGTTAAAAAGAAAGATGAAACCTTCAGGATGTGTATTGACTACCGCGAACTGAACAAGGTGACAATCAAGAATAGGTATCCACGTCCACGCATTGATGACTTGTTCGACCAATTGCAAGGATCTAGCTACTATTCCAAGATTGACTTGAGATCAGGTTATCATCAGTTGAGGGTTCGAGAGGAAGACATCTCCAAGACTGCGTTCCGGACTCGCTATGGGCACTACGAGTTCACTGTAATGCCTTTTGGGTTGACCAATGCCCCAGCGGTTTTCATGGACCTCATGAACCGTGTCTGCAAACCTTATTTGGATAAGTTTGTCATTGTCTTCATTGATGACATACTGATCTACTCCCGTAATAAGGAAGATCATGAGGAACATTTGAGGACCATACCGGAATTGCTAAGGAATGAACAGCTTTACGCAAAATTCTCAAAATGCGACTTCTGGATGCGTGAGGTGCAATTCCTTGGGCATGTGGTGAATGAAAAGGGTATACATGTTGATCCTTCAAAGATTAAAGCAATCAAGGATTGGCCGGCACCAAAGACGCCTACTGAGGTGCGACAATTCCTTGGTTTGGCAGGCTATTACCGGAGGTTTATCGAAGGATTTTCGAAATTGGCACAACCTTTGACTGCCCTAACTTATAAGGGAATAATTTATAAGTGGGGCAGCAAAGAGGAAACAGCGTTTCAAGCGCTTAAAGACAAACTCTATAGCGCACCAATCCTAGCCTTACCAGAAGGAACTAATGACTTTGTTGTTTACTGTGATGCATCCATCCAGGGTTTAGGGTGTGTATTGATGCAACGTGACAAAGTCATAGCTTATGCATCTAGACAGCTCAAGGTGCATGAGAAGAACTATACAACGCATGATCTGGAACTGGGAGCTGTAGTGTTTGCCTTGAAGATCTGGAGGCACTACTTATATGGAACCAGGTGCACAATCTATACAGATCATAAGAGCCTCCAGCACATATATGACCAGAAGGAACTGAATATGCCGCAACGACGGTGGTTAGAATTACTCAATGATTATGACTGTGCGATCAAGTACCATCCAGGTAAGGCTAATGTGGTAGCTGATGCCCTAGTCGTAAGGAAACCCTAAAGCCTCGTCGGGTGCGCGCGTTGCAAATGACTATCCACTCTGACCTACCAGTGCAAATCAAAGCTGCTCAATCTGAGGCCTTGAAGACGGAGAATCTGAAAGCAGAATCCATGCGAGGCATGGAGAAACAGTTGGAGATTAAAGCTAATGGAATCCATTATTTTATGGAACGGATCTGGGTACCACAGTAAGGGAATTTGCGAGAGCTGATAATGGATGAAGCTCATAAGTCACGTTACTCGATCCATGCAGGTTCAGACAAGATGTATCAGGACTTGAAAGAATTTTACTGGTGGCCAAAATGAAAGCGGAGATAGCCACATACGTAAGCAGATGCCTAACTTGTTCCAAGGTTAAGGTGGAATACCAGAGACCATCCGGTTTACTCCAACAACCGGAAATTCCAGTGTGGAAATAGGAGCAGATCTCCATGGACTTCATCACAAAGTTACCTAGGACTCCCAGCGGATGCGATACCATTTGGGTTATAGTAGATCGCTTAACGAAATCCACACACTTTCTGGCAATCCGAGAGACTGATCGAATGGAGAAGCTGACACGTATCTATTTAAGGGAAATAGTCTCTCGGCATGGCGTACCGATATCTATCATTTCTGATAGTGACGCTCGGTTCACTTCTCACTTCTGGCAATCATTACAACGATCATTAGGAACGCGGCTGGATATGAGTACTGCGTATCACCCGCAGACTGATGGTCAAAGCGAGCGTACGATCCAGACATTGGAAGATATGTTGTGAGCCTGTGTGATCGATTTTGGCAGCAGCTGGGAAACTCATTTACCATTGGTTGAGTTCTCCTATAATAACAGTTATCACACCTTGATCAAGGCAGCTCCATTTGAGGCACTGTATGGACGTAAGTGCCGATCTCCTATCTGTTGGGCAGAAGTAGGAGAAAGCCAACTTACAGGACCTGAACTTCTGCACGAAACGACTGAGAAGATCGTGCAAATTCATAACCGTATGGCAGCAGCAAGTGATCGACAAAAGAGTTATGCCGACAAGCGTCGTAAGCCATTGGAGTTTCAGATTGGTGATAAAGTACTGTTGAAAGTCTCACCCTAGAAGGGTGTAATACGCTTTGGAAAGCGGGGAAAACTAAACCCTAGATACGTGGGGCCGTTTGAGATTGTCAAACGGGTTGGCCTGGTGGCTTATCAACTGAACTTACCTGACGAACTCAGTGGAATACACAATGTGTTTCACGTGTCAAACCTAAGGAAGTGTCTTGCTGATGAATCACTTATTGTTCCATTAGAAGAACTGGAAATCGATGAACAACTTCGCTTCGTTGAAGAACCGGTAGAGATTATGGTCGAGAAGTCAAAACACTAAAGCGTAGCAAAATTCCCATTGTGCGCGTTAGATGGAACTCTAAGTGTGGCCGAGAATTCACCTGGGAACGCGAGGACCAAATGAAGAAGAAGTATCCACAACTATTCAACAATCAGACTTCCACTTCTAAAGAAATTCGAGAAACCCAAGCGAGCTGAACACTCTTCTATTGTTGCTGTTAAACCTGACGTTCGGTGTTATTGTATTCTAATTTTCGGGACGAAAATTCCTTCAATAAGGGGTAATGTGACAACCCAAGTTTTTCAGTTAATACTATTTATACTAACTTTCTCCGCTTATCGCAAATTAATCCATTTTACTATTATTTAAGACGAAGAAGAAGAAGAAGAAGAATAATAATAATAATAATAATAATAATAATAATAATAATAATAAATAATAATAATAATAATAATAATAATAATAATAATATTGTTATGTATAAAGTTGGATTTAAAAAGTTTAGGGGGTTAAAATGCAAAATTTAAAACTTATTTTAAAAGTATTTGACCTAAAATGATAAACTCTAAAACCACAGGGACCATTTGTGTAATTTTTTTAAAAAAACACCCAACCCACCGCCCGTCGCCCCTCTTTCCCTCCGGCGAGCCTCCGGCGTCTCTCCGGCGAGAGCCAAACTCCACAACTAACGCGGTTTTGACCAGAATAATGTTCCCGACACAATCTCGTGGATGAATCAAACCTGGGCCTCCTTTCAATTTAAAAATGTTAGTGCGATTACCACCAAACCCGACCACCCCTATTTTCAGCCGAACAACCGGGCCACGATCACCACTAACACCAATAATCGCTTAATTAATTGAGTATAAATGAACCTTCATCTGTCTCTGATCGATTGCACCATTCACTTTCAACTAAAACACACACAAACACCACGTTCGATCACCACCACCACCCGCGACTGTTCTTCATTGTATCCACCTGCAAATCGACCTTAAACAGGTAATTAAACATACATACACACTCGGTTTTACATGGGGAATCAAAGCCCCATGATTAAACCGAGCATCAACATCGAATCGATCTTCAATTGAAGCAATTTCAAATTAGGGTTCTTGTGTATTTGGGGGATTTTCGAAATTGTGTTTATGTAATTTAAAACCTAAGTCCTATCGCGGCTGTATGCCATTAGTTCACTGGTTTCCCGTCCAAATGCAATTCAAGAGGTCCCGGGTTTGACCCCGGGCACCCTCTTTTATTTTTTAAAGCTTTTTTAAGCTTTTTAAAAATACAGAAAAATTTCTAAAAATTATAAAAATCATTTTTGTAAACTTTGTTTATTTTTAAATCGTCAAATAATTTTCAGCAATTTTTCTTTAAATTTTAATATTTATAAAACATTATAAAAAAGGTTATTTTTGGATATTTTCGTGTAAAATGGACTTTAAATTTATGGTTTAAATTAATAAATTATTATTGGTCCAAATGATACTTTTAATTATAGATTAATCCTGTTATTTAAAATAATTACAGAAATTATTTACACTTTACATTTAAGTTTACCCGTTCTTATAAATACCTCAATTACGTAAAATTATTTGAATGAAATAATATTTTTCATGGAGTTAAAATATAAGAAATTCTATTATTAAAATTTTACTTATATATTAAAACCCTAAATTCATATTGAAACCCTAGTTCGCGTTTAATCGTTAAACCTTAATATTAACCTAAATCTTAAAATATATATACATGTTTAGGTATATCGTGAAGGAGTCATTGGAACATCAATTATTATCCTATTCAATCATCGTATATACATACTTATACGCCTAGTGAGTTTACAGCCCCACTTTTACTTTATACTATTTTTGGGGAGAGAAACATGTTGTTTTCATAAACATTACATTACATTGGGTTTTTGTGATACTGCATATACTTGATACTATGTTTGTATACTTTGCCCTTCGGACCGTTAATACGCAAGTAGCAAGGTGATTGTTAGTAGCTCTACTGGGATTGACATACCCCGCCTGGGCTAGTCGCGCTAGCTGGTCAAACGGGTGAACGGTTATCCTGTTTTACAGTGTTGTGGTGGGGAATCCATAGCCGGGCCTACTTTATTATTTGATTACATGTCAGCTCGGTCGCGACTTCATACACATAGTGATCATTATGGACTAGCTACCCATTATATGCTTTGATTACAAAATCCAGAATTTCATTACTGATACGTACTGTTTTCTGATAAACCTGTGAACTCACCAGTCTTGTACTGACTTTTGCATGTTTTCTCTCAGGACATTGATGTGGCACGTTTAGGAGCACAACATCCACTGCTTGTCATTCCGCGTTCATCCCAAACTGTTTTCAAGATTTAATTTCATGTACTTTACATAAATTGGATTGGACGCGTGTTTGCGTGTTCCAAAACCGTTGTTAAATGTTTTCCTATATTCGCTTCCGCAATACTTAAATATATTTGGTTTGTTTCATTAAAATTAAGTAACCTATATGATTTGTAATTATCGAGTCGTTTGGTGTAACTGATGCTTATCTGAGATCCTGGTTATGTCACACGCCTGACGGTAAAACCCCGTTCGTAGAAATTGAGGGTGTGACAGCATTGTTTAATAAACTCTATTAAATCAATTAGACTAAACAACAGACAACTTACCAATGAAAGGTGTATATCATTAAACAATAATAATAATCAAAGATTAATTGATGAATACACTCTAATGTGATTCTAAACAAAGATTATTGTTATGTAGGTATATGTGTGATATCAAAACACGTGAAAAGCATTACACATTTGAGTTTAGTAACTTGTAGCTATCAAACCAGAGTATTTCAAAAGTATAAAATAACAGTACATATAACGGAGAAGACAAATCGAGCAATTCAACATTAACATGACATATAATAACCAAGTGATTCGAAGAAATACGATACAAATCGAGTGATTCAACATTTCAGATGCATTCAGTTAAGTTACACGGGGTATTACACAATCATAATCGAAGAATATTAAAGTTTAAACAGAGCAAAAAAATAATACCTTTTAATGCAGAAATCTTGATGAAAGCGATTGGAAAATGACAATGTTGATGAAATTCGTCAAAGGCATTATACTCAGAATTTATAAACACAATCGCCAGTGTTATGAAGCTTTGATGGTTGTGAAATCATTCAAAATCGGGTATGATTTGATTTCCAAAGAAATATACCCATGATTTCTGTCACATTGGAGATAAAGGAAAGAAGGAATCCCTAAACTTTGATAAAGATTAAAATATAAATCAGTCATTTTATGAAAACATATAATCAAAGAATGTTTTTCATAGATGAAATAAAATCATAGATGATTTGTAGAGTTATTGAAGAAGAATTCAAAGAAGGAAGAACAAAGGGTTTTCTAACGTTTTAAAAAATATGAACTGCAATTTAGGGTTATATTCTCTAATTCCTCCAATTTATCTTGTAAGGTAATTTCCCTAAAATTGTTATTGACTTTTTTAGTTAAATGAATGTAGACTAAGGTGTAGATCAGATACATAATTAGGCGGGAAACGAAAAATGTAGCGTCCTAAGAGAGTGCCACTTGGCACAAAAGTTATTGTTTTATTAGTAAGTATAGATTAGTAAGTATAGATTATCACTTCTAATATATAATAGTATGATAAACTTATTGAAAAGATATTGTTAGTATAGAATTTTATGAAATATAAAAAACTATATAATTTATTTACACATGTTTACTGATAGAAACATCCGGGGAATTATAAAATAATTTACGCTTATGATTTACATGTTTTATTAATTATTTTGCTATCATGTGTTATAAATTATTGAACTTTTCATTCAATTATGTACATTCTTTTTAGCTTAGAACAATTAACTGAAACCGACAACCAACTCGTGACCGGTGATAAATTGACTTTACCTTAACCAATCAGTCGGTTATTGTTATGACTATAAAAAACCGCAACCGACCATACCGTCTTAATTATGGAAGAGATTATAATCGAATTTACACACGATTAAACTGCACAACCCGTGATGGTTATAAGAAGTTTGTTTTTTACGGTTAAAGTGTTAAACACGAATGAACACTACCGAGTTTATGAGCTTTTGTTTTTTTTGAACGACAAATCTATGGTCTTTGCAGGAAGCCTACTTAAAATTTCAGACATTATAAGATCCACTCCGAACTCACCCATGATAGTAACTATATATAAATAAACATTTAAGTTAGATCAGAAAATGGGTTGAAGTACCATAATTTCAGCATCTAGATCTAATTAACTTAAACAATACCTGGTATAAAATTATTTATAAATAACAATCTATTGAGTCTTTTATACAACAAAGTAACTAAAGATCTAAATTCATATACCATGATTGTTGGTACAATAATATTTCAGTATATAAATTAATTAACTTAATTTGTATGTGATACAAAATTATTTATAAACAACATGTTAAACAGTACCATGTAAAGTAATATATAGTTAAGGGAACAATGACTTGACACTTAAACATAACTAAACAATTACAATACAACTCATACAAAATAAGCATCTATAACAACCTGTTTTTTATTTACTTTTACATTTTATAGTAGGCATTTTTTTGTTTGCTTTCTATACAATAATACATTATGCTATAGAAAATATTAATAATATGATATGTATTGTATAAGTTTACCTAAAATATTAACAACACATATGTAAGTAAATCCAAATATAAGCTGGTAGATATATGCACAAACCATAATTGATTTTTAAGTGCAAAGTCAAAAAGACTGCTTCATTGATGTTCATAGTAAGGTGAAATGATACAAACATAACAAAAACAACAATAATTGAAAATAAAAGTTAGGGAATTTATAAGAAAAGTTTATAATCCTAAGCAAAGTAAACAAAAGATCAATTGATGAATACACAATATTTGATTCTAAATAAAGATTACATATGAGCCAGCCAAGTCAGATTGGATCATATTTATTTATAAAATTTGATGAGAGAAATTTGTATCTGTTATAAGTTCTTACCCAAAAGTTTGTATAAAAGTTGTAAAAGTATAAATATTTTATATATATGTATAACTACATATTTAAGTTAAACAAAAAAAATCTTATAATCGTTTCAAGATATGAATCGTTTAAACTTGTTTTCAATTCAAATTCACCATCATTTGCTAAGATAGATCATTTAGGTTGCAAGTTACATCAAACAATCTAATGATTTTCATAGGAAGATTAAAAATGAAGGTACATAATAAGTAATAACATGCAGTTATATATGTGAAAAAAATTTCAACTTGCAGGTAGACAATAACTAACAGTTTGTAGTTATATGTGTGATATATTTCTATAAATGCATATACATAAAAATTAATACCTAAAAATTAAACCAGAGATGTAATTAAATTTGGAATAGTTGATTATTTTTGCAAACATTAGGGATTACCTATTCAATGTATATGCATTGTTTAATAAACTCTATTAAATCAATTAGACTAAACAACACAACTTACCAATGAAAGGTGTATATCATTAAACAATAATAATAATCAAAGATTAATTGATGAATACACTCTAATGTGATTCTAAACAAAGATTATTGTTATGTAGGTATATGTGTGATATCAAAACACGTGAAAAGCATTACACATGTGAGTTTAGTAACTTGTAGCTATCAAACCAGAGTATTTCAAAAGGATAAAATAACAGTACATATAACGGAGAAGACAAATCGAGCAATTCAACATTAACATGACATATAATAACGAAGCGATTCAAAGAAATACGATACAAATCGAGTGATTCAATATTTCAGATGCATTCAGTTAAGTTACACGGGGTATTACACAATCATAATCGAAGAATATTAAAGTTTAAACATAGCAAAAAAATAATACCTTTTAATGCAGAAATCTTGATGAAAGCGATTGGAAAATGACAATGTTGATGAAATTCGTCAAAGGCATTATACTCAGAATTTATAAACACAATCGCCAGTGTTATGAAGCTTTGATGGTTGTGAAGTCATTCAAAATCGGGTATGATTTGATTTCCAAAGAAATATACCCATGATTTCTGTCACATTGGAGATAAAGGAAAGAAGGAATCCCTAAACTTTGATAAAGATTAAAATATAAATCAGTCATTTTATGAAACACATAATCAAGGAATGTTTTTCATAGATGAAATAGAATCATAGATGATTTGTAGAGTTGTTGAAGAAGAATTCAAAGAAGGAAGAACAAAGGGTTTTCTAACGTTTCAAAAAATATGAACTGTAATTTAGGGTTATATTCTCTAATTCCCCCAATTTATCTTGTAAGGTAATATTCTCTAATTCCCCCAATTTATCTTGTAAGGTAATTTCTCTAAAATTGTTATTGACTTTTTTAGTTAAATGAATGTAGACTAAGGTGTAGACCAGATACATAATTAGGCGGGAAACAAAAAATATAGTGTCCTAAGAGAGTGCCACGTGACACAAAAGTTATTGTTTTATTAGTAAGTATAGATTATCACTTCTAATATATAATAGTATGATAAACTTATTGAAAAGATATTGTTAGTATAGAATTTTATCAAATATAAAAAACTATGTAATTTATATACACGTGTTTACTGATAGAAACATCCGGGGAATTATAAAATAATTTACGCTTATGATTTACATGTTTTATTAATTATTTTGCAATCATGTGTTATAAATTATTGAACTTTTCATTCAATTATGTACATTCTTTTTAGTTTAGAACAATTAACTGAAACCGACAATCGACTCGTGACCGGTGATAAATTGACTTTACCTTAACCAATCAGTCGGTTATTGTTATGACTATAAAAAAACCGCAACCGACCATACCGTCTTAATTATGGAAGAGATTATAACCAAATTTACACACGATTAAACTGCACAACCCGTGATGGTTATAAGAAGTTTGTTTTTTACGGTTAAAGTGTTAAACACGAATGAACACAACCGAGTTTATGAGCTTTTGTTTTTTTTGAACGACAAATCTATCTTACCCCTACTCTTAAATTACATCAAGTTACACATATTTAGGTTTGAAACCAGGACCTCCTCTCTAATAGGTAAGACCTCTATCAAGTGGGCTACCCCGTACTTACGGTTTATGATCTGTATTCAGTCAAAAAGACGAAAACTTCTCATACAACACAACCAACCAATCACCCGACCTTGAGATTAGTGTGACATATGAAAGAAAGCAATTTATTATAAGTGGGGCCCATGGGCCCCATCATCACTATTTCTATGTGGTAACGTGTCACCAAAATCGTTTAAATTTAGTTGCCGTACGGGAGATCCTGCACCGATTAGATATTAGAATCTACTTCTATTATATAAAAAAGAAACTATGTTATATTATTGAAGCATATATTATTATTTATTTCTACTAATAGATATGTTCCAAACAAGACTGTTATCTCCCCTTTTAGTAGTTACATTTGATTCCTTTCTCCATGCATTTCTATGTAAAACTTTAAAAAACTTTTAGTACCAACATTTTTTATGGAGGTGGGGCGGTGTTTCTGCCGGTACCTAGACAGCTCCCTCACTCCCCCACTCATTACAGATACCAATTCGAAACTTGAGATTTCTTAAAATGGTATATATTAATAACGTTTTTAACAAATATTTATACGTTTAAGTAACCTAATATAAGTAATCATGATGATACTTATGATGTTATTTATATGAATAATGACACAAAATAATAATAACATAGTTGAGATATATAAATTCAAAAGCTGTTTGGTCAATTTTATGAACTTGAAAACTAGGTAATCTTTGGTACGTCAATAATAAAAATTTAGGTAGTTAATTAGTAAAATGTATAGATGGTTTATGTCAAAAAGCTTTTTAATTGTTATATGGTTCATAAGTACTACAGATACAACTTCATGTGCATTTCGTAACATAAAGATGATTAGGAAAATAAGTAGGCTTTTATTTATGGTATGATCAAATAGTATCATATTCTTCGTTTCTGTTCTCTCTCCACATCAGTTCATGAAACCTGCAAAATGGAACTTTCAAAACAAATCAACTAAAATTTGTTATAAATAACTAAGAAATTAAACAAGACGTTTAAAATCACTATCACAAACATAATATGACATAGTACGGCAATGGTTGTGTGTGAGATGAGACGTACGCGCGTTGCGTGAATCCAGTGATCTTATATTCGATTATATAGTTGTTTCATACATTTCGGGTACCTGTCACTCGATATTCACTTGTTCGCATGTATAGCCATGCGTATCAGGAATTTTACGATCTTATGTAGTTAAAGTTACCCATGAAGATATATGCTTTATAATAAACCGGATCTTAAACTCACCTGAAAAAAACAGACTCAAATATCAGATACTCAATAACACTTCTAACTAACAACTCTACAATTTTAGTAGCTTCAAGTTTTAACAACTTAGTAGATTCGAGCACTCTCTAAGGCCTACCTAATCACGTCTCAAACCCGTACAAATACCTAATATTAATCTCATACATACTAATCAGTCCATACGTAAATTATCTTCAATGGTTTTAGTTTTCTTGTCACTTTCTGATTTGTGTTTTTTCCATCAATAATCCTATAGTACCCACTATACATGTGTCTGGTTGAGCCTTGAAACCGAACCATATGATTTACACCACCAACAAATTACCTCTTCTCACCTTATAACCTCATCCACTTCACAAATCAAAACATAAAATCACAGTAACAAGTATTAGAAACAAGCACTTAATTAACAGTAACATATGTTATATCTAAAATGCACACAAATTAAATACACCTATATACATGATAATCATATGTAAAACTTGTTCCAAGCATAATTAATATCAATTAATTACCTGTTTGATCGATAAACTGTCAATATATATATAGATCCATTAACTCAACCTCCCCAAGCTCAAAGCAGCTTCAACATCAAGCCTCCATGCATACCCACCGGAGTTCATCTTCCGTACGTCGCACGGCACCGTCATCCGCTTCTTCTTCGTCTCCGATAACACATACACCACACTCACTCTGCATGAGAACCCTAGCCACTGTTCAAAAGCAGCTTTTTCCACTTTTACCCCTAGCCGCACCACCACCTCACACGGCGGAGCTCCGCTGTCCCTCTCGGATCCACCATCCTCCGGTACGCCGGATTCACCCACTGCACTTCATCGTCACCGTTGGATAAGAACCCAGGACACCTGTCGGTTTCCAGATCGTTCAATATCTCCTCGTCGGTGTACATTAACCACCCCCTCCCGTCGTCCTCACACGCTCCGATCACCGATTCGACGGTGATCCACGACTCCACGGACCGCGGTCGCGCCACCGTCGTCGCCAGATCTACTTCATGCAGACCTACCGACGACAGTGTCCATGTAGCGATAATATTATTCTGATCCGTGTCGAAACGGATCCACTCCGGTACGGATACCTTCTGTACCCGTACTGATACCGGATCTGTATGAGTCAGATCCAGACTCCCACATCCTTTACCATCATCCATCGTCAAATTAGCGAAATTGCACTCTTCCCCATAATCTTCGCTTTCGTCATCGTTTTCGTCGTCGTCTTCTTCTTCACTCGAACGTACTTCCTCTTCACTCGCTTCTCCTTCACCGACACCAGACCGATCGAACCGTCAACCATCACCGGCCTTGGCGCGATCGGCCGGAATCTCAACATAATCTGGTTAATTATCATCTTATCCTCCGGATCTCTACAGACGGGTGGGGTTTTCACCCGTCTGTTTCCACTACCCACACCGGCTCCAGTCATAGTCTTTAACAACAGAGATAAACGGAGCCGGTGATGGAAGGGTGGTTTATAGAGAGAGAAGGGTGGGAAGCTGGTCGCCGGTGAATGGGACACGTGTCTAGGGCAACTCAATTAGATCAGGAAGCATAATGGAACGTGATTGGTTGGGACAGATTAAAATGGGACCCACGTAAAGCAGCGTATAATTTCTTGAAGCACTTAGGATAAAGAGGACACGTATGTGCTTTAATATTTATTAAATTGGTTTTTAATAAAAGTGGGGAAGTGGTTCTTTGTCAGCTATTGAGACGCGTGTCCCTTGTGAAAATTTGAATTCTTTTTAGTTCGGTGACGCGCGTGATAAGGCGCGTGAGATCGTGAGGCTGCTAGGGTTCTCGTGGGGTGGATGAAAGACCAATTGAATTGCTGCAATTGTGTGTAGACAGTCTGGGCGGTTATTAAAAAATGGTTAATGTTATTTAATGGTGTATGTTTTTTGATTGGTCCAACTTAATTGGAAAGAAAAAAGATTAAAGAGATTCATTGAGTTTTATACTGTTTACTCTTATAGAAATATTTTTGAAAGGGGAAATTTTCGTTTATAAAAAATGGAGAAAGCATGAAGTTAGGTACAAGAAGATGCATAGTGATTACATTGAAGATAACACCAATGAAACTAAAGTTATACAATTATAGGAATGAGAAATTATCAATATTTTTCTTCACTAATAAATTTGGGAACATGCCGTTCATTGCAAGAGCTTTCTGGGTTCAAATACCGACATTACTGGGTGAGGGATGTCCTGTGGGACATCTTAAGCGGGCTGGAATATCAGCAAAAAAGGAAGCCCCTGTGAACTTCCTTACAGACCCCGCGATGGGGAGATCCACTTTGCGACCGGCGGATTTGCTCGTCTTTGGCTGGGCCCAAGGGAAACACGCTTGTGTTGACCTTACTGGGGTATCCCCCTAGTGGGATTGAGGGATAATGGGTTTGTAGCTAGACAGGCTACTAAAAAGGTTGAAGCGAAAAAGGTGGAAAAACATGCTAAGGCATGTGAAGAAAACCAACATTTTTTGTCCCTTTGGCTTTCGATACATTTGGCTCCTTGGCTCCGGAGGCTATTCGTTTCTTGACCAGGGTCCAGCGGGTTATTCATAGCAATGTCTCGACTCCACAGGGGCAAGGATATGTGTTTAGTAGATTAGAGTTCACAATTCAGAAAGGGGTGGCGGCGCAGTTTGTTGCCCGCCTACCTGCTATCATGATGTAATATTTCAAGGTTTTATATTAAAAAAAATCACAAAAAAACTAATAATTCATTTGGGTTCCAAAAAAAGTGGGCGTCGTGGCTTGGAGAGCGGTGCTAGATAGGCTCCCTACTGCAGCGGCTTTGGCAAGGAAAAATATATATGTGGAAGATTCTTTATGCAGATTTTGAGGTGGGCATAAGGAGTCGACAGAACACGTATTCACTGGGTGCCTGTTTTACTCACACAATATGACAACTTCTGGAACAGTGGTGTAAAATCCCAAACCAGGTTATTTTCCACGTTCGAGATGCCTTGAATATACATCGTACGGCGACGGGTTCGAAGAAAGGGAAGAAGACTCTTAACGCAATAGTACAAACGGTTTTGTGGAGTATATGGAAATCAAGGAATGATGCTATTTTTAATCATAAACAACCATCGATTCACAAATGTTTCGAGGAGAGTAGAGCTATGAGCTTTCTGTGGGTCAAAAACAGAGCAAGAATGGAAGAGATGTCGTGCGAGTCTTGGAGAAGTTTTGATACCGGTAAAATGGGTTAACTAGACGGTTTCTGTGGTCATGGTTGTTTTGATAGAATAGTTGTTTGTTTCTTTTGTTTAATCTTAGTGGTACTCGGTTTTTTTATATGCTCCTTGATATGGAGTTTCGATGTATTATGCTAGTCTCTTGCTAGCCTCGGTATTTATAAAACGGAGTTTTTGTTGGTCGTTCAAAAAAAAATTGCATTTGTCTTGATGTCTTTACATATTTTTAGAGATGGAATTGGAATTGTATTTTCGTTGAAAGCTTTATCATTTCTTGCTCTTCATGTATACCAAGGAGTTAGCATTTTTGCTTTGTATTGTCTTCGTGTAATGATTGAAATAGACATTTGTTTTGAAGCATTGAGAATATGTTGACTGGAGTAAAATTGGAAAATGAAACTTTACATCATTTGAAAATTGAAGAGCAAAGAGTAAACACATGGGTGTGAAGTCAATAGATGCACACTATTAGAGTTCTCTTATTTCAATTTCTTCCCTCGGATGGTACGTCATTTCCTTGTTTTTTTTTTATATTGATCTTTTGTCTTGCAAGTTTTTAATTTACTCCGACATCATCTTAATATCTCATCAAAGATTACTTTTGCATAAACTTTAAGTATAAAGTACTATGACGATTCAATTCAGTTATTGGCACAGTGAGATCAAGTCTCAGTGTTTTTATCAGGTTATAATCATTTGAAGGATTTCACTCACATTAATCTATGTAATCTAAATTGGTGTTGTGTTGAAGGTTTGATATAATAGCTCAAGTCTCAATCTTGTAAAAGAGAATATTTGTTTATAGGGGTGTTTATAGAGGCGCACATCCAAACTGTTTTTTTTAATTGAAACCGAGTTAAAAATTGACTCGAACTCGATATTGAAACTAATATAGGTTAAAACCAAACTATCAATTTAAAACCTTGGGTTATTATTGTTTGAAGCGGTTTGAAAAAAACCATGTTGGCCGAACCGGTTTGGAATTCGGTTTGAATTAGAAAATGCTATATAGCCATTTATATCTGTTACGTGACCATGTTTTGGGTTTTTTTTTTTTTATATATTTCTCATGTGTTAATATTATATAGATGTTGGATGTGTAGTTTTAATCACAATTCTAAAAAAATCTGTATAATCTTTCAAAACACAAAAAAATGCGCTATGATAGTTTTCAAAAATGCTTGTCAATTTTCTTCAAGCAAATTAATCATTGTTGCGATTGTACCTACAACCAAGAACCCAAAAATTTGATAACATTTTGATTATGTGAAATGTTAAGTGGTCCAAAAAAAGGTTTGATGTACAACGTAGGGAGCATTTTTTAAGTTAACTTTAAACTCAACATCAAAGATCATATAAACACGTAATGTTAAGTGGTCCAAAAAAAGGTTTGATGTACAACGTAGGGAGCATTTTTTAAGTTAACTTTAAACTCAACATCAAAGATCATATAAACACGTGTTTCAATATGGTAGAAGTGTAGAACATGGTTTGGTATAGGATAGAGTAAATTACTATTTTGGTCCCTGTGGTTTGACCATTTTAACCATTTGAGTCCAAAAACGAATTATCTAACAAATCAAGCCCCTTGGTTTATATTCTATAACTATTTCAGTCCAATACACTAACAGAGTTAGATTTTTCAGTTAATTTTTAATAAAATGACCAAACTGCCCTTGGACTGAAATGGTTATTTTTTAATAACCTCAGGGACCAAAAATGTAATTTACTCTCTCACACAAACATATTATATATATATATTATATAAAAATATATTTTATATATATATATATATATATATTATTATTTATTTTGTATTATATATTATATATATATATATTATATTATATAAAAATATATTATATTATTTATTTTGTATTATATATATATATATATATATTATATATTATATTATATTATATATATATATAGATGCACGAAATGTTTTTATTTTTACTTTTTAAAGTTTTTTAAATATTAAGCTTAATTTTAAATCGCTCGGTTATAAAGTCGTATTTAAACATTCATCTTATCTAACGGAAAATTTAAAAGCGTTTGGCTTATTATACTTTTATTTGAACGGTTAAACTTACTTAGACATCCTTGATCCTTTTAATCTTTTTGATTTATTTAAACCACAAAGCCTTTTTAACTGTTATTTTATTTAATATTTTTTTAGTCGTTCAATTCTATAAGCTTCTTTTTAAATTTTTTTGTATTTATATATATTTTTAATTATTTGGCTCGTTTAAACGTAATTTATCGCTCTTTTATTTGAACGTATTTTTACTATTTGTTTATTAAAAATCTTTCTTTTTCAAACCGACCTGTTAAAATTATTTAACTGTTTGACTAATATATGTGTGTATATGTTAAAATATTTTTATTTTATATTTTTTAAAGTTTTAAAAATATATTTTTAAACCGTTTGGATTTTAAACTGATAATTTAATTACTAAAAAACATTTTTAAGTGTTTATAAACCATTTGGTTTTCAAACATCACTCTTTATATAATAGGTTTTAAAGGTTGGTTTTAAACAATTTTTAAAATCACTAATCTTTAAATTGTTCGGCTTTAAAATCTTTCGGCTTTTTAAACATATTTTTATAATTTTATTCAAATTTAAATTTTTTAATCGTTCATCTTACTTAAATGTCTTTTAAAATCTTTTCGCTTTTCAAATGTTTTATTTAAATAGCTTTTTAAACCGTTCAACAAATTAAACTTCGTTCTAAACTTGTTTGCCTTATTTGAACGTCTTTCAAATCGATTGTTATTCAAACGCAACGATTAACTTAAAAAGTTTAAATAAACTAAACACATATAATTTTAATATCGTAAAAGCCCTAATTGTAATAATCAAAACTCAAGTTAATCCTTAAAATAATACAAATGACATAAATTTATGAAAAAGAATCAAAAAGAGAAAAAAGATGTTTTAGTAAAATGAATTGTTGAAAAAGAAAGCATTTTAATAAACGAATAGTAAAGAACATGATAAAATTACGTTTAAACTAGCCGAATAATGAAAAACATGTATAAATACAAAAAAATTTAAAAAGAAGCGTAATAGATTTGAGCGATTAAAAAAACGCGTTTAAATAAAATAACAATTAAAAAATAATTTGCGGTTTAAATAAAACAAATAGATTAAAAGGACATTTAAGTAGCTTAACAGTTTAAATAAAAAGTATAATAAGCTAAACGATTTTAATTTTTCTGTTAGATAAAATGAATGGTTTAAATACGACGTTTAAAACCGAGCGATTTAAAATTAAAATGTAAAAAAGTTTGAAAAATAAAAATAAAAAAATCCGTGTATATAACATATATATATAATATGTTTGTGTGAGAGAGTAAATTTCGTTTTTGGTCCCTGAGGTTATTAAAAATAACCATTTCAGTCCAAGGGTATTTTGGTCATTTTATTAAAAACTAACTGAAAAATCTAACTCTGTT
The DNA here is from genome assembly GCA_024085815.1 of Flaveria linearis. Lineage (NCBI taxonomy): Eukaryota > Viridiplantae > Streptophyta > Magnoliopsida > Asterales > Asteraceae > Flaveria > Flaveria linearis. The sequence goes on from CM044012.1 coordinate 52,001,764, forward strand.
AGTGTATTAGACTGAAATAGTTATAGAATACAAACCATAGGGCTTGATTTGTTAAAAAATTTATTTTTAGACTCAAACGGTTAAAATGACCAAACCACAGGGACCAAAATAGTAATTTACTCTATAGGATAATAGTAGGGTGTTCAAAGTCAGATATTTGAAATTCGAATATTCGAATATTCTAATTTTAAATTAGTAGAAATCACTATTTGTATCAGAAAATTCAGATATCCGAAATTTGGATATGCGACTTTCGAATACGGATAAGGATAATGATTTGAAAATATAAACTTTGATTTTTAATATTTTAATTTCTAATTTTTACAATAATTAGATATATACTATTAGAAAAAGAATGTAAAAAAACCAACACACATTAACATTAATATAAGTCCCAACCTAAAACAAAAACGCATCACAATTAACAGAATAACCCAATATATTTTCAAGTTTTCGGATAATTGGATATGCGAATATCCAGATATTTTCAAAATCAATATCCGAATTTTTGGATATCTTTTGTTTGAATATTTTGGATTTTCAGATTGGATTGTTGGATTTGGTTATTATCTTAACACCCCTAGATAATAGAGTTCGTGATTTAAAAGAGTTATCATTCGACCACTTTAAAGACGCACCTTAGAAAAAGCTCAATCAAGAAACGATCTAATCACGTTATTTTCATGTAAATACATTGCACCTCGCTTAGATGCGATTGTAATAAATTATGAAAAGTTGCTAAAAATGAAATAAAATAGGATTCAAAGTTTTACAAATCGATATAAGTTTAACTTGCGATATTTAGACAGCTCCACATTGTACAGTAAACTGTACGTAAACTATTCAGAAAAACTTCGATTATATTCGTTCGTTTAATTAACGAACGGACATGAACACAAGTTTTTATTCATCTAATTAAACAAATGAACATAAACACATGCCCGTTTATTTGTTTTTATTCATAACTTCTTTGTAACATGTGGTTTATACTTCCATTTATGATCATCCATTTATGTCCATTTATATATTCATTCAAACTTATTTATTGCTGGTATTAGTTAAAAATTAATTAGATTTCTAATTTTAGAACCTTTTGTATAGTGAATTTGCGATCAACCCTTTTTTATTTAGAAAATCTGTTTTTACTTTCAACATGTTGGATGAATCTGGATACATGAAAACAACTCTAGAAACGAACTAAACCTTCAACGAATCATTTTATGAATTATATAGTAGGGAATTCTTTTTGTTAGTTCAATTAATAGATAAACAAACACTTTCTTGTTTAGGTAAACGTGTGAACATGAACATATGTTTGATTCATTTATTTATAGTCATGAACATTCTTACCTTCAGTTATATCCTTTCATTTATGATCGTTCGTTTAGGTCCACTTAAATATATAGTCAAATTTATTTATTACTAATATTAATTCAAATTCAACTTTAGTTTATAGTTTAAAAACCCCTTGTTATTTGAATATACTTGTTTATTTTTAGTTGGTATTTGTTTATTTCATTTGTTAAGTTTATTTGTGTTTTTATGTTCATTTATGTTGATGAGCTATGCTTTTAGATGTATAACTAACGGACAGAAGTCCATTTGTGTTCTTGAACTATTCTTTTAGATGTGTAACTAACGGACAAAATGTAACATCCCGTATTTTTCGTTAATTAAAAGTTAACATCGTTTATTCTTGTAAGGGCCATTATGGTCAATCATGAAACTTAAGAGTTGTTTATGCTTATTCTTAGCTTTACTTTAATTCTTTAATTTGAAAGTAAATAATTTAATTATTAAATTAAACATAATAATAAATAATGATAACATTACTACTACTGCTAATAATAATAATAATAAAATAACAATAATAATAATAATGATAATAATAATTATAATGGTAATTATAATAATAATAATAATAATAATAATAGTAATAGTAATAGTACCAATAAGAGTAATAACTTATAAATAATTGATAAGTTATAAATAGTTAATTTTTTAAAGTTAAGTTAAGTTCAAGGGGCCTTATTGATAATTTGGAAACTTTAAATATAAGGTTTGTGCTTAAAGTGAAAAGAATCTAACCGCAGGGACCATTTGTGTAACATTTCAAAATCCACACCCCATATCTTTTCTCTCTCCCCGCAAACCCGGTGGCACTTCGACCACCTTCCGGCCGCCTCCGGCCATTCTCAAAACCGTAGATTTCAATCGATTCATTATCCAAAACCGTTCCCAAGTGCTTCTAGAAGCAGTTTCGAACTTGAAAACACCCTTAAATTTGTTTAATCATCCGTTATTAACACCCAACAAACGAGTAACCGATCGCCCTTAAACACCATAGCCGTTCAAGCATTAAACCTCAATAATAATCCAATTAAATGAACCTAAACAATAATCTAACTACACCTAATCGTTCACAACTCTCAATTGTACCTGAAAACACAGAAAATACGCATTCAATCTCCTCTGAAATTGAGACCTGCAACTCACTCGAACACCATCATCTGGACCTTCAATCCAGAAATTGATAGAGGCCTTATAATCTTTGAGTCTTATCGAAGCTTCCTGTGCAACTAATTGAAGTATTATCATCATTTGCATCGCGAACGTCATATCATTCGGGTCGCGACTGTTCTTAACTTCGTGAATTCGAAATCAAACAATTACCAGGTAATTAAACGCACATAGACACTCGGTTTTACATAGGGAATAAAAGCCCTAAGCTTAATCTTATTAACATTCGCGAATCGAAGGGCAATTTGATTCAAGTAGGTTCTAGGGTTCTTGAGATTTAGGGGAAACTCTTTAATCGGAGTTATAAGATCTGGAAACCAACATGAACCAAGGCCTCGGCCCTGGTTCACTGGTTAAGCATCCACTTACTCACCTTGAGGTCCCGGGTTCGAACCCGGGCACCTCCTCTATTTTTTTAAAAGGCTTTTTAAGCCTAATTTTAATTATAAAAAAATTTTAATAGACATAAAAATGATTTTACAAACTTCTAATATTTTTAAAATCTATCTAAATATTTTCTGTAAATTTATTTTATAAAATCTTTTAATATTTTATTATAAAATTTATTTACTAATGTTATAACTAAATAAAGTTATATAAACTTGTTAGATTTTTAAGGCACCATATTATAATCTGTAAATTTATTTAATAAAATATTTTAATACTTTTTATTAAATGATTTAGATAAATAATATATTTAGTTTATTTTCTTATAAAAATGGATTTTAAATAGTGGTTTAAATCACTAAATTATTCGTTCAACAATATACATTTATAAATGATGATTATTATTTTAACTTATAACTAAATTTTATTACAAATAGTTTTCTTTCTTATATTTCTATATACAAAAATGTACACTTAGTATATTTCACTTGCTTTTATTTAAAACACATAAATAATTAATTTTATGATAAAATATTTAACGTACTTACAAAAATACTCAAATTTCACCTAAAACCCTAGTTCGTGTTAAAACATTAAACCTACTAATAAAACTTTAACCTTGTGAATGAATTTATAAATTTAGGTGTCTTGTGACGATTTACCTTGGAACGGTGCTTAGTATTATTCTTTCGAGTCATCAAATTTACACTTAATGATCAAGTGAGTTTTCTTGCCCCTTTTTATGTTATTTCACACCGTTTTGGGGTGAAACATGTTACATTATTCAACATACACTTATAAACGTTTAAATTTTATAAAAGCACATGCAATTCATACTTTTATTTTGTCATGGTTATTTGTGTTACTGTAAGTCTTATATGACATACATATATTGTTTACAATCATTAACTATTGCTAGCCTGGCGATGTCTTAGATCTTTGGGCCTGAAAAGCCTATTTGGTGCTAAAGCCGATGTATTGCTGGCTCCTGATGACGTATGCTTGTTCATCATGGGAACCAAGTACACTTAGCCAATCATATAAACTTATAATCTAGTCGAGGTTTGATTGTACTATATGTGTTCTATAAACTTACTAGCTTATAACCTATGACATGAATTGCTACTTGAAATCCATGGTATATTATGTATGTGAAACCCTTGGAAACTCACCAACTTTATAGTTGACCCTTTATTTTTAACATGTTTCAGGAAATGCCCAAGTTTGAAGTTATCCTTTGAAGTTTGCATAAAACTAGGATTTGGACCTAGATTAAAGATTAAAAAGCTTTGGAATACTTTTGTTTATGTATTGACTTATTTCATGTTAAGACTTATGGTTGTAATTGAATTTGAAACTTATGATAATAAAATTTACATTTAAGGTTAGCGTTAAGTGGCTGTGAACAATCTTAACCCTCACATCTCGATGATTCCGCGTTTAGGTTGGGGTGTGACACAAAACGAACCCAAAAACGCTTATTTTCTTAAAAAACGTGCATGTATAAAAAAATTCATTCGTTTGTTTGATTAAAAATAAACGATTGAACACAAAAAGTATTGCTTATGTTTGATCAATTCGTTTACAGTTCTAGTACCAAAGGATCAAATAAAAACCATATTCTTAAGAGAAAACCAAGAAAACTATACTTAACCAATTAGATTTTTATTTTCTCTTTCTCTCTCTACGTTTATCCTCCTGATTCTTTCATCTAAAAACCTTAAAATTAACCTTATTAAACATGCCACTCACATTCACATATGAAGATGATGAATCAAGAAGAAGAAGATGATAATTAGATATGAAGATTACAATGATTAAGTTCATATTATGCGCAGTAATTTTACTACAAATAGATTACTAAACTCTAAACCATCAAGGAATACAAATTCGATCAGCATATTTCACTTCTATAAATGAAAAATATCAAGCTCAAGATCCTGATCCTGGTGACAACAAGATTAATATCCATCGATAACTCGAATTGATGTAATTTTGGATAGAGGAATAATTCGATCTTAAAGAATTATAGTTTATAAATCCATTGTCATATCAATAAATCGAGTTTGAAGAATTCTTGTTTATACTTCCATCGATCATTAAGAACAACCTAATCTTATGTTTTTTCTTGATTTGGTACTTTATAACTACAATTACGTATACGTAACTTGGATTTGAGTTATGTTACTCAAGCTTAAGTTGATTGTAACTTGAATTGTGTATATGTAAGTAGGTCATTTGGTTCTTCTTACTTAAATTAAGTTGCTTATAACCTTAGTTACGTCTACGCTTACATATACATAAGCATGTGGGTTCAAAAAATGAAACTATGTGTCACGTAGTTACATATACGTAACCAAAAGAATTCCAGTACCTTTTACATATGAGTTCTCAATTCTTCTCTCTATGCTTTCACTCTTAGTGTTCTTTTGTTACATATACGTAAACGGTGCATTTACATACATATAAATTTATGCTTACATATACGTAAGCATCTAGGCTCAAAAGATTTTTAGTATATATTTACATATAAGCTCTCAAATCTATTTTCCCGTCTTTTCATTCACACTTCTTTTTTTTGAAATTATGTTTACGCATACATAAACAATGTATTTACATACGTATAAACCCATGCTTACATATATGTAAGCTTGCGTGTTAAATACGTGCATTCATATTTGACACGTCACAAAGCATGAATTGGTTATTAAATTTACTCTTTGTCAACTTCTTCTTTAAAATTTTCTTCTGTTTAGTTTATTATAAATAGAACAATAATATTAAGAAAAAAATAATAAATGAGATGAGATAGGAGAGATAATACATATTTTAGGAGATAATTAGTTATTGAGAAACTTTCAAGTCAAACCACTTTAGTCTTTCTAAAATACCCTTAGAGGCTTTTGATTTAATCCTTAAAATAAATTTATTTATAATACTAGGTTAGAGCCCATGTATTACTAGGTTAGAGCCCACGTGGACGCGAGCGCGCGCGCGTGGACGCGAGCGCGCGCGCGTGGACGCGCGCGTGCGCCTGTGCGCGTGCGCCTGTGCGCGTGCGCCTGTGCGCGTGCGCCTGTGCGCGTGCGCCTGTGCGCGTGCGCCTGTGCCCGTGCGCCTGTGCCCGTGCGCCTGTGCCCGTGCGCCTGTGCCCGTGCGCCTGTGCCCGTGCGCCTGTGCCCGTGCGCCTGTGCACGTGCGCCTGTGCACGTGCGCCTGTGCACGTGCGCCTGTGCACGTGCGCCTGTGCAGATACCGACACGCGCGCGTACCGACACGCGCGCGTACCGACACGCGCGCGTACCGACACGCGCGCGTACCGACACGCGCGCGTACCGACACGCGCGCGTACCGACACGCGCGCGTACCGACACGCGCGCGTACCGACACGCGCGCGTACCGACACGCGCGCGTACCGACACGCGCGCGTACCGACACGCGCGCGTACCGACACGCGCGCGTACCGACACGCGCGCGTACCGACACGCGCGCGTACCGACACGCGCAGGTACCGACACGCGCAGGTACCGACACGCGCAGGTACCGACACGCGCAGGTGCAGGCACAGGTGCAGGCACAGGTGCAGGCACAGGTGCAGGCACAGGTGCAGGCACAGGTGCAGGCACAGGTGCAGGCACAGGTGCAGGCACAGGTGCAGGCACAGGTGCAGGCACAGGTGCAGGCACAGGTGCAGGCACAGGTGCAGGCACAGGTGCAGGCACAGGTGCAGGCACAGGTGCAGGCACAGGTGCAGGCACAGGTGCAGGCACAGGTGCAGGCACAGGTGCAGGCACAGGTGCAGGCACAGGTGCAGGCACAGGTGCAGGCACACGTGCAGGCACACGTGCAGGCACACGTGCAGGCACACGTGCAGGCACACGTGCAGGCACACGTGCAGGCACACGTGCAGGCACACGTGCAGGCACACGTGCAGGCACGTGCAGGCGAGGCACGCACGCCGAGGCACGCACGCCGAGGCACGCACGCAGGCACGCAGGCACGCAGGCACGCACGCACGCAGGCACGCAGGCACGCAGGCACGCAGGCACGCAGGCACGCAGGCACGCAGGCACGCAGGCACGCATGCACACGCCACAAATGTTTATCCTCATTTTTGGCATTTTTCATGTGTACAAACTTGTGATTAGACACGTATTTATTTATTTTATGATTTCTCGGGTCTCAAAGGTGATTCATGAAGTTTTATGAAAAAAACCAAGTGAAAAAAAAGAACTACAAAACTGCTTTCAGGAGGCATGGCTAAGCCTTCATGAGATCACGTGACCATGCCTTTAAGGAGGCATTATCATGTCTTATTTATCCAATTCAGAATAAACAAGCTCAAGTCAATATCATGTGATCACACCATTGCTAGGCGTGCCCACACCCCCTTTGCCTACACACCCACACTATAGTAGACATTTGTTCAATGGAGACTTTTTCAGGTGTTCTTGAAGACTTACACGAGAGGGAGAATGTGAACCATATTTTGCTTCCAAGCTATTAAATTAAGCACTTCCATTGATCCCAAACACTCTTAAAGTCCACTTTAAACAACATTAAAAATTTAAGGATCGAAACTCTATTTCATACGCTAGCTTTTATTCTTGATCTCATTCTTGAACATGTTTGTATTTCCTTGGCTTTAGCATATCATTTGAACAATAGTGTCGTCTTAAACTACATTACGAGCTAAAACTCTTGTATCACACTAACTTGTGATGAGTTAATGTTAGTATTTTAATGATTTCTATGAACTTGACATATTTGTGTTAATGTCATGGTATTTTATTATTTCAATGAATGTTATGTTTATGCATTTTGGCTAAGATTGAAGCTTATGGATGTTTAACCAGGTTGTGTTGAAAGACCTTGTGTGTTAACATTCATTATAAACTTACATTTTTGTAAAATAGTGGTATTAAACAAAAGATAACTAGTGAAGTTTTTGTTGGGGAATTCTCAAAAATTACTGGATAAATCTGAAGTCGTATGATCACTTTCAGATCAAACAATTAGAGTGTCTACCAACGTTTGATTGGATAAAATCAGATTGATTCTAGATTTTCGTATGGATTTTTGATTGAGCAAATTTGAGAAGATAAAGAAATCGAATTTCTTTTTTAGGGGATCAAGAAACCGAATACGCAGGAGCGTATTTTTAGTTTTCAAGAAAACTGCTTCTTGGGGTAAATTACACCTTTAGTCCCTCAAGTTTCAGGAATGCATATTTGGCCCGAAATTAAATTTTTAATGCATTTTCGATGAAGGACTTTTATCTAAAAATAAAAATGACCCCAGCCAGGGGCTGCCGCCCCTTGGACCCCGCTTCTCTCGGGGGTGCTGCCCTCGAACCCCCGCCAAGGGGGCGCTGCCCCTTGGATCCCCCGTTAGGCCCGATGACATTCAAACAAGTGTGCACTCTTATTTGAATGACACATGCAATCTCTAATTACACTAGAATATTCAACAGTCTTGATTCTTATGAAAAATTTATAAACTCATTTCTTGTGTGTTTGATACTTGTGATGATTTTTCAGGTCACTTGTTATGGTTTTTCGGGGTTTGTTAGTGCAAACCAGTTTACGTAACAATGAATCTGAAGGTCATGCGTTATTAAAATGATGATTATTACATAGTTCATGAAGCAACTTAATGTGGCTAGTACGTTGGTTCATACTAACTTTCCAAAACGTTGTGCAAGTTGGTAATCCCTAACGAAACTCGATGAACATTTATAACCATTAACCCAATTATATCACTAAGTTCTATTTGCATGGTTCAAAGTGGCAAAGCGTCGTGTTAGTGCACTTGTTACCAAGAACAATTAGGATTATAATAGAGGTGGTAAAATGGGTGTGTTGGATTGGGTTGGTTGTTTGGTTAGGATGGATTTGGGTCAGGATGGGTTTGGGTTAGAATGGGTCATCTAGAAAAAAGGTCAGGATGGGTTTGGGTCAATATGGGTTTGGATCAGGATGGGTTCGGATCAGGATGGATCATTTTTTAAAAAGTCAACACTATTTTAATTACTAGTATTCTACAATTCGACAACATATATAGATAGATGCATATACGAACCCGTGGTGACGCGGCGGACCCGTGGCGACGCGGCGGACCCGTGGCGACGCGGCGGACCCGTGGCGACGCGGCGGACCCGTGGCGACGTGGCGGACCCGTGGCGACGCGGCGGTCCCGTGGCGAAAAGGCGGACCGGTGGTGATGCGCGATGAAACTCGACAGAGGTGGGAGGTTGTATATGTGTTGGAGGTGAGGTGGACCGGTGGTGATGCGGCGGTGGTGTGGTGGACCGGTGGTGATGCGGTGGTGGTGCGGTGGACCGGTGGTGATGCGGTGGTGTGGTGGTGGTGCGGTGGTGCCTTTTGCGACGGAGGCGATCAATTTGAGTGAAAGAAACGTTGACTTAGACTTGTAGATCTAATTTTGAAAACCCATCTTGACCTATGTTTCTTTTTTTCCAAAAAAGCTTTTAACCCATCTTGACCCACTTGTGTTTTTTATTTAATCTAATCTAACCCATCTTTATTTTTAAAACACCTATTATGACCCAAAATCATATCTTTGGATCTCTTTTGCCGCCTCTAGATTATAAGTATCTCAGGAGAGATCGTATGTTTTACAACATGATACATCCAACAAAAGAAAAATTCGTAAACATTTTAATGAAATGATTCATGCGATTGCTTGTACAAAAGAAAATTTCTAAACATTTTAACAATTAGAATTATAAGTACCATGATTTTTTTTATTTCAAGCCGAATCGGTTTGGACCGAAACATGTTTCGAGAAAAAACCCATTAGTGCCCTCTCAATAATAAAATAACATGAAGTAACACATCTTTCATTCTTTTCTCCCATCGTATTCCATCCAAAAGGGGCACACAGATCGGATCAAAGTTTTCTCCTCACTTCGATAATATTCTCTCATCGATCACAGGTGCTTCTATCCTCTCACCTTCTTGTGTTCATCTGTGTCTTTCGCTATGAATTTTCATCTCTCTAGATGTTTAAATTCTCACATTTCTTCTGTGTTTTTTTCCTGACAATTGAGCGCGATAATCAGCAGTAAAACAATCAATTGATGCTTAAAATCGTAACATTGGGCTGATCTTAGCGTGTATGTAGCTTTTTAATTAGGTTAATTTTATGTGCTAATACAGTGGATTCATAATTCCTGTATCCTGATTGTTTGACAGTTCATGTTATGATGAGTTGTTGATTGAACGATTTAAGTGTTTCATGTTATCTGATTGTGTGACGTTAACTGGAAACTGTGTATAAACCAAAATCTAAATTGAATTCGAGAACACGAATCTTGAGAAAGAATTCTATGTATGTTGTGATTGGTTTTATACATTACAAGTTGCTACAAAACCCTAACTAGGTGTTTATATTTTGTACTAATTCATACAACCAAAGGACAAATAACTAATTAACCACTCAACTAAGTTTAGCCAGCTAACCACCATTAACCAACTATATTATATCTCTTAACAATGAATAGTATGTTAGATTATTTGCAAATGGATCATGGATGCACATCATATTAAGAACAGCCTCACGTGAAACATTAACTCACTCACCTTCATAGGTAACAGTATAATTATTTGAATTATTCACCAATTTTATAAACCCTTATCAAGTAATACTTTGTGTTAATTTGTAGCTCAAATATTAGAAAAACAGACTGTTATATGTTACATATAAATAATCCAAACACTTTCCTGAAGCGCGTATTTTACAGCTGCTTTTTAGCTTCTGCTCATAAGCCCTACACTAAAAATATGCACTCACTAACACCTCCTAAAAGGAATGCGTAATTTGGTAGAGTGTTCTAATGTCAAATGCTAAAGAGATTTCTTGGCTTCCTGGACACCTTGAATTAGTTTAATAAACTATTTTTTCTCCATAATTAGATTTATATAATTGCCTGTCAGATATCAACTTCCTGAAGGTAGAAGAAGAAATATCTGTAAACAAAGATCAATAGTGTACGATAATGGCAGACTATCACTTTGTATATAAAGATGTTGAAGGTTCATCAACTCAGTGGGATGATATTCAAAGAAAACTTGGAAATTTGCCTCCCAAACCCCCTGCATTCAAGCCTGACCCATTTACTCCTGCTGAAGATGAAGATTCCAAGCCTAAAGACAAGAATTGGATCGATGAAAAGACTGAAGAACAACTTGAAGATCTTGAAGATGATCTAGATGACGATCGATTCCTCCAAGAATACAGGTGCTTAAAAGTCATGCTATTCTAGTGTCTATACACTGAATTTTTTGTATTTCAGTACTATGTTACAATGTTAGATTTTCCGGTAGAAACTTAGATGTGCAATTCTGATGATATGCCCCTTAATTATGTGGTTCGATTAATAAAGGCCTGTTAGGTGAAAATCAATTATTTAGGTCAAATTTTAATAATGGAGTGTGTAGTTTGAACAATTGAAGTAGATTCCATATACCAAATTTTATGTGTTTCAGAAGTATGTTACTATGTTGGATCCTCCGGTAGAAACTTAGATGTGCAATTTTGATAATACGCCCCTGAATTGCGTGGTTTGACAACACAGGCCCATTAGGTCAAATCTAAAAATGGAGTGTGTAGTTTGAACAAGTGAAGTATTGTATTTTGGCTTTAATATATTTGTTCTTATATATCATCACCCTTCTTGAAGGAGAAAGAGGTTAGCAGAGATGAAGAAAATAGTGAAAGTTGCAAAGTTCGGGTCAATCATACCCATTTCTGGATCGGATTTTGTGCGTGAGGTGTCACAAGCCCCAAGAGATGTGTGGGGGTGGTTATTTTATACAAAGATGGGTAATTGAAACTAATTTTCTCGTGCTCTACTTAATTTGGTTCATCTTGTTTGTTAGTTGTTACTAGCAATTGACTAACCGGCAGTTGTTTTTAAATAGGTACCCTGAGTGTGGCGTGCTAATGCAATGTCTGGAAGAACTGGCAACAATGTATCCAGCAACAAAATTTGTTAAAATTATATCAACTGATTGCATTCCTAATTACCCAGATCGTAATCTCCCCACTGTGTTGGTTTATAACAATGGTGCTGTGAAGGCAAATTATGTAGGTTTACATACTTTTGGTCGCAGATGCACGCCTGAAGGTACATTTTCTTGACAATCTGTTAGATTATTGTAATCTTCAGATTGCTAATTCGTCTTTTTTGCCGCTTTCATTTATTTATATGTAGGCGTTGCTATGGTTCTGTGCCAGTCAGATCCTGTGCTTAATGATGGGCAGAGTGAAGGTGAAGCTTCTAGAGAAGCTGTTATTGAAGGAGTGAGGCGAAGGTTTATTGAGAAAGTGGTAGCACAGCATGAAAATGATGATGATGGGTCTTCAAGTGACTAGAATCTTGGTCTTTTATTGTTTTTATAAATGCTAAAGAGTTGTAGGTTGTTGGTACGACATTTAAGGCTTGTGTTATTTGTTCCCTTTGTTGTGATTTCTGTCAGCTTATATTTATGGACCGGGGCTTTCTGCGTGTTGTTCTGCAACTATGTACTTTGATTTTGGTCATAAAGATGAAGCAATATGCAAGTATTTGTTCTGTTCAAGATGCTACTGGCTCCCTGAAACAAGTGGTGCTGGTATGTTTCTAAATACTCATTTTTCGTAAAATTTCAAGTTCCACATTACTAATCTTATTACAACGTATGGAATTGGTTTTGGGCTCTTCTATTTTGTCATTTATCATACAGGTGGCAGTTAGGTTGAAACGGGTCCTGTCAAAATGGGCAACTTTTCTAAACGGGTTGGGTCGGGTTGGCTTGGGTTGGCTTCACCCACCTGCACTTTTTTGTCCGTAATGATTTGATTTTGTTTTTATATAAATACAATTTAGGAAGTTGTGAACATTTCCTATTTAACAAATTTTAATCGTTTTGACCCGTTTTCTCTCTAGCTTACTGTTCTACCCAATTGACACGCTATCAAAATACAAACCAAACGATTCATTTTTTAAGGCATTTTAAGTATTCGACCAACAGTCAAACTTTCGGTATCAAAATACAACCCAAACTGTCCAACTCCAAGATTTCCAGGTCGATGGCAATACAAAAGTCTCTCTTTTTTTTCTTTTTTTTGTGTCACTATATATAGGAAATTGTTTTTATTTGATTAAAAAGAATACTTCAAGAGGAAGTATTTCATACTCTCATCGTACACATCTATACATACAAAAGCTTTAGAGAAACAAATGCTACCTTAGTCATTTTTCATCTGTGATTGGCCACAAATGGCTTCTCTAGTCACAAGCTTTATCCCCCTAACCCACAACTCTGCCATTTCCAACCCACCATCACAAACAAAATTCACCTCTTTGTTCTTCACCGTCACCACCCGGAAAACGCCTGCCATGTCACCATCACCCTTCTTCCTCCTACACCTCACAAAACCGACACTCGGTCCCAACTCAGCATCGCGACAAACCACGTTTCTACTACTCGAATTCCCCCATCTTAAAACCCCTTCACTCAACATTTTCAAATCTTTCCTATGTGAACCGCCTCTTCCTCCCTTTGTATGTTTCAACACGTTCTCCCCACGAAGAACTAGCACTCTAGCGAGCTCGTCTAATATCACACACTCAGCTGTGTTCTCTGTGTGTTTTCTTGCAAGCGAGAGTGCGGTTTCGCCTTTCGAATTCTTGGAACCACAAACCGACCCACATGAGATCAGTAGTTGACACATTTGTCCATTGTTTTCTCTTGCTGCTAACATGAGGGGTGTGTATCCATCCCCATCAGGAATGTTTACATCGTATCCTCTACCGATTAATAGTTTGACCGCATGCATATCTCCATGACGTGCAGCATAATGCAGGGGATAAAAACCTCTGGCATTTTGGCTACCTTTCTCCAGTGTAAACTCGATCATTACTTTCTCAAACATATCTGAATTCTCGTTCATTTTCGCTAGAGAAATCGCGGTCTCACCAGCTTTATTAGTAAGCTTTACGTCACATCCTGCATAAACAAGAAGCCTAAAGGCTTCTATATAACCTTTCATTGCAGTCACCATAACAGCTGAAAAACCCTTTTCGTCTTGTTCATCGAGGTTAACATCGTCTCGAGAAATCAACGCTTCTAAAGCTTGAACATCTCCTGAATCAGCTACAAACATCAAAGGCGAAAACACGGTCTTGTTACTAGAAGTGGGTACCGTCCCTGATCTAATGACGTCCAACACTGCTTGTTGAAAGCTAAGAGACCATTGATTCGATTTTGCAATAGACTGGGTAGATTGACCGGTCAAGTAGGTCAAACCGAGGTCAGCACCGGCTGCAGTCAAGACTCGGAGACAGTCTTCCCGTTTAAACTTTGCACATATCATTTGAGCGGTATAACCATTGTGTTTGGTTCTTGAGTTAATATCACACCCGGAGTCTATTAACATCTGAAGGATTAATGGAAACCCAAGGCGTGCAACCAAGTGTATTGCTCGGGTTTCATCTTTTTGTGTGATTATTGGGTATTCTACGTTGGACCCATATTTTAGCAATGTATTGACAGCTCCCATGTTACCGCAAAGTATGGCATGATGTAGGAGAGTTCTAGCATTGTGACACATGTGAAGGGAGATGTGTTGTATTAACATCTGCAATATGGAACCACTGGCTTCAAAGTACTCAACTGCACACCAAGTAATGGGATAGGGTTCTGATAGGCCAGCACCGACCCGAAATTCGTCACCTGAAGATGGGTCCCAAGACCATGCTCCTAATGGGACCTTGATGTTGACATTCGCACCTGCCTGGAAAAATAATAAAACATGGGTTGTTAGGTCGATGCATATGGCAGAAATACACAAACAAAGCATTATTGGACCGGTTAAATGACAAGTTTCTTGTATGGGTCAAGTTGGACTAATCCACAATAGTTTTCGTTATGATTTAAAAAAAAAGGGCGTACCTGGTGCTGCAAAGAGCTCCCGCGTTTTCACAGGGTCCAGGGAGGGTCCGTCCCATTTAAGGGAAGATGTACGCGGTCTTTCCCCCACATTTTGTGGGGAGGCCGTTTCCACGGATCGAACCTGAGACCCATTTAAGGGAAGATGTACGCGTTTTCGTTATGATTTAAATTTTATAATTAATTAGTATTAACTATTAAGAACCATACATTAAAATGATATAACTCCATAATGTGCATAAAAGTTGAGTTTGAGTGATCTTGACCCATTTAACACGTATAGTGTATAGAGCCAAATACAAGCTGTGCTTGACATGACACGCTTAATTTATTGAACCCGAACAATACACGTTTAACTAACCGTGTTGTTTACTTAAACACTAATATGACGTGTTTAATACGTAGATAACATTACACTACAAATATTTAACACCATTAAATTTAACCAATTCAATAAGATGAATGACAGGAGACAACCCATTTAAGACAAATTATAAGAAGTTTAACACCACGAATGACGCATTTAACATGACTATTGGCACGACTTCAAACAAATTTTAAATAGAGACCTTTAAACACTGTAAAAATTATAGCACATACACTGTTAGAAAGTTGAGAGTAATATATTTAAGTATTTATAAAATCATAAAACGAATTCCTTTCTATTAAGAGGTCCTTAACGTGTCATGTCGACCTCTTAATCCATTCAAAACGATTATTTAAACAGGTTGTGCTGTCATAATAAACAAGTTTTTACCAGTGTCATAAACAATTTGACCCATTTATGACCTGAATCCGTTCACCCCAAACCCGTTAAACTTAATGGTGTGTTAACAGGTTATCTGTTATATTGCCAGCTCTATTTCTATCTAATCTATTTTTAATTATATTATCCTTTTGACTATATAATATAACCTGAATCAGATCTATTCATAGGACGACTCATCAAAATTGTCCAAGCCTAATAAATAATAGGGCCCTAAAATTAAAATCTCAATACACAATTCTTCCATTTAATGCCAGCTGGAAATGGTTTGTACGTTCCGTATTTGCTCATCTTCTTTAGGGACATATTTGAGTAAATATTTTAAGAATTAACTCTGACGGATTTAGTAGGGACGTGGGTGACATGTTTTATTGTAGTGAAGTAGAATAAGATCAATTGTGGTAACGGATAAGATGTATTATTCATTAATTGCACACCTCTGAATACCAACAACCAAGTGACCAGCTAGTGGACAAATGTAGTTTCTGAATTTTTGGTGATGTTTGGTGAACCATGATGATGCAAGTATCACATATATATCAATGGATACAAAAGTCCAGCTGTTCAACAGTAGTTGTAAGAAAGATAGTAAAGGCCCCTAGAATCTTTGAAAAATAATGTCAAACGAAGTTGTATCTAACAGTGGGGTTAACTTGGACTCCATTTTCTCAATAATCCAAATAGAAGTTAATGTTATTATATGAATAATTAAGGCATAAATCCAATATGATATAAGTGATAAGACCCCAGACCTAATAATCAAGCAATCAAGGCGGTAGATTCTGTATTATTTAATAATCAGAATTGGATTGAAAGGTTACCTGCAACAACAGACGAACAACAGCAATCTGTCTGCTAACCACTGCGGCCACAAGGGGTGTGCAGTTCATATTTGTGTGGAGTGAAGGCTTTGATGAGCAAAGCAGCACTCTAGCAGATGCATTAATGTCTACACCACACTGTCATTACAAATCAAGATCATAGAATGTTAAATCATGATTACATAAATAAACAACCGACATGCAAGTTGATGTTTACCTTCAAGAGAACATCAACCACGTCAATAAATCCTCTGCAGCATGCATTAACAAGAGCATGCACAGCAATATGGGGCCTTATCAGATCAGAAGCCATTAGCAACTCAATAAAATTGCCACCTCGCCCATGACAGCTGGCCTCTAATACAGCTTCCTCGCAAGACGGTTGAGAGGCACCGGCTTTGAGTAAGATCTCAAAGATCTCAAGATGGCCCTCCCGTACAGCCGCTGTCACTGAAAAGCCTCTAAACAGTTTCTGATTCACATCCGCCCCACGGCTCTGATCATTTACCAAAACAGCAACAAAAAAAAGTTTTGTCATTTTGCAAAATGGACAAATAAAAACCAATTTGTCACTTAGGAGCATAGTATTCTTTTTATTATATTTTATAAACCCAGATCAGCAGTTGATTGATAATATATTGATATCCTGTCCGGATTACTGATGTGGGAAGACATCATAGAATGGGAGTAGAGACAGCATAGAATGGGACTCAATGTAATACACATAAATGTAGTTTGTTTATTTGTATTCAATTATTTGTGTTCAATTCAAGGTCACAAATCACATGTATTTTCGTGAACAAAATAGATCTTGTGAACACACGTAAACTCATTGTATAGTTAGCCAAGGAATTAAACCAGATCTAGGACTTTCTTTGGACTCTGGGTGATACATCAAATATAAGCCTTGATTTGCGTTAAAAGTTATAATTATTCGGAAGTGAAAATGATAAATTTACTAAGTTAGTCAATTTACTGTGTAATATTCCTTTCTGCAAGTGGTTTTCTGAACTTATTCCTGAAGAGATGTGTGCTAAACTGCTGATGGAACATTCCTACTTTCACAGTCATCCAAAAAATGATCAATTTCATGACAATATACCACATAATATTTTGTATATTCTTCTCATTTTAATATATTTTTAAACCATTATCATGAAGATAAAAGGCTTACACCACCAAAAGTTACGAAAATACAATTTATGCATGACTGTATGGATTTAACTTCGACTAATTACTCACTGAAAATGAATACACACTAGAACTTTGAACTAATACAACAACATCATCGCAACACTAGCATAAACTACTCGGGCATCCAAAACGAATCCAGAAAAATACTGCAGGCATTGTTCACCACAAGTTGTAGCAAATCGACAAACTGTAATTGTTCTACATATACTAAGTTACTAACGCGAGATTTAATTTTTACGATATACGGTTTATAAACTGTACATGATCATCATAAGTTTCATCCTGTTATATTCAAATTATTATTCAAATCAAATAATTAATTATTCTGGAGCATTTAATGCGGAGTTCAAAAACTGTTTAAACGCAACGATCTGATTAAAAAACGTAAATACCGGAGCTAAATCAAACAATAATCAATGAAACAGAGTTTCAAAATATCTTTTCAAAATCTCATACCAGCAATTTCCTAACGAGTTTCACATCTCCGGTAACCACAGCAACGAACAAAGCGGTGACATCCGATTTGAACTCACGATGCTCGAATCGCACCACATTCTCCGATTCACCGCTGCAATGAACCTCCTCCATGCGAATCTTCACGGAAACAGCGCCGACGAAGTTGACGTCGACGTAGGGATCGTCGATGCATTCAAAGGCCGATTTGAGGTCGCCGGAGGAGGAAGCTTCAAGGAGGCGTTGGGAGACTTCGGCCTCGTAGTCGACCGGAAAAATCTGTTGTTTTCCGGCGAGAAAGCCTCCGCCGGTGGCTGAATGACCAAACACCATCATCTCCGGCGACTCACACACGGAGTTTGGATAGTGAAGACTGAAGAGTGGTTTATTGTTTTGTTTTATAGGGGGAGTTTCTCTCTCTCTAGAAGAATTGAATAATGTGAGCGCCAGAGATATTAGGAGCAGAGGAAGTTGTGATTAGCTATATAATACTGAAAGAGTACCTTGGTTGGACACTTATCATATTTTTATGCATCCTAAGTTTATTTTTCTGGTATTTCTCTCCTCTTAAATAGTTACCTAAATTAAAGACTAAATAATTTTAATTATTTTTAAAATTAAAAATATTTCAATAAATTAAAAAAAGATGTCTTCTTATTAATATTATTTCTAGAAAACAAATTTTTATAAAATAAGAGTTTTTCTAAAACATCAAACATTTTTAAAAATATGAAACATCTTAAAATTAATATTTTTAAAAAGTAAACTTCTTTATAAACTAAAAATAATTAAAATTAGAAGTTATAATAAGAAACTTTTAAAAATGATATTTATAAACTAGTAATTTATAAAGCACTCGTCAACATATCTTTTGAGATTTTTATTCACATTTTTAAGGGTTAATTGCGAAATATATAGCGAAGAGAAATTAACCTCTTACTATCGTCATGTGTTGAATGATGTTTCTTTTGTAGAGGTTGGGAGGTGCTCACACTACACTATATAGTCATGCGGTGCTGCTCTCCGTCGCAGTATTTTAACTTGGGTGTTCCCACCTTCCTTAGGAATTGAAGTTAAATGATAAGTGATAACCTATAAATAAATTAAACTAGTTTTAATATCCAGACGCGCGTTGCGCGTCTTGGAAATGCCGTAAATCGATACTCCATCAACTATCTAAGACAGCAACATGAAATGAGTCCATCATGGCCGGAGGGCAGGTTGCAGGCAATAACCTGCCATCCTACACCCCTTCCAGGGCTAGAAAATATCCTCAATCAATTTTTACTCAGACCCATCAACTCATCACAACCCATTAGAAACACCAACTTAAGATTAGGTAGTCGGACCACCACCATCAAAAGGCCTACCATCAGAACCACCATCATCAAAACCACCAATATTAAGACCCCTACCATCAAAACCCACACCATCAAAACGACTATCATATTTGTTCATATATAGGATAATAACCCAAAACCAAAAACCCTAAAAGGGTATCATAGAGAAATGGGGGGGGGGAGTAATAGAAGTGATTACACCACCACTATCAAGACCATCACCATCAAAACCACCACCATCAAAACCTACACCATGAAGACCATCACCAGCAAGACCAACGAAGACCAAGAAACAGTTGTGCATGTTGTAGATCGGTAAAAAAGGAGGTTAAAAACTAAATTACAGAAGAAAGCCTAAATGAAACATGATGGTGGTGTTGGAAGTGAAAACAAATAGCTAGATATCCTAAAT
Organism: Flaveria linearis; assembly: GCA_024085815.1. Lineage (NCBI taxonomy): Eukaryota > Viridiplantae > Streptophyta > Magnoliopsida > Asterales > Asteraceae > Flaveria > Flaveria linearis. The sequence continues at coordinate 52,021,614 of CM044012.1, forward strand.
GTATGTTCATAAAAAGACTTGATTAAACAATTCAAATTTTACCAAATTCAGATCTACAGCTCAAATTGGGAAGACTAGCAATTATTCCAATCGACAACAGTCAAACACCAACCCAAATCAATCATTAATCTAAATTCAATGTTCGTTAACAGTAATCAACAATAACAGTGAATCCAATTGAAGAAATACCTGTAGATTTTACCAGGGTGATCATTAAGGTAACAGAGGTTGTTGGAGATCGTTCTCTATTCAATGGTGAACTGTGTGTACTCCGATAACGAATCCATTACAGTTTTAAGGGTGCTCTTCTTCGGGACGAAGATGAACTCATCGACATCGAAGAAGAACATCCATTTAGCCATGAATCTGTACTGAAAAAATGAACTCTGTTAAACAAAATGGCTCCTCTGTATCTGACTACTATCATAAACTTACTTGTATGTGGAAACAGTTTGATGCAATGGTGCAATTACCTGCCTGTACATGTCAGGCATCAAAAGAATACAATGACTTTAATCACCTAATCAAGTTAATGCAATTTTTAATGGGTCGTGATGATATATATCAACCCGTAAGAACAAATCTTTTAACTCATGATCCTCTTCCCACAATTAAAACTGCTTTTAATAATATCACGGGAAGAGTCTCATAGAGGTTCAAGTTCCTCTGGAAAAATCAAAACGTTAGTTTTATTTCTAAAACTAATCAATCCTTTGAAAATAAAAAGAAATCTCCTCGAGGTCCCAACCCAAATCAAAAATGCACTCATTGTAACAAACTGGGCCACACTATTGATAGATGCTATGAAATTGTTGGTTATCTCCAGGGCTATAAAACCCAAGTTCAAAATCAATAACGTTTGTAGTCATTCATCTCAAATTATATGATCTCAAACATGTGTAGGAAATGCCTGGTGACCAGCATCTGCGACTTGGATTATGACACATAAAAACAACGAAAAGCCTGTGGCAACCAAATTAAGGAATAAGTTTTATAAAGCCTCAACTATAATATATATATGTGTGTGTGTGTGTGTGTATAATAATCATTTATGCAAAAGCAAGTCATATGAAGCATATTAATTATTATGTGTACAAAACACCTATACCGCTATAAGCAATGAAAATATAGAAGACAAATATATGTGATTTAATTCCCAGGGGCCTAATAATGATGATATGCACAAAAAGAGGTGACTACAACTTATCTGCAATCCTGACCATTGCATCTGCAACTTATCTACAACTTATCAAGATTCTAAAACCTGAATCTTGTTGCTTTCAAATATATAATTAATAGCATTAAAAATAAATTCTTTTAACAAAATAAACAGGTGGTCCAAAATAGGAAGAAAAGAGGAGCAGTTGATGACCTAGAAAATAACTGAAAAAGAAAAAAGAAGATGAATTTACTTACCTGCAGCTGGTGGTGGAGGTGGAACCTCTGGCTGCTCATACTGTGTTGCTACGAATGAGAATGAATTCAATTCAATTCAATTCAATTCAATTCAATTCAATTCAATTCAATTCAATTCATCGCCTTGTGAGGAAGAAATTGAATGAAGAAATTAAGGGATGAATGAACCTGATATCGGGGTAGGGGTTTGTGGGGAGTGGGCCTGGTGGGCATGGCATCGGAAAACAAAGCGTGGTCATCGGGCCTTCCGCTGTCGAAGACAAGTTCCTTGGAAGTGGAAGGATGAGCACCAGCAGCTCCTGCCTCGTCCACCAGGGCAGCCTCGCCGCCTTGCTCAGGTCTTCTTCCACCGGGGGCGCCCTCAATCGCTCAACAGCCGCAAATCAACAGGGTTTTGATTGATTGAATGAATTCAAGCATTTAAAGCCCTAACTGAAGATCTAAACGGTGAAAATAGAGGAGGGGTGCGAAGGTGGATGGTTGCGACGGGAGGGCGGCAACGGGAGGGCAGCGACGGGAGGGCTCTGATGGTGAGCAGTGAGGTCGTAAGGGGGGGCGGGCAGCGGGAGCGAAGGTGGCAGGAGGTCGAGCAGTGATGTCTGATGGTGAGCAGTGAGGTCGATGGTGTTGGAGGCGATGGGGGGAGGGCGATAGATGAGGGCGGCGGTGTGCAGGAGGTCGCAGGGGGGCGATTGATGGTGTAGGAGCCGATGGGGCAGGGGGATGCCGATGGGATGGTCCGTTGAAAAAGAAGAGGAAGGCACTGTATCACTATTCATTGAATAGTGATACCAGTTGTTTTTTTCATATTATGTAATGAGTGTGTGAATTTTCTTTTTATTAAAAACTTAGGTTATGCATACACACTCACTCAATCACTCGTGCTTGTCAAACTCCACATTACATTATTACATCACATATTTTTATTTAAATTAAAAAATTACTACATTCATATAAATAAATTACAAATTAAAATAAAAAGTACATTTAAAAAACATAAAACTCTAGTTAAAATATTTAAATATTAAAACTAAAAATCTATAAGTTAAACTCTCAACCACATATCTAGGCAATTTGACAATTGCGTTCAATGACGTTTTTCAACATTGGCTCGGGAACATCGTCATGCAATTTAAGAAAAATCTTTCACGTCTCGGTCTAGCGTTTCTCTAAGCAACGTCTCTCGTTATAAGTAAGACCAATTTAGATTCGGTTAGTTTTATGCAAATCGCTTTTCGTTCTCTTTGTTAGTATTTATAATGTAATTTTTTTCAATTGACATATAGCCGTTGAGGGGCGATTTTAGCTAATTCATGAGGATTCACACACAGTGGGAGTCAGTCTTGATGGCTACTCCATACGTGTTTCTCAGCCAAGCAAGTAGGATCAATGACTACAAAGACTCTCCAACGACATGTGAGTGACATAAAGACTGATATTCGAATGGGGAGCCGGCAGGAGGTTCAATGGAAAACTGCAAGTAAGAGGTGGAACGGTAAAAAAGATTGCGTTGCTTGTCATACCTCACTCTCTAAAGTTTATTTTAAAAGTTATTATATTTTCCTCTTGTAAAATAATTGGTTTTAAAACTTTTGCATTATATCTTTACATTCCAATTAAATAAATTAATCTACTGTTTATCTTTTAAAACAATATCTCTAATTTCGGTTATTTAACTTCGGTATTACATATTAGATACAACATTAAACTACTAGCACACCTATTATAGATATGAAAAAATAGGTGTGAACTGTGAAGGAAGAAACATAATGAACCGCAAATAATTTAAAAGGTAAATCGTCAAAGCCAAAATACAATATAATTTTTTTGTTAATATATGAAACTCAATTAATGATTATACAAAATTAAGATTAAAGTAAGTTGCTGTATTATAGCGCATAAATATAATTATTTCATTAAACTGGTATTATTTTATTAAGCTTAGATCATATCGATTCAATTTGAAGGACATTTAAAAAATGACTAAAAGCATTTATGTTAAAAAAAGATGTTAATTTTTTAGAAAAGTATTGGGGGTATATGTATAGAAACACCCGACAGTTATCTACCTATTATTATAAAAGGGTAACTAGGGATGGTACATGGCAACACCACATTCATTTTAATAAAATTTTCCTGCTTCTCTCTCTTATTAAATAACTTCATTAATTACTAATTATATTATTGAATTCTTTTTTTATTAAAAATTATTTTTAGAAAAACTTAGAAATATATACTTTTTGATGTTTATTTCTAGAGAAACAAATTTTATAAAAATAAAATTTTCTAAGACATCATACTTTTTTCTTAAACACAAAATATTTTAAAGTTTATATTTTTTAACATGTTTTTTAAGAGAAATGTTTAATTTTTTTTAGAAAAATAAAAAAGTTAAAAATAAAATTTTGAAAAGTTGATGTTATTGTCTTATTACTTATATTCCTTACTCATATACAATTTAAATCATATATTATTTTATCATTAATAAAATATTCTATTTAATATTATTTATTCAACCCGTGTAATACACGAGTTCACTAAAGCTAGTAGAATATATTTATCTAATATTTTATTCATTATATGTACAAAGAACAAATTCTTATTGTTTTTCTTACAGATAATTGCAAAATATAAAAAGAAGCCTTTATTTTTAAGGTAGAAATGTTTATACTACTTTTTACAAAGTATTACATGGATAGTATAGTAGTTTTAATCCTATGTTTGAGAAATTACTAATAGTTTCCATACGTGTAATTAGGAAATTAGTTAGCGGTATTTTTGTAAATGATTATTAGTTATTAGAATAAGTCAACTACATTGACTGTAATTTGGTGTATTTATACCCATTGGGTAATTAGTGGAAAGAAACGAATAATTTACCAACTTTCATGGTATCACGCCTAATCTCTCTCTAACCCTACCATCGCCAGCCTCCTTCTTCTCGATCCACCACCACACTTCCGCCTACTCTACCTCCTTCAATGGACCCGAAAATCATCCCGCCATCACCGTATCCAACATCAAGAACTTCGTTCCCGTCGTTCTTGATGCCAACACCGAGTTCTATTTGCAATGGTCGGAGTTTTTCCGCATCCACTGTCGTGCCTACGATGTCGTCGACCACCTATTGCCTCGTGCTCGTCCACCACCAGCCACTGATGAGGCTGGTAAAACCAAACAAGCCACCGACGATGTCATTTGGTCCCGTCTTGACGCCATTGTTCTCCAATGGATATACGGGACAATTTCTTCCGATCTCTTCACCACCGTCCTCAAGAAGGACACTACTGTTGCTGCTGCCTGGACGACTCTCGAAGGTGTGTTCAACGACAACAAGCACACTCATGCTTTACACCTTGAGAAACGCTTCACAACCTGCAAATTGGATGATTTCTCCAACGTGTCTGCATACTGTCAAGAGTTGAAGCGCCTTTCTGATCTCCTTGCCAATGTGGAAGCCCCTGTCACCAACGACCGTCTCGTCCTCCAGTTAATCTCCGGTCTGAGTGAGGCCTACGACGGCGTTGCCTCTCATCTCCAACAACTGAGTCCGCTGCCGGAATTTTCCGTCGCCCGGTCTAAGGTAATTCTGAAAGAAATAAGGAAGTCGGTGCAGGCCTCCAACAGCGCCGCTGCATCGGCCACTGCTCTTGCCGCCGCTGCATCGGCCACTGCTCTTGCCGCCGCTGCTACTGCCGCACCGCCGCCTCCTCCACAGCAGGCGCCGGTGAGTTATCGCCCCTCGCATCAGAACAACGGGAAGAAAGGAAAAGGGAAACAGAATCAGCAACAGAATCGGGGCGGGTTTCCTTTTCAGGCCCAATCTTTCCTCCCCTGGGCCGCTCCACAACAGCCCAACACGATCCGCCTCATGCAGCAGAATTGGGCCGGCCCACAGGGCTGGGCTCAGCCTCCCTGTCCATACCCGACAATTCCATACAGCAGACCCGGGGCTTCACTGGCTCCTGGAATCTTGGGACCCCGACCAGCTCGGTCATACGCGGTCTCGGATGTCAACCCGGTACCCACTGAACTCGGTCAAGCATTCAACACCGTGTCTCTTTACCCGCCGAATCAACAGTGGTACTTGGACTCGGGGACATCTCAACATATGACACACAACCCAGGTAATCTTAAGTATTATTTAAATTCATCGCCTAACCATATTCTAGTTGGTAATGGTGCTACAATACCGATTCATGCTATTGGACATTCAAACCTAAAGCCACCCTTACCACCCTTCTCTTTGTTTAATATCCTTTATGCCCCCCACCTTGTCAAAAACTTAATATCTGTCCGTCGCTTAACAACCGACAACAACATATCTATAGAATTTGACCCGTTTGGTTTTATTGTGAAGGATCTGGATACCAGGAACCATATCCTCAGATGTGATAGCAAAGGCGAGCTCTACCCATTCACGTTTTCTTCTTCATTGACTTCCTCCAGACCATCTGCCTTCGCTGCTATTTCTAGAGACATGTGGCACCAAAGGCTTGGACACCCTGGAACATCTATTTTAAATGCTTTAAAGTCTTGTTTGTCATTTAATTCTTCTGTTTCCGTTACTAATAAACTTTGTCAATCTTGCGTGTTTGGGAGCCACATTAAATTACCATTTAATAAATCATTATCATCTACTTTATACCCGTTTGATATCGTACATAGTGACTTATGGACTTCACCCGTTTTATCTTCCAATGGTTGTCGTTATTATATTCTATTTTTGGATGATAAAACTAATTTCTTATGGACTTACGCTTTTGCTCAAAAATCGCAAGTCTTCTCTATTTTTCAAAAGTTCTCCACCCTTATTAACACCCAATTTAAAAGATTAATTAAGTGTTTTCAATGTGATAACGGAACAGAATACAACAACAACAATTTCCACAAATATTGTTCCGACAACGGTATGCTTTTTCGTTTTTCTTGCCCCTATACATCTTCTCAAAACGGAAAAGCCGAACGTAAAATTCGGTCAATAAACAATATCATTAGAACCCTTCTAGCTCACTCTCACATGCTCTCGAGCATGCAACATATCTATTAAACATTTTACCTTCGAAACTCCTCAATAATTCGTCTCCCACCCTTCATCTTTATAACCGCCATCCCTCCTATGACCACTTGCGTATTTTCGGGTGCTTATGTTACCCGTTTGTACCCTCCACCACCACTCACAAACTCGCTCATCGCTCAACCCCTTGTGTCTTCTTGGGTTACCCCTCATCACATCGTGGTTACAAGTGTTTTGATCTTAATACCGGTAAAATTATTCTCTCCCGTCACGTCTTGTTTGATGAAACCATTTTTCCATTCAAACAAACTCCTCCCTCTCCATCCGTTTCTACCCCTACGTCTGACCCCACCTCCTTGTGGTGGTTGACTTCTCCTTCGCCTAGTCTCACATCTGCGGCCCAGGTGGCTCCTGGCCCAATAGTTCACGTGAAACAACAGCCCTCCTCTCCTACTTTACCAGCCCAACCATTGTCTGGCCTAGCTAACAACGCCCACCCCAACCTCGGCCCACCTCCTCTCCCATTTACCCCCTCTCCACTTTCCAGTCGTACAACACCTCTCCCACCACCACAGATTCCTACACCGCCACCCATGCCTCCTCCTCCAACACGCACCATGACTACCCGTGCCATGTCCGGCATTATCAAACCTAAACGCCCCATGAACCTCAACACCACAACAACCACCATCTCACCTATACCAAAAACACCCACAACCGCCCTAAATGACCCGAATTGGCGTAGCGCCATGCTCGATGAATATAAGGCGCTTGTTGCAAATAATACTTGGGATCTAGTTCCTAAAACACCGGACATGAACATTGTGAGAAGCATGTGGATTTTCAAACATAAAAAGAAATCCGATGGTTGTTGGAAAGATATAAAGCAAGGTTGGTATGTGATGGCTGATCTCAACAAATTGGGATCGATTATGGGGAAACATTTAGCCCGGTTGTAAAACCGGCAACTATCCGAACAGTTCTCAGTCTTGCAGTTTCGAAAGGATGGCCGATTCACCAGTTAGACGTAAAGAACGCCTTCCTACACGGGCATTTACGGGAAACGGTCTTTATGCATCAACCGATGGGGTTCCGGGACTCTCGTCACCCTAACCATGTCTGTCTTCTTCGCCGGTCTCTCTACGGGCTCAAACAAGCTCCTAGAGCTTGGTACCACCGTTCGCCGACTATATTTTCACACTCGGATTTCGACATAGCACCAGTGATCACTCTTTATTTATCTTCCAGAACGGTTCCGAATGTGCTTATTTATTGCTCTACGTCGATGATATTATCTTGGTTACATCTTCCGACACCCTTCGGGACCGGTTTATGGGGTTTCTGTCACAGGAGTTCTCGATGAAAGATCTTGGGCCCCTTAGTTATTTCTTGGGCATTGCGGTCACCCGGACGGGAAACACTCTATTTCTTTCGCAAAAGAAAAATGCGTTAGAAATATTAGAAAAATCTGGATTAGCTTCTTGCAACCCAGCGATCACTCCAGTGGACACTCAACAGAAACTTAGTAACCAAACCGGTACCCCTCTCACTGACGGTTCCGAGTACCGTAGCCTGGCCGGAGCTCTTCAATACTTAACCTTCACCCGCCCCGACATCTCTTATGCCGTTCAGCAGATTTGTATTCACATGCATTCACCTACGGACGCCCACATGAGTGCTCTGAAACGGGTTCTCCGCTACGTGAAGGGTACGTCATCCTACGGCTTGGTCATCGCCCCCTACCCATCTATGTCTCTTGTTGCCTACATGGACGCTGATTGGGCCGGGTGCCCCGACGCACGCAGATCGACTTCCGGATATTGTGTCTACATGGGTGACAATCTTCTCTCCTGGTTGTCTAAGAGACAACCAACTTTATCCCGCTCCAGTGCCGAAGCCGAGTACCGCGGTGTCGCCAACATCGTCTCCGAGATATGTTGGCTACGAAACTTACTTCTAGAGCTTCACCATCCTCCGTCACGTGCCTCACTGGTATACTGTGACAACGTTAGTGCTATTTATCTTGCAGGTAACCCGGTTCAGCATCAACGGACTAAACACATCGAGATGGATATCCACTTCGTCCGCGAAAAGGTGGCCCGCGGACAAGTTCGAGTTCATCACGTTCCCTCCAGATTCCAGATTGCAGACATCTTCACCAAAGGGTTACCTCGTATTCTATTTGACGATTTCCGCTCCAGTCTCAACGTTCGAGACCCTCCCGTTTCGACTGCGGGGGTGTAATAGTTTCCATACGTGTAATTAGGAAATTAGTTAGCGGTATTTTTGTAAATGATTATTAGTCATTAGAATAAGTCAACTACATTGACTGTAATTTGGTGTATTTATACCCATTGGGTAATTAGTGGAAAGAAACGAATAATTTACCAACTTTTAATTACGAGCTTAGTTATCAAAATACACTTCACTGTAAGGCAATTGGTTTTTAACTAGGACTGACGGATATTTATAATTAAATTTTTAACAAAATTCATTATTTTACCCTTATCATTTAATATTAATAAAACTCTTTTCTCCTACGTCCATCACTTCAAAGAGACTGTATCCCACCACCATCGCCCCGACCGCCTACTACTCTGGCCAGATCCACCATCGGTGAAGGTCGAACCTACAACGAAAGTTGGTGTCAACCCAAAAACATAGTAAAATCTAGGCATTAAAATTGTAATCAAGAAACATGTAAAGCCTTATGGACAAATTGATCAAGTTCAAACAAAAATATAGCGTAATTTATGAATTCATTTTTTTCATGTGCGACAAATTTGTGAACCACAATGTTAGCGACTTGATGGATCAAAGTTTCAATTATTGAGAAGGGTTTCAAGTTGATATGCTTTAGTATTTGTTTGGGTATGACTATCAATATGCATTATACGACATAGTTATGGATCTCATGGATACAATTGTTTGTCACATGTAAACCATAGACATTGGTAAGCACATATTGTTTATTGCGAAAAATGATTTTTTCTATGTCGATTCTTATTCCCAAGTGTGATTTATTGTGTGATAATGAACCACATTTTATTAAAATCCTCAAACAGAAGATTAAAAGTGAAAATGTTATGATAGTGAGAAATTTAGAAAAACTATCCTAATAAAACCACAATGTTATATGAAAACTAGAGAAAACCAATGAAATCGTTCACATAATTTATAATTTTTTTATCACTACCCTTTATATTTGTGTATGTGTGTATATAAATAAGGGTATGGATGAAATGAAAAACCGTAGCATGGTTTTACATATACGTCAGATATAGGTTATGTATACGTAACCATTTTTCATTCGACATAATGCTACACATATGTAACAAAAACTTAAATAACCTTTTAACAATTAAAATAACAAAAATAATGAAATATGTTATTGGTTTCGTGATTTTCTTTGATTTTCATATAACTATTGGTTTTGTAAGGAACACTTCCCTATATATACATACATATATATAGAGGAGGGATCAAATGAAAACCAAGTTTATAAATGAAAACCATGAAAACCATATCCAACCAATCAGAAAATTTTAACTTTTTTTTCACTAATTTAATCAAAAGGGTTTTTTTTGTAATTTTGGCTAAATCTTATTTTAGAAACACTCAATCAATTCAATATTTTACGTTTTTTTCTCTAACTGATTTTTTTTGTTTCTTAATTCTGCATCAAAATTGATTTCTTCATTATCATCTTCAACCTTCAATTTCTTCAATTTCGCATACATTTTTTTTATAAAGGGACTAGCCATTTTTATTTGGGGAAAAATGGCTGGAGGTGGATATAGGGAGGATTCTGTAGCGAATAGCAGTACGAATGTTTTTGCTGCACTTGGAAGCTTGAAGAAGAAGAAGAAGTCGGATAAAGGGGGTAGTTCGAAAAAGGGGCAAGATAAGGAGCGTGAAGGGGAGAAGGAGCAGGTTTTTTGGGCTCCGGCGCCCTTGACGGTGAAATCGTGGGCGGATGTGGATGATGAAGATGATGACGATTACTATGCGACCACTGCTCCACCGCAGTCGGTTTGGGGTGGTGGTGGTGAGCAAGAAGATAAGGTGAAAGGAAGTGAGACTCCTATTGAGGTGAGGAAACCCGAAATGTGTTGTTTATTCAATTTTTGCTGCATTTGTTTCTACAAGTTTTTATGTTGATTAAATAGATTCTAGTTAGAGGGTGTTTCAGGGGGGCTGCTTAATTAAGCAGAAGTAGATAATTAGCTTGTTTCTTTACCCTATTGGTGAACTAGTAATTTTGAATCTACCAAGAATATCCAGTGTGATACAAAATTTCACATACATTTGGTGAAACTAAAATTTGTTTTTCTAGATGTCTGCACTAATTTGATCGTAGTCACATATATATAATTTTTTAGATGGCAATTGCTGTCGATATTCCTCGCAACCATCGTTGGAATCATCACACAGCCTCTTCCTCTCGGAAAAAGTTATCATGGTATGGTACATATACGTACCCAGTTACATACATATATGTACCAATGTTTAATTCAGATGATTGATTACCTATATTTATATGTATGCTTCGTGTATTATAAATCAAAACATATCTGGAGTAATTCCTTACATATACGTATCAGTGTTGTTGTATTTATACAAATTATTATTTTGCTACCGTTACATATATGTACTAAGTAATCACAACTAAGTATTTTTGAAGTTTGATTGTGTTACGTATACATAACAAAATTTTCATATACATGAAACACTGATACATATATGTAACATAACGTTACATATTGAGACTATCAGTTCTTTTTATGGTTTTCCTACTCTCATATATATACATATTTTAAGTTTTCTAATGGTTTTGGTTGTTATTATATTTGTTACGTGTTTTTGCAGTGACATGAAATTAAGGATAATAAACTTGAAATGAAATTGATGATTATGAAGATGATGATCATCGGTTAAAGTATATGCTGCATCAAAGATGATGATGGTTAGGTCAAGCAATTATCAAAACGTTTATTTTGAACACGAAGATCAAATGAACAAGATGAATACTAATGTTATATATATGTAACATCATTGTTACAAATACGAAACACTACTGTTACGCATATGTAACAGTAGTGCTTGCTGACATGTCACTTGTATTTTCCCATCAATTGTAACCTGATTTTACGATATGGTTCTAACAAAAATATGTATAACTCATTGTGTATTTATTGAATTTTACATATGTACTTCAGTTTCTAGATTCTGGTATTTTTTAACTGTTACATATATGTACCTTAGTATTAGTTGTTGATGAATGATTTACGTATGTTTATTAACTGTTACATATATGTACCAAAGCTTCTTTAGCATATAACCAAAATCCTAATCGCACCATTACACAAACAAAGACTTATTAACTATTACATATATGTACCAAAGCTTTTTTAGCATATTAACTGTTACATATATGTACCAAAGCTTCTTTAGCATATTAACTGTTACATATATATACCAAAGCTTCTTTAGCACATTAACTGTTACATATATATACCAAAGCTTCTTTAGCATATTAACTGTTACATATATGTACCAAAGTTTCTTTAGCATATTAACTGTTACGTATCATTTAAGTTTTAAAACATTTTAATATTTTGTATAAAAAATTAGGAAATTAGGAGAGATATTTGTGGATTAGGAGAGAGAGAGAGATTTTTTAGGGGATTTGGTAATCATTGATTATTAGAAGTTATAATTATAAATATGATTTGCCTATTATGCCCTTCCCCACTTAATTAGGTAAGATTTAATGAAACAAAATTTACAAAAAAATCATGTTAATTTATGACCATTGATCAAATTTTTAGTGGTCAAGATTTGGTTTTTTTGGTTTTCATTTATAAAGTGGTTTTCATTAGAACCTCCCCCTCTATATATATATATATAGAGAGAGAGAGAGAGAGGAGGGTTCCAATGAAAACCATGTTATAATTGAAAACTAAAAACCCATTTATTCACCATTGATATTTTTGATCTATGGTTGAGATTAATTAATGGTATTTTAGTAATTAAATGGAAGATTATGAGTGTTTAAATAGACATTAAGGGTAAAATAAGAAAAACATAAAATAATTAACTTCCTAAATTTACTCACATCTTCCCTATTTCTCTCACCTCTCACCTCTTTCTTATATTTAAATAATCAAATATATTATTTTTATACTTTGGATTGAAAAATTAGATAATTATTGTTTATCTAAAATAAAATACAATTAAACTAAAAAATATGGCTGGTTATACATGCATCATACTGTGTTACGTATGCGTAACATTGTGTGCTACGTATATGTAACATTGTCATACGTATGTGTAAAATAGATACACGTAACAGTGGTACATATAAGTAACAATAGAGTTACGTATATGTAGCAACAATGATCATACATGTGATTATGATAAAACTTTAAATCTTCATTTTCTTCGTGTTCATTATGTTTTAGTGTTTGTTTTGTGCGTCGTCCTTACATATATGTACCCCAAATGTTTTCATAAAAGTAAATCCTTTGGATTAACCATTATCTTCCTCAATTCATCATTTTTTACCTCACATACTTCTTTCACATCCAATTCATTGCTATATTGCATGATACGTATGTGTAATCAAGGAAATCAATAAAGAATACATGTAAAAGAAAAGTTAATTCAGCTACACAACAAAACCATTACGTATACGTAATCATAGTGTTTATCTTCCACACTGTGTTCTTTGTCATCATCATCTTCTTCGCATTTTCACTTTGTTCTTCATTATATTCATCTTCTTTTTCGATCCATATAATTCTTACATTGTGTGATACATATATGTAATCAAGAAAATAGAGGTAACATATATGTCACAGAATTGTTACGTATATGTAACACTAGTGTATGTCTATTAATTGTGTTCTTCATCGTCGTCTTCGCCGATGATCATAATCTTCTTTTATGCTTACTCATATTTGACCCAAAATTAACATCATATGTGGATCCAATGAAAATGAAAATATATGTATGTATATGTACATATATGTACCATTGTTTGTAATAACTCCACATCATCATTTGTGTAAGACTACAAGTGGTACATATATGCACACTTTTCATAAGGTCAAAAATGCTCGTTTATTATTATATTTTTTACATTTAGTTACAACTGATTTTCAAGTGGATGGTTTTTATTGCAATCAACATCAATGGCGTTATCTGTATCATTATACAACACATTATTGTTAAAACACACTTGTTTGATACATATATGTACATTACTAACGTAAAATTATATAAAAAATATATATACACATCAAACATCAAGTATAACAAAATATGTTAAACAATTTTTTCTATTTAAATTGTACTATTTCAAAACAATAATATTGTCACACCCCGACCGACGGCGGAATCATCGGAGCGGACGAGGGAATGATTGATTGTTCATAACACATGATTGTCTAATAGTGGAAATAATATTAAAATCAGATTACAGGATAACATGAATTTAACATATACAAATACAACAGTTAAAGTCACAAATAATAATTGTCTTTTGTTTTGACTAAGTCCGGGTCTTATATGATCAAGTAGAAGTCCACTAGCTTGCTTAACCTGAAATCATGTGAGAAAATAAAATCAGCTAACGAATTAGCTGGTGAGTAATCATAGTTTTGAGTATACATATAGATTGATTGATTGATTGAGAATAATTCAATTCACAAGGTAACGTTAAGACTTATATTGCAATAGTAAAGCATATAGATAAACCGACACAATAACAACCCCTTGACTTGACACTTGCATATAATAGACTTGCACACAAACATCATAGATTGACTAATTGCCTCTGGCACAATCACCACTCGTAAGCCATATGGGGTGGGTTATCCAAACCAGTAGATCTACCATTGATACCAGGATTGATTGATTGAATTAGGGTTTTACTGTCGTCCAGTTTATCATAGTATGTTCACATAATTGCAAGTAATAACATAACCTGTCTTGAATTGAATTTAGAATGAAACAACAATAGAATATCATGATTGAATATATTGTATCACATGATTTCCCCCAAATAAGAAATGATATAAAAAGGGGCTATGAATACTCACCAGCTAATTCGTTAGCTGACTTTATTTTCTCACATGATTTCAGGTTAAGCAAGTTAGTGGACTCCTACCTGCTCATATAAGACCCGGACTTAGTCAAAACAAAAGAAAATTTCTATTTGTGACTTTAACCGTTGTATTTGTATCTGTTAAATTTATGCTATCATGTAATCTGATTTTAATATTATTTCCACTATTAGACAATCATGTGTTATGAACAATCAATCATTCCCTCGTCCGCTCCGATGATTCCGCCGTCGGTCGGGGTGTGACAGATTGGTATCAGAGCCATGGTTATAGGGAATTAGGTTATTAGAAATGGAATGACCTAGACTATAACTAAGTACCCTTACACATGAGTCCTCTCATGTATTTTACATGCTTAGATAGGATTTTATGTGCCTTATATGTTTATACTTGATTATGTGATTATATTCCTTATGTGATTCTTCTTATACTTTGATTCCTATCAATGCACATACAAATTCTCAGATCATATTCTAAGGCATTATGTGCCTAATTCAAGTGATTTCAAACTCCAAAACTCGATTGTTATTCATGGTTTTCAAATCTCATCAAAGTCTGTGTCTTACAACTGAAACATGCAATGCTGGAAGAGTGGGATGCCTGTATCTCGGGGTGTTCTGTCTAGGCAAGGTATTCGCATAAATCCAAACCAACCGATGGACCTGTCTACCTTACCTGGGAACCCTCAGGATGAGTATCTGCTTATAGGTACGCATGTCTTCAACAAAGTTGTGATTGACCCAATACTTTGATTAGTCAACATATTCGCTTTGATTTACGAATCAAACGATTACACTCGGAACATATCATTGTTATTATGCCAAATTCCCGATTTTCGTTTTCAAATTGTATAACTCATATTACCCAATTCTCATAAAATATCTTAATGATATTCCAGAATGTCTTCTTGTCAAATCCGTTCACGGTCTAGAAACTCTGGCCGTAAGATTTCTGCTATTGTAGCACGTGAAGTTACTGCGGTCATCCCAACTCTACTTGCCCATTTGAACCAAGGCAACAATACTGTCCAAAACCCAATTGCACCAAACCCTCCCTGAACTTGTACTTACAAACATTTCAGTTCTTGCAACCCCACTAAGTTCAGTGGAACTGAAGGTGCTACTGGATTACTACAGTGGTTCGAAAGCATCAAGAACACTTTCCTAAACAGTGAATGCCTTGAAAATCTAAAAGTCCGGTATGCCACAAGTGTTCTCCAGAAACGCGCACTTACTTGGTGGAACGGGGAGAAACGAACCCGTGGAATTGAAACTGCTTTAGCATTGACGTGGGCTGAAGTTAAGGAACTCATGACTAAAGAGTTCTGCCCAAGAAATGAAGTCCGAAAACTGGAAGCTGAGTTCTGGGAGTTAACCCAAGACAGTGGCGAGAACTTCGCATACACTAACCGATTCCATGAACTGAGCCTTTTGGTACCGCATCTTGCTACCCCTACCTCCCGAGCCATCGAGAAATACATTGGTGGTCTACCCATGCAGATTCAGGATACGGTGCTAGGAAGGAATCCTTCCACACTAGAAGATGCTATCAGGCTGGCTGCACAGTTAACCGATAATCATGTGAAAGCTGGTTCCTTAACCAGAAAAGGATCGAAGAAGAATACCGATAAACTTCATAACGAAACCGTCAAACCGATTAACCTGAGCTTTCCAAGAACAAGAAGAGGAAGGCCAATTCTCAAAACTTTGCTATGATTACCCCTGCTGTGCCAATTAATCAAGTCCCTCCGACTCGTCAACCAGTAGTAAACAACCAATCACTAATGAAAAAGCCATACGCTGGACCCCATCCACTGTGTAACATCTGCAATTACTATCATCCCCTAACACTCAGTGTCGTCAATGCACGAACTGTGGTCGTTTGGGTCATACATTCAACGTGTGCTGGAGTGCTGCTAAAGCTCCGACCAATGCACCTGCCTACCAACATCTTCCTGCAATTACCCAGGGTCGTGCATGCTATCAATGTGGTGATCCGAACCATTTTCGCAAGCGATGCCCTCAACTTGTCAGCCTAGTTCCTACGGCTCAAGGACGTGCTTTCAACATTAATGCTCAACAAGCTCAAGCCACCAATGATGTGGTGTTGAATAATTCTTGTCCTTGATTTCATCTTCCTGATTTAATTCAAGATTTGTAATCATGATTTCCTTTTGTTACATTGATGTAATTTGAAATTTCTAAATTTCTAATTGAGATATTTTTCCTTTCGTTGTTAAGTCGAACTTTGAACCGTTTGCACCGTGGGAGATGCAAGAGTTTGCAAGTCAACCTATGACTAAGGACACTCATATCTCCTAAATGATTCTAACTCATCAAAACAGGGGTGATTCCCTTACTTTGGTGATGATTCTTTATTCGTTTTAATAAATGGTTTTCCAATGATGTGTTTTATGAAATTTCATCCTCTTGATTAGGGTGATTTCCTTATCACGAGGACTGACTTCAATTATTCACTTTGGAACTTGCATTTCACAAATGACATGATCTCATCAAAGTAGGATTGAAACCCGTACTTTGGTGACAAATGTCAATCTTCAATTGTTTTCTTGTTATTATGAAGCCCAATCATCAAGATACGCGTGAAATTCATACCTTGATGATAATATCATTTTTATGGATTGTATTTCTCAAATGAAACGACCTCGTCAAAGTAGGAGTGAATTCTGGATTTTGATGAGGAAGTCTATCTTATTATATTTTGTTTTTGTAAAAATTCATCGTTAAGATAGGAGTGATTTCCCTTACCTTAATGGTGAGTTATCTCATCTTATTTCTGTAGATCCTCAGATCGAACTTTTGATTGGTAAGTTAGTGGTCATACCTTGAGCGTACACCATTAAGTTAGGGGTGAAAACCATACCTTGAGGACTATTCTCATTTCTTGATCTCCAACTTACCATGGTTGTAATCAAGTGACGAGACGCATGTAGTAACTTGAAGGGTGAAATAATGTTAGTGTTTCGACCTATCAAGCCAAAGCATGATCTCTGAACTTGAACAGAGACCTGATCGTTTTAGGTTGATTTTGATTCCCAACTTGGAACATTTAAATTTTTAAATCAATTTCTTTTCCTTTATTCTCATGTTTGACTCGATCTAGCTACATCAAACCATTTATTCCTTATCTATCGACTTTCATTGTGGGTTATCATCAAAACTGATTACGTGATGGTAGTCTTCTTAAACAATCTTTTGTCAAATAAAGATATTATCTCTGATCGTGATGGTCGCTTCATCTCTCGTTTTCTGGAAAAGTCTCCAATCATCTCTCGAAACTCAATCGAATCTTAACACAGCTTATCAACCGCAAACCAACGGTCAGACTGAAAGAACGATACAAACCCTCGAGAATATGCTCCGGGCTTGTGTCATTGATTTCAGTGGATCGTGGGATTCTCATCTTCCGTTGATCGAATACTCTTACAATAACAGTTACCAAACCAGCATCCAGATGGCACCATTTGAGGCCTTGTATGGTCTAAAGTTGGTGAATCAAAAATTACTGGTCCGGAATTAATACAAGAAACAACCGACAAAATTCATAAGATCCGTGATAACTTGGTCGCTGCTAGAAATCGTCAAAAGCATTATGCTGACAAAAGACGTAAACCCATGGAATACAATGTCGGTGATCTCGTACTTCTTAAGGTATCACTTTGGAAGGGAGTGATTCGCTTTGGAAAGAAAGGGAAGCTAGCACCTCGTTACGTGGGTTCATTTAAAAGTGTTTGAGCGAATTGGGAAAGTGGCCTACAAGCTTGAACTAACCCAAGAGCTCAGCAATATACATCCGACGTTTCATGTTTCAAATCTCAAGAAATGTCTTGCCGATGAAAATCTCCACATTCCACTCGACGAAGTCTAGATTGATGAATCTATGCACTTTATTGAGAAACCTGTGGAAATTATGGATCGGGAAGTCAAACAACTCAAACGTAGCCGGATACCTATTGTCAAGGTCCGCTGGGAATTTAAACGTGGCCCAGAATTCACCTGGGAACGTGAGGAGCAAATGAAATCCCAGTATCCTCATCTTTTCGTTTCAGCCTCCTCGTGATTTAAATTTCGGGACGAAATTTCTTAAAGCAGGGGAGACTGTAATATCGCGTATTTCGTTAAACAAAATTTAACAATGTTAAATCCTAAAAATAATTGCTATTATACTCACAATAATAATGTTATTATTACTATATTAATAAGATATATTATAATTATATTAAAAATAATAATGTTGATAATAATAATAATAATAATAATAATAATAATAATAATAATAAAAAAATAAAATAAGTTTTATTATATTAAAGTCCATAATTAATAATTTTTCTTTTTTTACATAAAATAGTAACCTTTCAAACTACGGGGGTTAAACTGTAAATAATTTAAAACTCAAACAAAACTTAGATTTAACTGATAAAGGGTTAGAAAGTTCGGGGACCAATTGTGTAATTTTGCAAAACAACCCAACCCCACCCCCCATTTTCCCTCGATCGTCTTCCCGAGTGGTCGACCAAGACCTACCAATTCGAGCACTACGGATCTTTAATAATCGAGATAATCCCGCACTAATGAACTTCTAGTTGTTTATAATCTGTCTTCATATTCAATTTCATTCCAAACGAGCAAAAACATCCCCATTCAAACACCCTCTAACCCGTCGACCTGCAACTTGTTGAAATCCAATTTCCGAGCGATTTTAACTCAAATTGGCAATAGATTGTTGGACCAAAAAACCAATGAGCCAAGATCAGGAAAACCTCTAAGTCCCACATGCCACTGCAACAACTGCTGAAGACTCCCATCAGCTATTGTGTTCTCTTGCTTGAATGTCAGACCGAGAGCATCTTAGCTCCAACCATCAGCTGTTATGACAAAGTCTGAAGAACAAAGTATGAAGATCAAAGAACTGAAGAATATCAGCTGAAGAAGACTCCAAAGTACTGAAGACCAAGTACTGAAGTCTGAAGTACTGATCTTACAAGTACTGAAGACTTCAAGTACTGAAGACAAGTACTGAAGAATCAAAAGCTGAAGAACTGAAGAACTGAAGACCTTCTACTGAAGCACAAAGTCTGAAGACAAAGACTGAAGACAACAACTGATGATATCTACTGAAGTCATCAGTTGTTATATCATCTGAAGCCAAGTCTGAAGACCAAGTACTGAAGACTCAGAGTTTGTCACAACAGCTGAAGAAGTCCTCTTCAGTTGTTGTGATGGTTTTTCCTTTTCAGTAGTTTATTCATTTCAGTAGTTGTACAACAACTGAAGAGCATGTTCTTCAGTTGTTATAGTATCAGTAGTTATAAACGACTGAAGAGTTTGTTCTTCAGTCGTTGTAGGATTTCAGTAGTTTACTTTTGTCAGCACTTAGGAACTTTTGTAAGAAGATGTCAGTTGTTGACATCTTCAGTAGTTTTATGTTTTTGTCAGTTGTAATTTGAATATTCAGTGATGTCAGAAAAAGGACATCAACCCATCCTTTTGCCGCCTATAAAAGGATGGGTAACCATACAGTTTTAATTGCCGAAACGTGCGACCAATAGAACATTTATTGTTTCGCAGAACTCTTCTCTCTCTATGTTTATGCTTTTAAATTGAAATATCTTTTATGTTCTTGCTTTAATTGCTAATCAATGTGCTAAATCCGCTGCAAACATAATCTAATTGATCAACCGAGAGGCTGAGATCCTGTCAAATGGTATCAGAGCCAGGTTAATCATTGATCGATTTCACTATTGATCATTTGAAACTGCTCTTTTGATCTCTCTGTTTGATCGAATTAGCAATTTGCAAGAGTTAGCCATAGAGAGTGAGTTTCTGCTGTTTCCGGCCAAAATCTTGAGGTCTTTTGGTGGTTTTGAGTTACGTTTGTCGTGTTTAAACTTGCTTTTGACCAAAACCTGAGATGACAACACCAACCAATGATCCTCACAATACTGGTTCCGCAACCAAGCCTCCGATGCTGGTTAGGAACGAGTATAACATATGGCAAAGACGTATGCTACACCACTTGGCTGTCAACAGTGCTGGTTGTTGGAAGTCAATGGTGCATGGGCCATACAAGCCTATGGTGAGCGTCCCGGAATCTAATGAACAGGTTGCGAAGAAACCTGAACAATATTCGGACGAAGATCTAAAGCTGTTCGAAATGATGCTAGAGCCCATGGAATTTTAGCCATGGCCATTCCAAACGAGATATATTCAGGGCTCTTGCATCATGAGTCTGCTCATGACCTTTGGGTTGCTCTAAAGGAACAATTTGGAGGAACTGATTCGGTCTTAGCAAACAATAGGGAAATCCTCGCCCAACAATATGAGACATTCTCATATAGAAAGGGTGAGACTCTGACCCAGCAGTTTGAGCGGTTCTCTTGTTTAATCTCTGAGCTGAAGATGGTTAAACAAGAGTACTCCAAAAGCCAGATGAACACAGGTTCCTCAGGTCATTGCCTGAGAGATGGGACCATATACCATTGTCCTACGCTCCAATGCTAACCTGGACACTCTATCTCTCACCCAACTTCATGGGAAATTACTCACTTTTGAGAGAGAGGTAGAGCAAAAGAGGAAGTTGTCATCTTCTGGCAAACTTGCTGATGACTTTGTCCAGGTAATGCTGCCTTGATAAGTCATGAGTCAGAATATGCTTCATCAGAAAGTTCTTATGATGAACATATTGATTTCTCTACAAACTCAGAACAAGCTTTTGTTGGTGTTAGTAGTTCAGGAGGTGGTGGTGACAACTTGTGTTTTCTGATGGAGGATTTGAAGGGCATTCCAGATGATGATCTGGAAGAGATGGATATTTTGAACCAATGGCAATGATAAATATCCGCTCTTAGAAGTTCTACAAAAGAACTGGTAGGAAATTCCCAGGACTCTCTGGCAAAACCAAAGTTGGTTTTGACAAGAGCAAGTTGAGGTGTCACAAGTGCCAAAGGCTTGGACACTTTGCAAGAGAGTGTAGATCATCTGGATCTAACTCATCTGCACCCTTTGTGACTTTCCCAGCTATAGCTCACAGCACAAAGGGCAACCTTCCTACAGTTCTACCCATCCATCTCAGGCACAGGCACCACCTGCTTATTTTGTGCCACAGGGTCATATGCCTTATCCTTACCCCTGTTACTACATGCCTCAGCCTGGTCAAACTCAAGCACCCCTGGCTCAACCACCTCATGCTCTTCCAGAGCCTCATTCTTCCCAATCTCATCACCACACACAACCTCAACAACAAAGCTTTTTCACCCCAACTGCTGTTGACTGGAGTAGTCTACCAGAAGAGCTATCTGGTCAGGAACCACTACTCCAAGGTGCTGGTCAACATGGTGGTGATCAACCTTTTGGAAATCTTGCTCTGATGGCCCTTGATTCTGCTGAAGGGTCATCATCCAATGCCTCATCTCAGGTATCCACTGAGGCAAAAGCCAAGCTTTGTTCAGAATCATGCATAGCAGCATTTGCTTCTATTAGAGAAGCAAATGTAGCTCTAATAGATAAAAATCTTGAGCTTGAGCAAACAATTTCCAAAAGAAAAGCTGATTTTGAGGTTGTTCTAAAAGATAAAAATGATGAGATTTACAAGCTTAAATGCCAAATCAAAGATGCTAAAGCTAGGGAAGATGTACTTCTAGAGAAGTACAAAGACCTCAAGGAAACTCTTGCAACCACCCAAGTTGAGTGTGATCGATGGGTGCAATCATGCAAGGGTTTTGAAATGCTTCTTAGCAAGCAATCAGCTTCCAATGTGAAATTTGGTATTGGTTATAATCACACTGCTCCTCCCACAGACTTCATTTCAAGAGCAGAAGTTGAATCTGATGGGAGAGCAATAACCAATCCTTCTCATCATGTGACTTACTATCCTCTGAATCAGTATCATCAGAGATAGATGTCAGCATTTACTCTGTCAAAACCAATCAGCTGATGCTACAACAGCTGATGGTTCAAATGCTGACTGTCACATGACCAAAAGGCTGATCAACTCAGGAGTTGTCACTAGAAGTACTGAAGGTACTGGAGAGCAAGTGACAACATCTGAAGTTCAAACCTCAAATACTGTTAGCACTAAAGAGAAGAAAACTAACAGTAGGAAAGGTTTGAAGACAGCTAGAGAGGATACCAGGAAAGCAGGCACGAGGAAGAAAACTGCTAGTACTGATGACAAACAGCTGAAGAACAAGTCTTCAGCAGTTAAATCCTCTTCAGCTGATGATCAGCATAAGATGAAGAAAAGCCATGTGAGATATGTGGCTTGTTCAATCATCTTACTGATGATTGCTGGTACAAAAGGGGTTCCAAACTCAAACAGAAGGAGAAAATTACTGAGAGCATCAATAAAATGAAGAATGAGTTTGAAACCAAGTTTGTATTAGCAACATCCAAGCCTGAAATCCCTAAGCCCAAAGCTAAATCTAAAAAGAAGGTAGGGATAACTCAGGCAACAGCTGAGGTTGCTCAGAAAAAGATGGTACAACATAGGAACTCATCATCAGCAAACTCCAATGTGTCTGAAGAGCTGAAAGCCTTATCACAAAATCAGACACAATTGGTGATGATGGTTCAGCAGCTAGTGGGAAGAGTCAACCACTTAGATGCTCCTGTGTTGAAACCACAGAAAAGGAATTCCAAGCCAAAGGGTTCCTCTTCTGTACCATCTTCTTCACCTCAGGCTGTCACACACAACACAACTGTTAGTGTTGCACCTGTAGCTGAGAACAGACCCAAAACCAAGCAGGTTTGGGTCTCCAAGACAAACTAACACATGGTTGTGTTTACAGGGTTCTTCAACATGCCATAGAAGCATCTGGTATGTAGACAGTGGAGGATCCATGCACATGACTGGAAGCAGCTCCCTTCTTAATGACTACTCTCAAGGAAAGAAGGGATTTGTTTCTTTGGCAATGATGCAAAGGGTTACATCATCGGAAAAGGCTTTGTTTCCAACGGGGAAATAAGGTTTGATGATGTTAACCATGTGGAGAATCTCAAGTACAACCTCTTGAGTGTCAGTCTAATGTGTGACAAAGGCCATGTTGCCCTTTTCACAAGCCAGAACTGTCGGATTCTGTCATCCAAAGTTCTGAGTTTGATTGACAAGGCATTGGATGAACACACTCTCCTGAAGGCCAACAGGACAGGAAGAGTGTATGCCTTAGATCTTTCCAAAAAGATGGATCTAAAAGGCCATCCCTGCCTATTCTCCAAGGCATCTCCTCAAGAGTCTACACTATGGCATAGAAGGCTGGGTCATGTAAATTTCAAGAACATGAATCAGCTTATAAGCCATGGTTTAGTAAGAGGATTGCCTCTGAAGGAGTTCAAGTGTGAAGATGACTGCACTGCTTGCTTGAAAGGAAAACAACACAAAGTCTCATTCCCTTCAATAGAAGAACCAAAGTCCACTGCCTGCTTACAACTTCTGCACATGGATCTCTTTGGTCCGGTCAGAGTAATGAGCATGGCAAAGAAGAAATACTGCCTGGTAATTGTGGATGATTACTCCAGGTTTGTATGGACTTTCTTCTTGCACTCCAAGGAGAAGCAGCAAAGACAATAATGAACTTTGTGTTACAAGTAGAAAAGCAGTATTCCCTACAGGTCAAGTGTGTGAGGAGTGACAATGGAACAGAATTTAGAAACCACACACTTGATGACTTCTACCTGTCCAAGGGAATTAGAAGGCAGTTTAGCATTCCTAGAACTCCTGAGCAGAATGGAGTGGTGGAGAGAAAGAACAGGACCCTCATTGAAGCAGCAAGGTCAATGTTGGCTGACTCTGGGTTGCCACTGACCTTTTGGGCTGAAGCTGTCAATACAGCTTGCTATGTACAAAATAGAGCTTTAGTAAATAAGAGGTTGATGAAGACTCCATATGAAGTTCTTCATCATTTGGCTCCTCTTATTTCATTCTTTAGAGCCTTTGGGTGTCCTTGTTTCATTCTCAACACTAGCAACCCACTCCATAAGTTTGCTAGTAAGGTGGATGCAGGGTACTTTGTTGGTTATTCATCAACTTGCAAAGCATACAGAGTCTTCAACTGTAGAACCAAGGGGGTTGAAGAAACTCTGCATGTTAAGTTCAATGAATCTCCAAAGGACAAGATTCCACAAAACCCTGTGGAGTTGTTTGATCTGGACATACTGCAATATGTTCCTTATCAACCTCCATCTGTTGAGCCTGTCAGCAGATCTCCACCTGGTGGTACTGATGATGATGAAGTCAGTACTCACCTCTTCAGGTTTAGTGACAATCTGCCTAAGTTCAC
Organism: Flaveria linearis; assembly: GCA_024085815.1. Lineage (NCBI taxonomy): Eukaryota > Viridiplantae > Streptophyta > Magnoliopsida > Asterales > Asteraceae > Flaveria > Flaveria linearis. Next base: position 52,046,470 of record CM044012.1, read on the forward strand.
TGAACCTGATGCTCCTGTAGCCTCAGCAGCTCCATCCACTACAAATGCTGATGAGATTTCTGCTTGCTCTACTTCGTTTGAGCTGCCATCCTCTACATGGTTCAGGAATCTCCATCACCATCTGTTGCTGCTGATGGGTCTACAAACACTTGCACAGATATTATAGTTTATCAAGAGCTCAAGAATCACCCCACTTCTCAAATCATTGGTGATATCCATGCTGGAGTTTCAACCAGGAATCAATTGTCCAACTTCTGCTTCTATGCTCTCTTCATCAGTCAGCAAGAGCCAAAGAACTATCATATTGCTTTAAGAGACAATGGATGGGTGGAAGCTATGCAGCTTGAGCTTCTTCAATTCAAGAAACATTAAGTGTGGAGCTTGTTCCATTACCGAAAGATAAGTGTGCTATAGGCACCAAGTGGGTATTCAGGAACAAAACAGATGAGAAGGGCCAAATTGTCAAGAACAAGGCCAGACTGGTTGTCCAAGGGTTTGCACAGGAGGAAGGCATCGATTATGATGAGACCTTTGCACCTGTGGCCAGACTGGAAGCAATCAGACTGTTCTTAGCTTATGCTGCCTTTCACAGTCTCAAGGTTTATCAAATGGATGTCAAAAGTGCCTTCCTATATGGAAAAATAAAAGAAGAGGTTTATGTGTGTCAACCACCAGGCTTTGAGGACAATAAACATCTGATTGGGTGTACAAGCTTGATAAGGCTCTCTATGGGCTGAAGCAAGCCCCTAGAGCCTGGTATGAGACACTCTCAACCTTTCTTCTAGAGAATAATTCACTAGAGTCACCATTGATAAAACCTTATTCATCAAGACTGTGGGACAACATAAGCTCCTTGTTCAGATTTATGTTGATGACATCATCTTTGCATCCTCTGATCCAAAGTTGTGTGATGAATTTACAAAGCTTATGAAGCTGAGATTTGAAATGAGTGCTATGGGAGAATTACAGTATTTTCTGGGTTTGCAAATCAAACAACTGGATGATGGAATCTTCATCCATCAGTCCAAGTATACCAAAGAGTTGTTAAATAAGTTTGATTTACAATCCTGTAAGCCCTGTTCTACTCCTATGAGCAGCATCACACAACTAGATGTAGATCAGAAAGGTAAAGCGGTTAATGAAACCTTTACAGATGTATGATTGGGTCCTTGATGTACCTTACAGCCTCTAGACCAGACATCATGTTTCAACATGTGCTTGTGCTAGATTTCAGGCTGCACCTAAAGAATCCCATTTGATTGCAGTCAAAAGTATCTTTAGATATCTGCAAGGTACCCAATCACTAGGTCTTTGGTATTCAGCTGGGCATTCTTGCAAATTAGTTGCTTTCTCTGATAGTGACTATGCAGGATGCAAAGTCACCAGAAAATCCACTTCTGGTGGTTGCCAATTCCTAGGCAATTGTTTAGTTTCTTGGCAGAGTAAGAAACAAACATCAATTGCTACAATCTACTGCTGAAGCTGAGTATATTGCTGCTGCAAGTTGTACCTCTCAGATACTCTGGTTTCAGAACCAACTTCTGGATTATGGCATTACTGAGACTAAAACTCCATTACTAATGGATAGTGCTTCAGCTCTCTGTTATTGTTAAGAATCCAGTCCAGCACTCAAGGACCAAACATATTGAGATCAGACATCAACTTTATCAGGGATTGCTATGAGAAAGGTCTGATTGATCCTAAATTTGTGCCTAGTGCTGATGAGCTTGCAGACATTTTTTACTAAGCCTCTAGATAGTGCCACATTCCAAAATTTGGTACTAAGGCTTGGTATGCTGCAGCTTGATTGATTTGACCTATGCTGGTACTCTTAGTTCACAACTACTGAAAAGCAAAGGTCAAATACAAGTACTGATGAGTAATTTAGTCTTCAGCTCTTTCACACTACTGAAGACTAAAATGACTCAAAGTACTGATGTACATTATTTATTGAAAAAACAACTGATGTAGTGAGGTGGATTACAACTACTGATGTATGATTTTCAAATAAATAAGTACTGAAGAACAAATTTTGCTCATAAGTACTGATGTGTAATCTTACACAAATACTGAAGACAAAATTTGTTCACCAGCTCTGAAAAATATTTCATCAGCACTTGTGAACATCTGATCACAAGAGCTGAAGGCATAAATATTCACAAGAGAGCTGAAGGTCGATGAAACATCTGAAAGTCAGCCAAAGAGCTGATGAGTGGGACTAGTATGAAACACTGATTTGACGGAAACAGCTGATGAGTATTTCTCATCAGCTGATAACAACAGCTGATGTTTCATACACAAACAATGAAGGACAAAACCATGTCTTCAGTAGTTCATCACTACTGACATCAGTAGTTCACAACTACTGAAGGCTAACACCAAGTCCTCAGTTGTTTACAACAACTGAAGCCATACCATATCTTCAGTAGTTCACAACTACTGATCTCAGTAGTTTACAACTACTGCAGGCTAACACCAAGCCTTCAGTTGTTCCAACGTCTGAAGAAGAATACTAGGTCATCAGTAGTTCATAACTACTGACGACTGACAGTAACTCTTCAGACGTTCACAACATCTGAAGGACAAAACCAAGGTCTCAGTAGTTTCAACTACTGAAGACTAACACCAAGTCCTCAGATGTTACAACCACTGAAGGTTAAAACCACGTTATCAGTTGTTACAACAATGATAACTAACACCAAAACCTTCAGTAGTTTTCTTCCAACCTTTGACTTACCCTATAAATACCCACTTTCAGAGCATTTACTCCACTTGACCTAATCCTTCCAAACCTCTGAAATTCCCATACACCATTAATGGCGACCATGCAACTCAAACCTCGACACAACTGTGTCGCCCATCTTACAAAATCGCCATTATGGCCCAAGTTTCACCAAGCCGTCGATCTTATGAACGACTCACCCTACAAAACGGCTTTTCTCCTGAACACCTACTATATACACCGACTCGTTGGTGGAGTTTTGGACAAATGTCACTGTCCAAATTGGAGAGCAGAATGGCGAGGTCTCCCTCCGGTCCTCCATCAACGGCAAACCCGTGGTTATCACCCCAGCTACCATACGACAAACCCTAGAGCTGGAGGATGCCACTCACCCAACTTCCTACCCCAAAGGTACCCTGGATCTCTCATTCACATCTCATGACTATCAGGGTAACCTCTCCGCCTCCATCTTGTTGAAGAAACATTTCCCTGACCCTCAACGATTGATCTTCCACATGGTGAACGTGTGTCTGGCTCCCAAGACCTCTTCGTGGGACCAGATGTCCACAAGGTGGCAACAGGTATGTATTCTATCCTTGAGAAACAACCTCTAAATTTTACTGACTTTTATTTTTGGAACTCAAGGACATGGCCACAAAACCTTTTTCGAATCGTTGGAACTTATATCCACGGTTCATAATGGCCATGATCGAAAACCAGCTTCAGGCTGAGGGACTAGTTGGCACTGGGGTCCCTGCCATGGCTGTTCAAGCCGAGGTATACTCCAGGCACAACACTGACCCCACACTCAAACAGGCTGGCCGGCTGCGAAAACCCACGCAGCAGGAACCCACAGCCTCCACCTCCAATCCACAGTCCCCACTAAGCCAAAAGCCAAAAAGAAGCCCAAAAAGGCTACTCAGGGAGATGAGTCCCTGAGGATGCCCCTGCCACACAAAGGCAGGATGTGCCTGCTGGTTCGATTCTCCCAGCAGGTACCAGACTCCACCCACCACAACCGCACAGGCTTCCTCTCAACAGGAGCCTGATGCAACCAATTTTAGGGCAACCACATTACTGGGGTCTTCTCACTTGAGGAGACTGCCATTGAAGAGCACAGTCCTCCCCATGTGCACACTGCTTCTAGCCCACCTACTGATGAGACCGCCCCACTAAGCCTAACATTGATAATAGCCAAAGTGCTGACCGATTTGAGCACTCCACCCTCTCCCCAGAAACCTATTACACCTGGGAGAACTCCAACCGAAAAGGGGGTGGGTACAAGTGCCGATAGGAACCCACAACACAGAGAATCAGTTCAATCTCCCAGTGTGGCTAGGAGATAGAACCATCTGGTGAGGCTGCCACTTCCCCTGCATCAACATCTGAGCAGGGTGAAGCTGGTAACATCACTAAGACCTCACCAGAGGCAATGGCCGATGATGGATCCAATCCGAGGCCAGAAGTCCCCAGTACCATGAACAAGGGGCACATGTCATTACTGAGCCCACACTCAGGACAGTGTTCATCCTGACAATGTCAGGAGGTCAGGTGATTCAGCTCATGCTGATGATGACCTGAGCTTCTTTCTACGATTAGTAGCTCAAAACACTAATCCTAGAGGAATGAGATAAGCAACTCCAAAGAGCTGCTTGCTCAAATGACTCAGGATAGAAGTCCATCTGCCACCCACTACCCCACAGATGGCACCTTCACCGAAGGTCTACAAACACTGAGCCACTCCCACAAACTCGCCACCAGCCCCTGCTTCTGGCACTAGCTCTCAGGGTCAGAACCCCCCTGAGCAGCTGGATGCTATCCTCCAGAATCCCTGCCTCTCATCACACCCATCCTTAAAGATATAGTCATTCAAACCCTTGATGAGAGGCTTCCCACATATATACAACCCATGTGGGAGGTTTGCCATTTCTAAGGCTCTTGCTGATAGTCAAAACCCCAACCAATGCACCCAAAAGGGGAGACATCAGTGCAAGACAAGAGGAAGAGGGGAGAGGAGGAGAAAGAGGCAGAAGAAGTGGTGGGTAGAGAGGGAGTTGTGAGGAGAGTAGTAGGGTGAGGAGAAAGGGAAGAGAAAGAGAGGGAGGTATAGCAAATAGAAGTGGCTGAAATCCAAAGGATTTCAGTATCACTGATAAGAAAAGGGAGAGGGAAAGAAGGTGGTTGATCCTGATCTAGCAGCCCTTGTCAAGGAGGCTGATGCTGAGCATAACCGTTCAATGAACTCTGTCATTGAACAGTGTTCAGGCAAGGCTTTGACAAGGACACTGCCTTGCTAGATCAAGAGATCAGTAACATGGAGAGAAAAGAGATAAACTACCGATGGTCTACTTATAGCCAAGAGGATCAAAAGAAACTCGAGGCTATGAGTAGATTCATTTCGAAGTACTGGGCAGACCAGTCCTTGATTCAAGGCATGGACCAGGGACAGACTCTTGGCAATAACCACCAAGATCTGTTCGGCTGGTGATTTTACTAAGGGACTGGTCGCTGAGGCCCTATCTGAAAGCCGGTGCTGGGAACAGGACACTGCTAGTAAAACCTGACCAAACCAGCCTTATCTCTAGGCTACTAGCAGTGCCACAACATTACCACACAACAACCAACCAACCCAACCCACAAAACCAACTCCTTTACCACCAAAACCCGCAGCCATGATCACCCTTGAAGAAGAAGAGAAGGGTGCTGAGGCTGCAAGATGAAGAAGAGGAGGATGAGGAGGATAGCCTGCCACTTTCAGCAGTTATACCTCTACCCAAAGCCAAACCACAAACCATCACTCCCACCTCATAGCAGGAACTGTGAGGGTAAAGTTAGAAGAGGAGGAGCAGCAAAAGAGACATGATGAGGAAATGCTGAAAAGCATTGACAAATGTTATGCTGCTTCGACCTCTATAATGACATGAAGAGAGAAGCTCTGAGATTATTCACCCCTCAAACAAACCTTTCAATATGAAAGGAGAGGGTGAGAACTTGGCCTGACCCAAGGGTGTCTCACAGGATAGTCAAGAAGGACATGCCTGTGAGGTACAAGAGCCAACTAAAGAGAGTAGTAGATGAAGAGATCTCTGTGGCTATTGTAATAACACCCTGGGAAATAGTAGAGGAATTCGAGAAAGCTTATAGAGCCGGCCAATCACCCTTCTCAATGCTAGATAATAGGATGTTTAGGAAGGGTCTGGTCTATAAGAAGCTTGAGAATTTCCATAGGGATGAGATCACCTGTTGTTGGAGGGTAAACATCTGATGAGTTTGCATATAGGCAAATCACAACACTTGAGCTCAAAAATGGAAGACATGTCAAGTTCATCTCAGAGCTGTACGTCGGGAGGGATTGTTCGAAGTGAGCCTGAAGACCTGTCCAAGAAGAACAAATGATCTTTCTTCAGGCCTACACCCGAGAATCCTACCGGCTTGTACGTGGGAGGTAGATCTCTGGATGGGCAACAGCTCTGTGTCCAATTCCCCAAGACAGAGCTCCCATCCATACTTACCAATCAAACACTTGAGACTACCTCTCAGGCAGTGCTTATCTGGGTCAACTTCTAACTGATCTAAAGAAATAGACCAATCTTATGCCATCAATAAGTGGGACATCCAATAATTAGAGGTTTTGGCTGCATTGGTTCAGGGGGAGTTTTTTGGACCAAAAGAACCAATGAGCCAAGATCAGAAAACCTCTAAGTCCCACATGCCACTGCAACAACTGCTGAAGACTCCCATCAGCTATTGGTGTTCTCTTGCTTGAACAACATGCAACTCGAGAGCATCTTAGCCCAACCATCAGCTGTTATGACAAAGTCGAAAAACAAAGTATGAAGATCAAAGAACTGAAGAATATCAGCTGAAGAAGACTCCAAAGTACTGAAGACCAAGTACTGAAGTCTGAAGTACTGATCTTACAAGTACTGAAGACTTCAAGTACTGAAGACAAGTACTGAAGAATCAAAAGCTGAAGAACTGAAAAACTGAAGACCTTCTACTGAAGCACAAAGTCTGAAGACAAGACTGAAGACACAACTGATGATATCTACTGAAGTCATCAGTTGTTATATCATCTGAAGCCAAGTCTGAAGACCAAGTACTGAAGACTCAGAGTTTGTCACAACAGCTGAAGAAGTCCTCTTCAGTTGTTGTGATGGTTTTTCCTTTTCAGTAGTTTATTTCATTTCAGTAGTTGTACAACAACTGAAGAGCATGTTCTTCAGTTTTATATAGTTCAGTAGTTATAAACGACTGAAGAGTTTGTCTTCAGTCGTTGTAGGATTTCAGTAGTTTACTTTGTCAGCACTTAGGAACTTTTGTAAGAAGATGTCAGTTGTTGATATCTTCAGTATTTTATTTTTTGTCAGTTGTAATTTGAATATTCAGTGATGTCAGAAAAGGACATCAACCCATCCTTTTGCCGCCTATAAAGGAGATGGGTAACCATACAGTTTTAATTGCCGAAACGTGCGACCAATAGAACATTATTGTTTTCGCAGAACTCTCTCTCTCTATGTTTATGCTTTTAAATTGAAATATCTTTTAATGTTCTTGCTTTAATTGCTAATCAATGTGCTAAATCCGCTGCAAACATAATCTAATTGATCACCCGAGAGGCTGAGATCCTGTCAAGATTTTTCTTCTAGATCATCATTCAAAGCTTCCCTAGAGTTTAATTCGATTATTATCACTGTTTGAGCATCAAACGATCATCACTGTGCCGCGACCTGTTCTTGGGCTCTCTGTCATCCAATGGAACTCAATTCAGGTAATTTAACACATGTTTACGATCGTTTTGTCATGGGGAACAAATCCTATGATTTTCAGAGGCCAAAACAATCGAATTGAACCTCAAATGGATGAGATTCAACTAGGGTTCATACGGATTCGGGGGGTTTAATTGGAATAGGTTTTAAAAGAATTAAACCGGCTTATAATCGTGGCTACGGCCTTTAGTCTACCGGTTCCACACTCAACTCTAACCTTGAGGTCTCGGGTTCGAGACCCGTCACCTACACATTTTTTAAAACCTCTTCTTAAGCCTCTAAAAATTATAAAAAAAATTCTAAAAATTTAAAAATTGATTTTTCAAACATTAAAATTTTAAAAACAATCTAATTATTTTTCTAAAATTTATTTTGACATTTTTTTATTTATTTTATAAATTGTATTGAATAAATAACAAATCTAGTTAATTTTTTATAAAATTAGACTAATTAACGGTTAATAATCACTAAATATTATTGGTTCAAATAATATTTATGTAATATTATTTAAATCATGATTATCTCATCAAACATAAAAATTTATATAAAATCTTTCCAATATCATTTCATTTCTTTTAATCATTTAAATAATTAAATATTTTAATTAATTATCACATAATTAATTAATAAAATTAATTATTTGTTTTTCACACACTAAATCAAACGATTACAAGTATTAACACATTTTCCTATTAAGTTTTAAATGTGACCACATTCAATAAATTTATTTTATTTAGTTATGGACATTCAAAACTAAATAAAATTAAGCTACCATTCAAAACCAAATGAAATCCTAATACATTCCCGATTCTCAAATCATTATTATTCTAATTCGAGACACCGTTCCTTAGGTTAAATCATAAGGAATCGTAGGTGTCTAATCTCACGTTTAAAATCCATCTCATCAATCAGGAGTATTCATAATCCCCTTTTTTATATCATTCCTATTTGGGGGAAATCATGTGATACAATATATTCAATCATGATATTCTATTGTTATTTCATTCTAAATTCAATTCAAGACAGGTAGTTATTACTTGCAATATGTGAACATATTATGGTAAACTGGACGACAGTTAAAACCGTATTCAATCAATCAATCCTGGTATCAATGGTATATCTACTGGTTTTGGATGCTACCCCCACCCAATGGCTTACCAGTGGTGATTGTACCAGAGGCAGGAGTTAATCTATGGTGTATGTGTGGAGTCTATTATATGCAAGTGTCAAGTCAAGGGGTTGTTATTGTGTCGGTTTATCTATATGCTTTACTATTGCAATATAAGTCTTAACTTATATCTTGTGAATTGATTATTCTCAATCAATCAATCAATCTATATGTATACTCAAAACTATGATTACTCACCAGCTAATTCGTTAGCTGACTTTATTTTCTCACATGATTTCAGGTTAAGCAAGTTAGTGGACTCCTACCTGCTCATATAAGACCCGGACTTAGTCAAAACAAAAGAAAATTTCTATTTGTGACTTTACTGTTGTATTTGTACTCTGTTAAATTCATGCTATCATGTAATCTGATTTTAATATTATTTCCACTATTAGACAATCATGTGTTATGAACAATCAATCATTCCCTCGTCCGCTCCGATGATTCCGCCGTCGGTCGGGGTGTGACAAATATACAAAAAAAACTTTATCTGCAACTTCATTTACTAAGCATTAGTACATAGACAACAAAAATCATACAAATAAAACATGAACACAATGTACATTCAAAATAACACCAATCATTAATAAATTAAAAACTTTGCCAACAACTAAACCATTAAAACAATAAGATACCAATTAAGCTCGTGGGTACATATATGTAAGAAACAACAAACACAAATTTATATTCAATATACCTTTCGTCATATATGTAAGGAATGTAAAAAAACAGAATACATACCTTCTTCTTCATCTTCTACATCAACAGGCATAATATCTTGATGTCAATCAGAATAAAGTAACAACACATCACATGTCGACTCCTGAATCGAACAAGCACCATCTTCATACTCGAACGACCAATCGAATCAACCACATCGTAGGTCGATAGGGATATAAGGCAAAGGGACTGCATCTGGAACAGATGTGAGAGCAAGCTGCATCTGGAAGTAATAGCGAGAGCAAGCTTTATCGGGAACTCCTCCTCGAAGAAAACTAGAATCAACGGTGGAGGCGTTTGAATAGTCGTTGATGCTCTAACCGGAGGAGGACAAAATGCCTCCGGTTCGTCAACGATCGGTGACATAGGTTTAAACGAAGAAGATAAGTTCGTCGTCGGAGGTGATCGTGATGACGTGTTCAGCTGTGGTCAATCGGGTTGGGGTTATCGGTGCAACCATCGCAGATCCATGAATTTCTATCCAACTTTGAATTGATTTTGAGATTCAATTTTTGAGATACATGAGTTGATGGATAATTTACAGAGGGTGAGAAAAAAATAAGTGAATGATAGAGATATTTAAGGGATTTATAATTACCAAAATTAAAGGATGTTATAATTACTTAAGTACCCTTTTAAATAAATAAAAATATTTTAATTTTAAAATTATATGATTGGTTTAACTTGGTTTTCATGGTTTTAATTATAAGTGTGGTTTTTATTTGATCTCTCCCCTATATATATATATATATATATATATATATATATATACATACATACATATATATAACATACATATATATATACATACATATATATATATATACATCATATATTAATACATACATATATATATATACATACATACATATATATATATATATATATATATTAATTCGATTATAGTCCCGTATACTACACAGGTTAAATAAAAAGTATAACATTAATAAAAATTTAGAAAATATAAAACACTATTTGTGATATAAGATATAACTAAATTACATATGAGTAAAAACTTTAGTTAAAAATATTTTAAATATTTTTTGAAACTTTCATCTCAAAAAGTGTTTTTTAAAACTCCCGTTCTAGAAATATGTTAAGAAACATTTCATTCTAAAAATATTGTTTTTGAAAAATATCATTTTTAATAAAAATCTCATTATTTTAAAACTATTTAAGTTATTTTTTTAATAAAATAATTTTTCATATTTAATAAAAGTTTGCTTTGATAAAATATAATTTTTATAAATATCTCATTGTTTATAAACTCCGAGTTTTGGTTATTTTTTAATTTTTTTAGAAACACGGTTTATATAAGAATTTTCTTAAAAAAAGATTATTTAGAATATTTCATATTTTTGAAAAGATACATTGTTTAAAAAAACTGATAGCTTTTTAAAATCCCTTTTTTTCAAAAAAGTGTATTTTTTAATCAAAATATTTAGTTTTTACATAATTAAAAATATGTTGTATAAAATTATTGATTTTAGAAAAATAATAAAATGTTCAAGAGAGAGAGAGAGAATTTAAAAAATTAATTATTTTAACTTTTTAAAAATTAATAAATGATTTGAACGGAAAAATAATGATTTGATTATATACCTATTATTAGTATAGATATATACATATTACTATATATAATGATTTGAATATTTATTCATACTTTCTTGTTTTGCTTTAATTTTTTGAGATTATATATTATAATGGTATACCATTTTGTAGTTTACATGGCTTTATGGTTACCATGTCTGTGTTACATATGTATTTAAGGGCGTACCCGGTGCATGAATCTCCCGCTTTGAGCAGGGTCGGGGAGGGGCCGGATCGCGAAGCGATCTGATGTACGCAACCTTTCCTTGCACAATTTGTGCAAGAGTCTGTTTTCACGGCTAGAATCCATGACCTCAAGGTCACAAAGCAGCAACCTTACCAGTTGCTCCAAGGTCCGTCCTCGTGTTACATATGTCTTTAGATAAGTGATATAGCAAGATACATGCATATTAACACGATTGGAGGGTGAAGCACGTGTTTATCTCCGCTACTTAGATGTTGAATACTTTCTAGAATATTGTCTAGTATTGTTGATGCTTATGTATACACCAATGTAGCTGATGCTGCAACATATGACACGAATGTATCAGTATGCATGATTATATGCTTTAACATGAGTAAACAAACAATATTAATTGATATAACAGGTATCACGTTACAAAATTATGATCGTGCCTAGCCTTTCTACATTCATCATTTTCTGTATCATTACACTTTATGTACAACCAAACATATTCTAGACCGAGTAGTAAAGTTATTACTGACTTTTTCACGTTTTAAGACCCACATAATAATGTTTTTAAATGTTTCATTTTCTTAACTAAGTTAGGGAAGTTATCGTCTTTTCAAATGTTACGTTTTTATTATGAAATTCTTGAATTTTTTAGTGGTTCCGTTTCTATATATAATACTAAAAGAGTAACTTAGAGGGACACTTGTCATATTCTATGCTCTCTAAGTTTATTTTTCCGCATCTCTCTCCTCTTAAATAATTACCTAAATTAAAAAATTATTAAATAATTTAATTCTTTTTTAGATTAATTTTTTAATAAATTAAGAAATATGTCTTTTTTATTAATGTTATTTTTAGAAAATAATTTTTTATACAATTAAAATTTTTTCTAAAACATCCAAATTTTTTTAAAATATTATATATATTATAATTGGTATTTTTAAAAAGTAAATTTTTTTATAAACTAAAAATAATTAAAACTAGGAGTTATAATAAAAATTTTAAAAAAATAACATTTTTAATACGGTTTGTTTTGAAAAAATAATTAAATTTTTTTGGGAAAGAAAGTTTAAAAATAAAAGTTTAAAAATTGATATCGTTATTTTATTAGTTATAGTTATTACTCTTATGTAATTTCAATTATATCTTATTTTAGATTATCCTTTTATACTTCATAAAATTTTATTATATTTAATATTTTATTTTTTCAACCCATATGATACACGGGTTTACTAAAGTTAATATTAATAAATAATATCAACAACTAATCAGAGATATTATGAATATTTATAGCCCGATCCAACCCGATTAAATACTATAACAGGGTCAAAATAATTCAAAATTGATCTAATTATTGCACATAACTTTCAGTGTATATTATTCAAATCTTAATTTCTTCATACTAATATCCTCATAACCACTTAATATCTAGCTCACGATTTGACCCGTCAAAAGTATTTCTTTTAAGTTTAAAAGAAGACAGTTTTCTGTGACTGTATATTTCGCTATGACAATAAACAAAAATTAAGATTAATCTCTGTCAAGTATCGGTTTATACTTGAAAGAGTCTATTTTTACGTATGATCAGCTTTATGACATCATATCACAAGTTAAGAGTAAAGATGGATTAAAGTTTTTAGCTTTAGATAATAAGTGTAAACCTACTAATGTTACTACAAATGTAGTTTATAAGGATATTTTTACTCATTTGTGATCTTATAATAAAAAGGTGTTATGCCTTGTTTATATATAACACACTTGATTTTATTTTTATTTTTATATTATTTAATAATTAACTTTTTATAATTCCGTGTAATACGCGGGTAACTAAAACTAGTTATTATATAAAGTGGCAACACATGGGTGTACCTCATGGGTATACATTTAAAATGAATTTTTTCAAACATTTTTTCTCTTAAAAAGTTGCAACGCATGGGACGTCAAAGTTCCGTTTTATTAATCTTAATATTAATCTTAATTAATACTCGAGTATAATCGATGACCCAACCGTAATGCCCAGGAAACTTACTTTCTTATCTTTATCAATACTTGACATCAGTTTTTTATATGGTCTAACGTCAAACTCGTAAATGGTTTTGAATTTAAAATAGTAATAATTATTTTTAATAATACTTTTTTTCAGATTTTAGATGAGACTCGGAAAAACGTTTTAATCATATATCATAAGAGAAATTTAGATAATTTGATCTCATATTTTTCTTAACATCAAACGATTTGGTCATATAAACAGGAAAAGTGACGTTCCAATGAGAAGCATGAGAATCTTCACTGTAGTGCTGAGGGGCTGAGACAACCAAAACTGACATGTACGAGTGAATTAGACATGATTTGTTAGAACTGCGTCTTTTTAATAACATGATCAAGGTAGGTAAGCATTTTTGAGAGTGCATAGGCCAGCCTTAAATTTGTCTTGAGGCCTTAATTTTTTCTATATATTTTTCTTTGCCTTATACTTAGCCTTGGTGTTAATCGGGTAAATGAACCTTTTTAGAAGAATGTATAGATACGCGCATTGTGGTTATTGCTTATTTTTCAGTCTACTTGTTCTTTTATATTTAGTTATCACTATTTACTTATCATTGTATGTTCATAGTAGTTTATGACTTTCATTATTGATACTCACTTGCGGTTGTTTTCTCTGATTTCTTATAGTTATACTTTTTTATGCTACCCGGACTTACTATAATATACATTGTGCTATGTTATTAGGACCGTACATGAAAATAAAAAAGGTTTTTACACTCGGAAGTCTCAACATGAGCGGTCTCTATTCTCAAAGATAGAGATAAGTTCCCCCCCCCCCCCCCCCTGTTACACACTCTCTAGATCGATCCTACAATAAGCTATGGTACGAGCAGAATTATACTAGGGTAAATTTGTTTCAAACATCTAATTTACACTCTCTAATGTTATAATTTTACATGTTTATTCATTATGGGACTTGAATCCCCAACCGCTTACAGAGGACCATATTTTTTTACACATCTTGGTACTGTTAGTTTACAAACTTATGTGAGGTGACAGTTTTTTATATAATCAATAACTTTTTTGAGTATGTAAAAAATGCATACAACAAAATATGTATAACTAAACTCTTAAAGAGATGAAATAAGGAACATGCAAAAACAATAAGTTTCACTTGTTTATTAGCTTATGTATGGCATTCAAAAGCAAAATATAATAAATGTTCAAAGTTTCATAAAATAATCTAATATACGTAAGATTCAAGGTGAAGTCAAACAACCTCTTGAACTACTAAACAAGCTGTTGAAATCAAGATGTGGATCCTCTAAAAGTTTAAGGTATGAAGCGTACCATAATGTGGTGTGTTGTTTTGTGAATCTCTATGGTTTTCTTTTATGTGTTAACCGGAGATCATGGCTGGAGCCATCCCAAGAAATCTTTAGTTTCCTTGGACTAGGGTCCAAAAAGTGGATGCTAGATGTGCACAAGATCTGGTAGGTGGTGCAATCTATCCTAGTCATAGTAGACATTAAAATATCATACCTATCGTAACAACACCGCAGATTTTACATAAAAATGTGATTCGAGGACACTAAGTACTGTTATATATTATGTGATAGCTTTTACACGTATTCTAGTGACGTTGGTAGTTGTTTCTGATAAAAATGATGTATGTTCAAATCATTACAAGTAAAATGTTACGTGATGTTAAAAAGTAATTAAAAAAGAATTGCTATCCTGAAAAAAAGTGACATTGTTATACGTATCCTACTTGATATAAATATAAAGGCTTGTATACAACCTTTAATTAAATATATCTGCCATGATCTTGAGTGAAAAAAGCTATTTGAGTGTATACAAAGCCAGTCGTATATGAGAAGACTGTTAGCAACAAACTGCTTTGAGGTCAAATAGTCAAATAGTCAATATTTTGACCAGGCACAGTGCCAGTGCAGGGGGTACCCCTACCACCTTTCATGCCCTTATTTACTTTTGTCACGTGAACTTCACGTTATTTGGGTCGTGATCTAGTGTACCACAATATTTATTCATTGAAAATGCTCTATCAATTAAATGAGTGTGATAAAATGGTACTGAATGCGGTTTTTTGCATCATGGCAATTCCCCTAGTTAGATGAGATGTTTTTCTTCTCGATTAGACCTCGCTTAGTACTTGTGTGTGTGCGGTATGCATTGGTTGTTACACTGATAGACTGCTTTGCGACGTATTAGACGACAGACGTGCCTTTTTATTGCTTTTCAAACGAAAATGAAATTTGTATTATAGTTACCATTGGGTATTGACCTTTTGTTGATTATTAAAATAGTGTTTGATGTTGATTGGGGTTGTAGTCAATTGATGTAGTTACTTGCTATTTATTTAGGTTATGCCCTCATAAGTTACCGGTGTTTATAACCATGGTGAAGATAACTTTTAGGATTGCTTAGAAAGATCATTCAAGTTATTAATTATTAACTATTAAAAAGCAATCATAGTACCATCACCATTCACCTATTGTCACATGATTTTTATAAAAAAAATTAATATTCATTATTACTTTTAAACACGTCTTGTTTAGTTTGTAACTTTTGAATTATATATCTCTTAAATTATGACTATATCGTTGCAACATGTTTATTTTTACCTATGTGACTATATAAGCTTTCGAACAATTTGCTCGAGCAGACGCAACACCTCCATTGGTACCCTCCAATCATCTATATGGTTAATCAATAGAGACTCGCCCTAATGTTGATTAATTTGGGAATTATGACTATTAAAAAATAATGGTGAATCAATACCATTTATTAATTTTTTTAACACTAATATTATTAGTAGGATTTTTTTTGAAAGACAAATGTACGACCTTGCTTTGGATTATAGTTGTTATTTTAATTGGGCTCACCTATTCGTTTTCCAATCAGGACCGCACACTCAACCCCCTCAGGAGAAAAGACATTGTTGAGAAACCCTCTGGCTTAACTCTAAACATTTTGCTCAAAGCGAGACTTAAACCCATGACATTTCATTTTACATGTCATGAGTATTTTATCTTAATCAGTTAAGCTATAGATCATTGATATACTACATGATTTGAACTCCGAGTCATATGTCATTGACCATTAAAGTATTCTTTTAGAGACTCAACATCATCTATTAAATAACTATTTTTTATTATAATATAGGGTTTGACCGTTTGAAAAATAACTTAGTTATTAAGATGATTTGTAACTTGGTGAAGTGTTGGTACGTTTTTAGATCCTTACGCCAAACCATCACTTCTATGACTCACGTGGGTATGTAATTCTCCTTCCTTCATGTGCTTATTCTTCAAAAGAAAATCATATTAAAACACAAGTTTTTGCATTATTTTAGAAAAATGTATTTTCAATTTTATAATACTAACACCTCGATGTCTCGTGACAGTATAAACTCTTTAGGATATCTCGTCTTTAACTACAAATACAATATTAGAACTTTTCAGGTGTTGTATATACGCAAAAGGTGTAACAATAATAAACGATTTACAACCTCTAATCCTCATTTAGCAAATGAAGTTTTTGCAAATAAAATATGGTCAAATAAGAGTTTTTGCAAATAAAATATGTGTCTTTGCTCAGTTTGAAAACCAAGTTCGGTTCAGGTTCAAAAATCAGGTTTAGTTTCAAATCTGTTTTTTTTTAGTCTAATTTTATTCTTAAAAATTATACACATTGCTGTTAAATTATATACCAGAAGAATAAACAAATAATGACCTATCAAATAATTGCATTTTTGTGGCCCATAAAAGAAATATGATTAATGTTCTCATTAGAATATGATTATAAACAGAACCATCATACAATTGTGGCCCATAAAAGGACTCTGAACCATAGTAAATGTCTTCAACCTCCATACACATTTGAATTTGCTTATTTGCCAAAGGTAGAGATTCAAATCATAGGATGGGAAAGCTTTTTGAAATTATTTTTAAATAATGCTATGATTTCTTAATATCTTTTCAATAATAGTTTATTAATCAACACTGTGTTTAGACTTTAGAGAGAGTTTTGATGTAAATCACTATGGTAAATTTGGATTTTTTATTTAAAATTTGAATTATATATACAATACTAGTTTTAGTTACCCGTGTATTACACGGGAGTTGGAGAGTTAATTATTAAAATAACACAAAACATAAATAAAACTAAATGTATTACACGGGTTGAAAAAATAAAATTGATTAGTTGTTGATTGTTATTTATATGATACTAACATTAGTAAACCCGTGTATTATACGAGTTAAAAAATAAAATATTAATTATGATGAATGTTTATGAAGTATAAAATAATATTTTAAAATAAAATATGATTAAAATTACATATGAGTAATAACTATAAGTAATAATTTTAATTTTTATTTTTATTTCCAGAAAAATTTAACCATTTTTTCCAAACAAACCGTATTAAAAATATCATTTTTAAAGTTTTTTTTATTATAACTCCTAATTTTAATTATTTTTAGTTTATAAAGAAGTTTACTTTTTTTTAAAAACATCAATTTTAAGATATTTCATATTTTTGAAAATGTTTGATATTTTAGAAAAACTCTTATTTTATAAAAATTTGTTTTCTATAAATAACATTAATAAAAAACATCTTTTCTTAATTTATTAAGAAATATTTTTAATCTTAAAAATAACTAAAATTATTTAGTTTTTTAATTTAGGTAACTATTTAAGAGGAGAGAGAGGCGGGAAAAACAAACTTAGTGGGTCTAGAAATGTGACAAGTGTCCCCCTAAGTTACTCTTTTAGTATTATATATAGATTATAAAGCATACAGGCTATATGAAGTATTCAAAACTATAAAGAATAAATTTTATGTATTAAGAGACTGAAATTTTATAATGTTGAAAAACTCAATCCGCAGATATCTTTATGTAAAGAAATTTGACTTACTACAACCTGTGAAAAACTCAACCAAACAAATTTAACAAGTTTCAATTTGGAATCCAATTCCTTCAAACTTTAGTTACTTTGACAAATTATATTTTTTTCCCGAAAGGGTTCATGAACCCAATGTTCCTAAGCTTAGCTTTTGTTATTTATATACATTAGCGTTATCATGGTGGGTATGGTAAGGTGGTTAGTTACATGATCTTGAATTGGCCAGCACCGTAGGGGTAGGGGTCGCTCGCTCGCAGTGGCCACAAACAAGGAACTAGTTGAACAATGTGATGTTTAATTAAAAGAATAGGAATACAGGTGAAAGTAGTTATAGCACGAATCTAATAGCCAAATGCACTATAACGAGCTAAGTGTCGGGTTATAGACACACCAAACATTAATAGCAAAAACACAAAGATTGAATTTAATTAATGTTCTTAACATAGGTAGGTTACATTTCAAGGCCTCAAGTGAACATCTAATTTTAGCCTTTCTTATTAAATCAATGTTCCATATTCAATTTCTTTTTAATTAATCTATAAATTCTCATGTCCGGCCACTGATAACTTAGGAAAGAAATTTAAATTTCAAAGAATTCAAGAAAGTTGTCATTCCACAATGTTAATTAGAAGGAAAATTTGTAAAGGTGTAAATTTAATAATGCCAAAAAAATAACGGTGAAACATGTATGTTCATCCCATGGCAAAAAAAAAATATTTTAAAAACGCTCAAATAACCCCACATCAAAGCTGATCCACTTTCAAAATTCACGGGCTCCAATATTTAGTGTGGGAATTAATGAGGTAGTTTGAGTGGTTTTAATTAAAAATTCTCTTTTTTAACGGTACTAACTATGATTTCATAAGAAGATTGGCTGGTTGGCTGGTTAGTACCGATAAAATGTTATAAATATTTTATGATTATAAGTTATAACATCTTATTTTATGAAACTATAGTTTATAATTATTTTTGAAAACTTAATGTGTAGACTTATAGGTTGATAGTTAATTTTAAAACCCAATGTGTAGTTGTAGGTTAACAACAATGACTAAACATGCCAACAAGTCACTTAATGATACAAACCCGCATCAAGGAGTGTTTAAGGCATAATTCAATGCAATTATGTATTTTGGTTTTGGTGTTTTTAGTTGCCAGTTCCTTGCTAGCCCTTATTGTAAATTTTCGTTGTTGTCTTTCAGAACAAAAAAGAAAATTTGATTTTATTAATTCAAATTATTGATTAATATCAATATTAATCTCAACTAATAATCCGACCAATATTATTCTTCACTTTTGATTTTGTTTTTAATAACAGTCCTAGTCTAATTGTTCGTTAAATCCCTTAGTTTTTTAAGACGTATCACATGACGTTAGTGATGTCACATATAAGGTAGTTACAATTAAAAATATAAATATATTAGAAATCATTTTTTTAAAGATTATTTTCTGAAATCATTCAACATAACTATTTTGTCGCCAGTTAAGTATTTGGAAGACAAAAAAAATAATATTGAGTGATATATTTATATTTTTTAATTTTAATTATTTAAAACGCATGTCGCATACCACGTTACGAGCAACGCCATGTGCCACGTCATAAAAACTAACAGAGTTAACAGATAGTTAGATTGAAATTGCTATTGATGATAAAATCAAAAGTTGGGATTATTATGTGCCAAATTATTAGTAGGGATTAATATTCATTATAGTCAATTGTTTGAATTATTAAAATATAATTTTCTAAAAAAAATTGAAATCATGAGTGACTTGGCAAACGTAGCAGTTCTTGAATTTTAAAGTGACTTGATGAACTTAGTCCGTTTGTGCTTACATTTAGATCGTGATACAGTGAATTTACATAATCAATTGTGGTTATATTGCAATGAACGACAAGTAATATTCAACTCTAATCTTTCATTCATAATATTTTATAGAAACACATTTATCATTCACGACAACCAGTAAACAAATTTAAAATATTCATTGAAAAACACATTTGGCGAAATGAAAGCACCAAATACTTCTTTAAAAAGTTTGATATATATGTAAAGCTTATGACCCTGTGTATTACACGAGTTGAATAAATAAAATATTAAATAGTTATTAACAAAAAGTTAATGAATTATGAAACAATATTGATACAAGATATGATTGATATTACGTACGAGTGATAAAAGGATGATATCAATTTTTAAACTTTTATTTAGATATTTTTTGTTTTTTAAAAAAAAGTTTGTTTTTAAACAAATTGTTTCAAAACAAACCGTTTTAAAAAAAATGTGTCGTTTTAAAATATATTGTGGTTTTTATAAAGTTTTATATTTTTAAGAAAAAAAATTATTTTACAAAAAAATTATTTCTTTAGGAATTGCATTTGTAGAAAGATCTTTTTTTAATTTTATAAAAAATATTTTTAATATTAAAAAAATTAAATAATATTAGAAGAGAGAACGGGAAAATAAAATATAGTTGACCTATCATGCGGCATCCGAAAACAGGTTTTCTTTTATTAGTATAGATAGAATTATCTTAGTAAATACTAATCAGATTTTTTTTTTTTTAATAAGTAGAATAACACTAATATTAGTTTATCGCCAGATAATTAAATGGAGTAAAGTAGTTTAGTAAAATCTAATTGTTTAAAACATGAAAAAGCCTGATGACTGTTATGAAGCCCAAGGCCATTAGGTCATATCTTACTTTTTAAACGGGCCTACAAGCTTTAATTACAATTTACAAGAAAAAAAAAGTTTTGGATAAAATGGCCCAAAATTGAGAATTTCTAATGAGCAGATAGGATTGGTTTCAAATTTAAAAGCAGAGGTATCATTTCATATCAACCCTTATATTAAGAGGTGCTCAAACCGGATTCTAAACCCTACCCGGGACGGGTTGACCCGGTCTGGTTTGGGTCAAAGATTTCAAAACCGGGTTTGATTGGCTTCCGGCCGAAACCGGTCTGGTTTTAAAAATATTTTTTATTTTACAAGTCCACTATAAAAATCTCTTTAAATAAGCAAAAATATATATAAATAACATAGAACTTAAACAAAATTAACTTAAATTAAATAACTTCTATGGTAATTTAGAACTTGCTTTATAAATTTTTAGTTAAAATTAACTTAAATTTAAACAATTATTTTTTGCTCAATGCACCCATAGAGCTTAAAGGGCTCGTTAACTAAAGAGGATATTAAAAAATTTATTGCAAAGCAGGTAGGTTAGATTCGAACTATTTTATGATTATGCAATGTCAAAAAAATATTTTTGTAATGGAACAGGTTGGACAGGGTCAGGTTGGGAACTTGGCCCTTTGAAACCTGGGCTGAACCAGGTTTTGGTGTGAGAAGGCAAACCAATTTGGAAACCGGCGGGCTCTGTCATGTTGGAACCAAGTTAAGGGTTGCCAAGGTTAAACCCAAAGCAAGTCGGGACCCGGGTACTTTATGCACCTACACTTATATAAGGGATGGTTTCTGAGAAAACCAATAGTTATGTGAAAATCAAAGAAAACCACAGAAACCAATAACATAATTCATAAATTTTATGTTATCTTAATTGTTAAAATTTTATTAAAGTATGTGTTACATATATATTGAACATAAATACGAGAATGAATAGAACGTATACGTAACACTATGTCATGAAAACTGGTTACATATACGTAACCTATATGTGAGGTATATGTATAACCATGCTACGGTTTTTCATTTGATCCACACCCTTATTTATATAAACACACACATATATAAAGGGTAGTAATAAAAAAATTATAAGTTATGTGATAGGTTTCGGTGGTTTTATTTAGTTTATACATAGCAATTGGTTTTCTCAGGAATCATTTCCCATATGTTTATATGTATATATATAATATATATATATATGTGTGTGTGTGTGTACATATACATATATATATACATATGTATATATATACATATATATATGTATGGATATGGATCAAATGTTAACACTTGTTTATTGCGATAACTCTTTAACCCAACTAGTGGTCCACAACAAGCCACGTCATCACTGTAACTTAGAGTTACAGCAGTAAAACTAGTGGTCTAAAATTGATTTCAGCTTATTGATCTTATATTGTCATGCTAGTTTTCATGCCCTAAGGGTAGTTTGGTCATGTATTCAACCAAACAACACCTTACATCATTATTAATAAATATAAAAATTGATTATATGGTTGGTCCCTATGGTATGTATATATTGTAAGATTTATCCCAACTTTTAAAAAATTAAATCTTTGGTTTTAATTGTTTCTCATGTCGTAACATTGTGTTTTTTGGAATGGATGACAACTTTGGTTTTTGTTTTTCCACACCCTAAAGCCAACAAACACAATTAAGTTGACTTTGACCAAAAAGTCGGTTATTGGGGCCATTCAATTGATTAGCTTGACACGTCCTAATTTTGTTTTGTATATTATACAGAATCCGATCGACTAGAATAATGAAGCCATCGAATTTATTATTAAATCAAACTTGTATTGTTTTATTAGATTGTAAAAGAATAAAAGCCACCGAATATATTTACGACTAAATCACATCATCCATGATATATTATATTTTAAATTTAGGTGGAAATTATGACACAAAAGATTATTGGGTTTTAGAAACATGGGTAGAGTTATAGTAAGAAATGTATTCAATCTAAAAAGTTTAAAAATAATTATGGGTTTGACACGTGTTTTTTAATATTTTAAAAAAGATATTTTAGGAGGTGTTTGTTTTTTCAGAAAATATCTTTCTAACCTCTTTTGTCTACGCTACGCAGATCATGCACAGACGTTGAGGTATGTACATTGTTTGCTTTTTAAAAGATTTTTCATTAAAAAATGTCCGCGCGAGATCTATATGGTGCAGACTTGACACAACCACTTCTAAAATATTTTAATGTCTGTAGAGGATTAAACACCATCACCCACCACCACCCATTTCCACCACCACCACCACCGTCCACCACCACCACCACCACCGTCCTCCACCACCGTCCACCACCACCACCGTCCGCCCCCACCTACCGTCCGCTACCACCACCACCCACCACCTACCACCACCAACATCGTCTTGCACCGCCGTATACAATCACCAGTTAATTTTAACAGTCTGCAGACGTTAAAAACAATCACTCTTCTTGTTGCAGACTGCAGATTTTTGGTCCATATCTTCTTCTGCAGATGTCTGCCATTGTAATCCGCAGACTGCAGACATTTTGCTGCAGAAAAAACAAACATCTTAGTCATTGTATCAAATAAATCAGCTCATTGTATCATATACGTTTAATATGTTATATATTTTATATCATTTATTATATGTATTCATCATTGTTTTTACGTTTTAGATCACTTTGTGTTATTATTGTCATTGTTTCTATAGATTATATAAACGTGTTATCAATTATTGTGTTTTAAATTACAAATGTCCAATAATATACTTTTATCGATATATTTATTAAAACTCGTAGTGTTGAAAATAACACAGTGTGTTCTTTTTGTTATTATTTTTATATATTATATAAACTTATTATCTATTATTATTTTTTACAATTTGAAGTACACAGTGGTTTTATTTCATCAATGTATTTTTCAAAACTTATATTGTTCAAGATTACATAATGACGATAAAAAAATACAATGAGATATTGTGTTATTTTGTTATTGTTTTTAGTGTATAAGATTAATTAGTTTGTTAATTTATTATTGTGTTTTACGTATGAAAGATACACAATAATTTTATTCCATCATTATATATTTTTTAAATTCACTATTTTAGAATAACACAATAGTATTTACAAAAACATAATAATGAATAAAAAGACGCAATGAATAGTATTAAAAGACACAATGACGAGATATGAACTAAAAACGTAAAAAAGTTACTAAAATTTTATATAACAATATTGTACTCATCTTAAAGATAAAACATTAGTTTTTATGGTGTAATTTGTCACACCCTCAAATTCCGGGTCTGGAATTTATCACGGAGAGGTGAGCAAACAGGATCGAACACAGTAGTTACACATGAGATGCAATTATCTATATGATGGATTTTAGATAATCATTACATTAATGTTCAGAGTAATATTATGCGTAGTGGAAATATATATAGATTGTTTCTTAATTACACGTCTTATCATATCTCAGATAATAAACAATATGTATCTTGAGCTCTTATATGATCCTACGTGCATGTCCATAAGCTTCTAGTAGATACCTGAGAATACATGTAAAATCAAGTGTCAACACAGGGTTGGTGAGTTCATAGGTAAGTAAAACATAATGATAAATCATCAACTATCATCAATTAGGATTTACTGTAAAAGTGTGAGTTTAATTTACTCACCGGTATATGAATAGCCTGTCGGAACCCTTTTTAATAAGGTGAATCCGCTATCCCACATACCCACTATGTACAAGCCAACAAATCCTTTACATAGGATTTGCCCATGTATCATAGTTTAATATCCTTTTCATGTGTATATTATGTTATTTATAATAATTCCAAATCAGAGGGAGCAAATCCTCCTTTACATTTATCCTCATATGGGTTGTAAGTGGAACTATAATGTCAAACTTATATAGCGCACATCTGCCTTCTCACACCAGAACAGTCATCCCGAATGACAGCAAGATCTTTGTGCATCTTGGTATGGACCACATGTCCAAACCTTTGTGGGGGTCAGTCACTCCCCGATAGTACTATTCAAAAGATCCCTGCCTTGTTAATAGTCCAGTTTACAGAGAAGGATTTTCATTATAACCATATGTAATCATAAATGTGATTCAATTATTATTTAACATAATACACAAAATAATTTATAATTTCAATTACAACATGTATCATTCCCTAAAATATTTAAATGATTTAAAAAGGGGAACAGTTAAGTATGAACTCACCTCAGTTCTTGTGTGGTGTTGACAAGCTAGTAAATTCCTCCTAAGTAATTATAATTCACATAAGTAAATATATACAAATCCATAACCTAAATAAGTTAGATCTTGAACATGGCGTTCAATCGATCTAGGGTTTGGTTTTCGAGGATTTGTTATAAACATATAACCAATCATTTAATTATCTTTGTTAATTCTTAATAATTAAAAATTTATATTTCATAAAATTTGATTAGTTTAATAAAGATTTTAACATATCATTATATTCTAAATAAATTGTAAACATTATTTAAACATGTAAGTTTATATTTAATTTTGTAAGATTTTATAAATATTTAAATTTATAAAATCTAATTTGTATTTATCTTATCATAATTAATCCATAATTAATAATATAATGTCCGTTAATTATTTGATGATTTAAATTATTATTTAAAATTCATAAAAATAAAAATTTATAACATTTGTAATTATTTTATAAATAAATAAATAAATAAATAAATAAGGTTTTTAAAGAAATAATTTTCCAGAAAATAATTATATGACTTCTAAAATAAACAAAGTTTATAAAAATTATTTTTATAATTTTTAGTAATTTTTCTGTATTTTTAAAAGGCCAAAAAGGGCTTTAAAAAATATATGTTGGGGGTCGGGTTCGAACCCATGACCTCCTGTCCACACTCCCACACACAAACCAGTAAACCAAAGGCATACAGCCGCGGTATTACTGGTTTCCAATTCCTTTTAAACAGCTTCAATCCCACTCCCCCAAATCGATGAACCCTAGAATCGGTTTCGATTCAATTGACCATCAAAACGCGATTGTTTATGAAATCATTCATGGGGCTTTTGATCCCCACACAAAATCAAGCAAATCCATGTGTTTAATTTACCAGAAAGATGTCGAATGGATGATGAACAGTCGAAGAACAAGTCGCGACAGTCACGAGATTGGTTTGATACCCAAATGTTGTTGTTAATCAAATTAACTTTGAAGTTAGCTTCGAATGAACTCACGGATGAATAGCCCTCTGTTTAATTCGAGTTAGAAAGGTCAGAGGGTGGTGTTCGACACAGTTGCAGGTTCGCGGAGGTGATGGTGATCGAATGTGGTATTGTTGATAGTTTCAGATGAAATTAAACCCGATAGAGAGTTTTAAATGTTGAAAAGTTTGTTAGTGTGCAATCAATTTCGATTATTATTATTGTTCAGTGGGCGATTGTGGTGGTTGTCGGCCGAACTTTCGGTCGAAGTGGGAATCCCATCAAACCGATTCAATTATTCAAATTCCAGTGGCCCACGAGTTCGAGGCATTCACGCAAAAGTGTCGGGGTGATTTGATTGAATCAAAACCGTGTATTTTGGGCGTTTGGGTCTCGCCGGAGGTCCGCCGGAGACCGGCCGGAGAGGGTGATCGGGCGGTGGGTTGGGATTTAAAACAATTTACAGAAATGGTCCCTCAACTTCCAAGACTTATTATTTCATGTAGGAACTTTTAAATTTTAGTTTTAAAAACTACATTTTTAACCCCTGGACTTATTTAGTTCATGTTTTTAAATATTTAAAAGTTAAATAAACTTTTATAAATAATTTTGTTTAATACAACACTATTATTATTATTATTATTATTATCATTATTATTATTATTTACTTTATTATTATTTACTTTATTATTATTAATATTATTATTATAATTATTGAAATTTTTGAAATTAACATCAACGTATCTAAAATTAATTGTTCATTAAATTAACTTTTAATTAAATAAAAATTCGAGACGTTACAATCTAACTCGAAATTTTCCGGATTGTCACATAATTTTCATAAAAAATAATTTCGTACATAAAAGTTATGAACATTTAAAGAATATGTATTACTTTTTATATGTAATTTATTAAAATACCGTTTTAATAATTTTTTTTCTACATATTGATCTAAACCATTGATTAAAAATATATATGGTTAAATTACTTTTTTACACCTTTTAGTTTTAGAGCCTTTCTCTAGAATATTGATTCTGATTATTTTAAAAATAAGTTGTATTTTGTAATCTCTAACCTTGAACATGATTCTTATGCTTATATGTTATCCTTTAATCACCGTCCATAAATAAATTCAAATCTATAATTTACACATTTAATCGGGTACTCGGGTATCTGGGGCGGACCTAAGGCCAGCAATGGGGGTCGGTCGCACCCCATAAAAGTTTTTGTTTATTAAGTATCTATTTGATCAAATCTCAATCGACCTCAAAGAAATTTTAATACTGAACCCTAAGAAATTTAAACAATGAATCGAAAAATCAACTAAAGAGAAAGAACACTTGCCAACTCACATCAATTAGATAGAGTGCTTAAGAGGAAGAAGAGCAGAGAGAGATGAAATTTTCTTATATTGGGGTTGTGAGATGGCTAGAAAAAAAATGCACAGGTAATATGCTAAGCAAATAAATAATCTAAATGAAATAATTATTTCAATAATAGAAACATTCCAATTAACCGTAGCTATTGTAAAATCTATACTTATTAATAAAACAATATCTTTATTGTCACATGTCATTTTCTTAATCTTTTATTTATTTGATTTCCGTCTAAAAATATATCTATTCTTATTCTTAATCATAGTTCATTTGAATAAAATCAACTATTATTATAATTAGTGAGTTTTTTTTCCTTAAATAATGTATACAGAAAATTTATTTACCAAAATAGATGTTTAAAGAAATGTTTTTTTCTCACTATAATGCTATTTGTGAAATTTATTTTACTCTAAAATAATATTATTTAAAAAGGGTCAAGTACCAACGTTAATAAAATTGTAAAACCATTTGGTTCATATGTTGTAATTAAAAAACAAAAAAATTTCTAAAACTTATTTTTATTTTTTTAATTAAGTAAGACTTAATTTTAAATCGTCTTTTCATATAGAAAAGTTAAATTTTTTCACTATAATTTTGTTTTAATTTCACATAAAAGTAGGCACATTTTCTTTTATCTTTAAAATTATATGTTTTTTGAAAATATTTTTAAGTAGCTTAATATATATAATAAGAAAAACTAATTTTAACAAAAAAGTACATTCTTTAAAAATGTTTAATATAAATATCATGATGAATAAAAAAATTTAATGGTTTATTTTTATATTTTTCGAACTATAAATGTAATCTTAATTACCGAATGCATGTATGTTGTTAATAGACTCCCAACAACAATTAAGTGAGAAACGAGTCACATTGTATCGTAAGACACTCGGGACTGACTCACTAAAAACTCTAAATAAGTGAGCTTAAATAAGCTCGAACTCATTTTACGACTCATTTAATAAATGGTTTTGAGCCCAAACTTCATATGTCGAGAACGAGCTAACTCGCAAATCGAAAATATCATTGTATGTATATGATGTTTATTTTGTCTTTTTTGTATATACTTATGTAAATGATTGTTACTATATATTATGTTTAAAATAGTTATATAATATATATCGTTATTTAAAAAAAGTTGCATAAACCATTTAATTCATAAAAAGAATCTTTTCTATATAAGAACACGTATTTTATAAAATGACGTTAAAAATATTGATGACGAATGCTAAACTTTATTGAAAAGGTTTTAAGAAAATCTTTATAAAAAGAACTATAAAACATATTTCAAAACCATAACATGTGCTAAATTAGTTTTTATTTTATTGAAACTTTATATTTTTAGTTTTACTTAAATAACATTATGGAACACAGAAATAATTTTACCAATCATATTATAAATAATTAAAATTAACTTTCCACTAAAAACACTTATTTTGTTAAAATTATTTTTCTACCAACACTACATTGATAAAAACTCATTACAAAAGGCATTTGTGACGGGTTTAAAATAAAACCCTAAAATAAATTATAAGTTATAGTTGACTGTTTTCTCATTCAAGAACAAGTTGATTTTATCCCTACCAAACATGTAATATAATGAGTTTTTACATGTTCTATCACGCTAAAATTGTGAATTGAAAAGTGTTGGATTCTTGCTTATTGAAACAATCAGTTAAAGGTTTTCTAATTCACTCTTCTTATGCAAATCAGAAGAAACCCCATACGTGTCTTCTATTCCGAAACGATTTTAGATATTTTATCAAACCAATGGTCTCAAATAATCAATTCAGGGTTTCAATTTCCCAAAATCATGATATTGATTTTCAAATGGAAAGATAAACCATTTCATATCATTTTCAATTTATAAGCATTACATGGTTTCGATTTGCCCCAAAACATTCAGCTCACCGATCCTTTTACGCCTTCATTGATCTATATTATATCATTCACACCCTGAGTTCTAAATCACAACAACTCTTTTGTAAAGTTTCAATTCAGTGCTCATATATACAAATCTCGATTGCAACAGTAATAGTAGTCCGTATGATTAAAGGATTTGGATTTTGATTTCAAGATAAATTTTAGTATTTTGTTTTTTTACATCAATTTTTAGATTTGTGTTTTTGTTTATGAAAGCATGAAACTTTGATTTAGTTTTAATTGATGTAAGCATGGAACAAATTTATGTTTTCGGTCAATAAAAAGAGAAAATTGCATAAATGGTCCCTTTGGTTTAATTAAATTGCATGTTTGGGCCCCAAGCTTTAAAAATTATAAAGATAGTCCAAACTTTTGTGTAATTATTGCATGTTTGGCCTCTGACACCGACTCAAGCTCTATGTTCCATTATCTCAAGTTACAAATAGACATGAATTATAATTTATTAATATTTGACAATGATGTTAAAATTACAAACAGAACATCACATTTTGTATATAAAGAAGTTTTCGGATGTTTATGAATGTTCTCATGCTCAATATAATTTGTTTATTATCTAAAGTTCTTATTTATAATTTTATTTCATTTCATATTATAGACTATTTAAACTTATAAGAATTGATAAATAAAAGCTAATAATATTAGATATAGTTGAGTTTAAAAAGTTAAACATAAAAATTGATATATAAAGTATTAACAATAATATTATGACTTACGAATATTTTTAAACAAAAATAATTTTTAATGATTGAACTCGTGTATTAATTACACGGGTTTTTAGTTTAGTTATAATTAGATAATTGATTATTTCCTAATTGAAAGATTTTAATTAGCTATACTTCCTATTAAAGAATTTAAATCACGCAACTTATTCTTATTTTACATTTATGTTAATTATTATCGAAAATTAATAGTTGTGGTAATTTTCTATGCTTTTTAAAAAACTGAAGCATTTTCTGTGAAATTAAAATCAAACTTAGAAATGAAATGTAGAGACATGCTTACTTTTTTTATATTTTTTAGTCGTTGGCTGTTATGTTTTAGTTTTATAAGTATAAAAACAACAAAAATGATCTCTCAAATATAATTTTCAATAAAATCTCTTCATTTCTCAAATATGATCTCCAAATATTCTCCGACCCAACCCGATTTTTACCGGATCATTTTTTTCTATATTTAGTGATACACAACCGACATTAAAAAAAACCCCATTATAAAATTTTCTAGGTCCGTCACTGGTATCACATTATACATACGCCTGTATACAATGAATTTGTATATAATTTATGTTAATTCCTGTCCATCTAAAAGAAATCCACAAATCACATGTTATTTACACATGTTAATCGTTATAGGTTCACAACAAGGTGTTTTTAGGAAAGGAGGTTGTGTGGTGGAGAGGAGGTTAAACGTTTTTATGCAAAACTGACGAAATATGGTTATGAGAGAAAGGGAGGAGAGAGTTGACATGTTTTTATAGTTTATTTTAAAGCTGGTTTTGCCTGTGAACGACTAACCACGAACAGGGTGTGCAGGGTCCTATGATGATCAGTGCTCTAAGATATTATTGGATTATGTCACGTTCATTCTTGAATTTTATGTTACATTTGCACTAAAAACACTTTTTGAAAGTTGTACCAATTAGTTTCACAATAACAAGCCTTCTGAATTTTGTAAAACGAACAGATTTGGTTTTACTCCAGTTACGTTTTCCAAATCGTAATTTTAACTACAAAATAGTTTTTTCACTAACATTTTATCATTTCAATTTTCATCCACTTCAAATCATAATGTTAACGTGTGCCACACTATATTGTAATTATAATTTAAGACCTTTTATTCTTTTAAAAGTCTTCTTGTTTGTTTCGTATGAATTTCCCCTTCAACAACCACCTTGAGAAAAAAAAATACTACTAATAATAATCAAGAGAATAATGTTTATAGTCAACCGCTTCAAGATGATCTGGTGGATTGACATATAGTTCTTTTAATAGAGATTTGGGTTTGGTCCTCTCGGGTATACACCTCAGGTTGCTAGCCACGACGATGATATTGATCTGAGTACGTCGAGTGGTGGTCAAAGTGTTGTGTTATTGTGGGGAAGAGATGGCAATTAATTCGAACCACGTCCTTTGGTTTGACTTAGAGCCATGAGCCGATTGCTTGTTTTAGACGAGGGTGCTGTAGGCTGGTTATCAAGTCCAGTACACTTGTTTTTTTTTTCTTACTATTAAAACTCCAATTTTTTTTAAACTACTCCCGATGACAATTCTAATTATATATCTACTGGTCTATTCATGAAATTTAAAAGCTTAGACTTTCAAAATAAAGCACCACACATGTTACGAACGTCGTTGTCCAAATTTTCTATTTGAACTTAGAAACTTTGAGCGTAATGATGGCGTAGGTTTCTATAGTCAATAGTTAACTTCAAACATAATAAATAGGGAAAAATCTAGAAACAAGGAAAGTGTGGATTAAAAGACGTATGAAGCATGTCAGGACTCAGGAGTTTTATCTTTAAAAAACTATTTAAGGGGTATATTTGGAATCATATCTTTAATTAATATATAATATTATTATTAGTAAACCCATGTATTACACGGGTTAAACAGATAAAATATTAAATATAATAAAAGTTATTAATTATAAAACGATATATTAGGATATGATATCATTGGAATTACGTATGATTAATAAATAGATAAAATTATAGAAAACGTCCTTTAAGTTTATATAAAGTTGCAAGTATCGTCCTTTATCTTTAATATGTACTCTAAACATCCTTTATGTTAACATTTTATAACAGAATTCGTCCTTTAGACTAACTGTCGTTAACTTTTTCAGTTAAGTCAAAGGTAATTTGGTCTTTTTACCTTTAAAGGACTATTAATGTAGACTTTTCCAAACGTAAAGGACGTTTTCTGCAACTCTTTTATTTTACAAAATTTATGTATTTTTACAATAATATATCTACATATTATTTTTAAATAACATAATATATATTATTTAATTATTTTCATCCACGTATTATCTGTAAATATCTATTGTATAATTTATATTATTTATTTATTTATATTATAAATACGTGGATGAAAAAAATAATGTATATATATATATATATATATATATATATATATAAGACGTGAGTGAATATAATTAATTAGCTATACGTGCATGAAAATATTTAATATATTTAATTATGTATGAATTTATATGTATATATAATACATGGATCAAAACAATAATATATATTTATCGTATATAAATAAAATTATATATTTTATCTAACTCTAAACACTGTTTTATTATTTTATTATTTATATAATTTATATTTATATATAATATGTGGATAAAAATAATTAAATTATATGTATATATATATTCGTTATATAAAATCATATGTATATGTATTCTTATAAAAATACATAAATTAAATAAAAGATAAAAAAAGTGATAGAAAACATTCTTTATGTTTGGAAAAAATACATTAATAGTCCTTTAGAGTCAAAAAGACCAAATTACCCTTGACTTAACGGAAAAACTTAGCGGCAGTTAGTGTAAAGGACGATATCTGTTACAAAATGTTAACATAAAGGACGTTTAGAATACTTTTTAAAGATAAAGGACGATAACTGTATTTTATATAAACTTAAAGGACGTTTTTTGTAATTTTGTCTAATAAATATAAGTAGTAAAACAATAATATAAGCTTTTTAATTTTTTATTTTTTTCAAAGATGAATTAAATATTTCGTTTAAAAATAACATTTTAAATAAATTTTATCTTTAAAAATGTCCTTACTATAAATCCCTATTTAAATTATTTTTTTATATTAAATACTTAACTTTAGAAAAACCAAATTTAAAAGAAAAAAGTTCAAATACAAAGTATATTTTTGCTACAAAGTGTGAGAAAACACAATGAGTCAAAAAAAGATACAATGAGTCAAAAAAATACATAAAAAATTATATCTCACAATCAAAATCAAAATTTAAAAAAGTAATTCGGAGCTTTTGTTCCCCTAGTCGTCCTCAATAAGAAAAAAAAATAAACAAAAAAATAAAAATAATTAACGTTTTTTTATTGTGTCATTTATTAAAGACACAATATATAACTTCATTGAGTCATTATGAAAGACACAATGACGTCATTGTATTAATATAAAAGACACAATGACATCATTGTGTCATATAATGACACAATGGAAAAAAAATTTATTTTTTTTATTTTTTCTGAAAGAGAACAACGAGATGAACAAAGGCTCCAAAGTATTTTTTAAAATTCGATTTAGATTGTGAGATATAAAATTTTTTGTGACTTTTTTAGCCTCATTGTGTCTTCTCACACTTTGTAGCAAAAATACACTTTATAAAATAACCTCACCCAATCTAAAATACTATGAAAAATAGTTTGATTTTTTAGAAAAAAAAATCTTTTTATACAAAGCTATTTCTATAGAAATAATATTAACTAGTAAAACACACCAGCAAAAAACATAAAGTAAAATACACCAAAACCCTAAATCTATAACACACAAGAATATTTAGAACCCAAAACTAAATCAAAACACAACACCATACACAAAACAGACGAAAATCAAAGCCGCAAGAAGGCGACAGTCAAAATAGAAAATCGACGAAAAACAAAGCCCCAAAAAAACAAACAATAGGAAAACCCAAACCTTAATAGCGAGTATCGTCAGGGTATCGATAACGAAAAAAAGAAAATAGAAACCCAGAGAAAGACAACGACAACGAACATAATCGAAACACACATCAAAGAGACGTGTCCGGACAAAAAAAACCAACAAAAAAAAACCTCACCCCCAAACCCCACAAAAAAATCGAACCCACACCCAAAACAAACCATATTAAAACACAAATAAAAAAAGAAAAAAAGAAAAAGTAAAACATAAACAAAAAAAACAAAAGAAAAATTAAAACACACAAAAAAAAAGAAAAAAAATGCCCCCACCGACCAAAGCTAATAATAAGAATAGTAATATAAAGATCTTTTTCTTAATTTATAAAAAATTAATTATAATGTAAGAATAAATAATATTATTAGTAAATAATATAGTTGTTTAATAAGAGAGAAAAGCGGGAAAAAGTTTGATGAAAATAAATATGATGCTGATACTTAATGGTGAGGTTATTCTACAAAGTGTATTTTTACTACAAAGTGTGAGAAGACACAATTAGCCTAAAAGAGTCACAAACAAATTATATCTCACAATCTAAATCGAATTTCAAAAAAGTAATTCGGAGTCTTTGTTCCTCTCATCGTCCTCTTTCAGAAAAAAATAAATAAAAAATAAAAAAAATCATTGTGTCTTTATATGACACAATGACGTCATTGTGTCTTTCGTAAAGACACAATGACGTCATTGTGTCTTTCGTAATGACACAATGACGTCATTGTGTCATTCGTAATGACACAATGACGTCATTGTGTCTTTTACAAATGACACGATAATAAAACGTTAATTTTTTTATTTTCTTTTATTTTTCGTTTATTTTTTTTCTTAGTGAGGACGACTAGGGAACAAAATCTTCGAATTATTTTTTTGAAATTTGATTTAGATTGTGAGAAATAAATTTTCTTGTGCTTTTTTTGACTTATTGTGTCTTCTCACACTTTGTAGCAAAAATACACTTTGTATTTGAACCTATTTCGATACTTAATACCCCCAATTACCATTTTATTAGAGTAAGAATATTATATAAATAAAGAACGTATAAATGTTAAAAAAATGTTATAGATATAAAAGAGAAAATAGCATAAATAGTCCCTGTGGTTTGATCAGATTGCATATTTGATCCCTAAACTTTAAAAACTACAAAGTTAGTTTAAACTTTTATATAGTCATTACAAGTTTGGTCCCTAATTTATAAAATTTCAAAGTTAGTCCAAACTTATATGTGGGTATTGCACTTTTGGTTCCTGAAGTTGAATGTAAAAGTTAGCTTAAACCTTATAAAATGCATAAAAATTGAATGAACTACATTGTGAGGGACCAAATGTCCAATGTTCATACTAAAATTTGGACTAACTTTGTAATTTTTAAAATTTAGGAACCAAACATGTAATTTGGTTAAACCACAAGGACCATCTATGCGTTTTTCTCATATAAAAAAGTTATAACGTTTAGGTTGTTCATATAACATGAGAACATTTTGTTTTATAATTTAAATCAAAGCACATCCCACACGTATATGTTTGATGGTGATTAAAGATCATGTAGGCAAATAGACTTTGACAAAGCATAAGAAAACCTATTTCATACGGGAAATAGTTCACCATACTTTAATATCTTGTTAGTCCCAAAATCGTACTAACACATTGTTTGTTTGAAAAAACTCCTTTAAAATTAACTCGGTTTGTAAATATGAAAGCCGTAGCCAAGATCGGTTGTTTGTTGGTTTTTCTGGTTGACTCGTTTAAATTAAAGCCTAAATTTTAACACACATAATATAAATAGTTGATCAATAATACACCACTTTTCATCGATTTTCTTTAACAATGAATAATCTCAATCGATCACGTAATCTTTACATCCAGCAAGGACGCAACCCACGTCAAAAATCCCTTGGCAACTCAATCCTTTATCAATTAAATTCCTTATGATCATAATTTTGCGGGTGTCAGTGTCTAAGTAAACAATTTGTTGAAACAAGATATCCCAAGAATTTATTAAAATAGGTGAAAGTTTAGATTCAACTTTAATCTGTGATAATAAAAAAAGATTTCATGTTACTCCAAAATGTTATCTCATCTGTGAATTTAGTGCTGATGGTGATCTCGGTTTTCGTATCCGACTAATAGAGATGAACCGGTGAATCAATGTTCCGGCACTAATACTTTATTTATTAAAAGAAAGTAAACAATTTGTGTTGGGCGCGTTTTAGTGAAACGTGGCCTACTCAAGATAATTTAAATAATTCATTTTTCTGCCGATATTAACTGTAAAATAAAGACAAAAGTAGTCACAAAACTGTGAGCGTTAAGACTTAAGACTTTAAGAGGAAGAATCGTGTGGCGAAATATATAATACGAAAACGTGTGGCTGTGTTCTCCATAGATATCCATTGCCCACGTGGACAATGGTAGTTTGGATATTTGTTCAAAATTATAACTACAAAATAGAAAAACAATTACTAAAACTTTGTATCTTTTTAGTTTAGATATGAATCTCATACCAAAGCATAGCTGTTAATCATTGAATTTTATAATACATAACGGCATTTCTTTATTAGTTTCGGATATTAACTGTATAACACCACTAGGTTATAATCTCGTGTAATACACGGGCTAAATAATCTCGTGTAATACACGGGCTAAATAAATTTATTGTTATATGGTTTATTATATAAAAGTTATTTATTTAAAAACTGTTTATTATACGAATTGAATAAACTCATGTATTACACATTTGAAAATTTAAAGTTAACATATTTGAAATTTTAATTATGGATAGTTATTATTTAATTAATAAATAGCTATTATAGCATTCATAATTAAGTGAAGAGAGAAGCGAGAAAACTAATTATTAAATGACCTAAATGGTGATAAGTGTCTGGATATGTTTTTATATATTAGTATGGAGATGTAGTTGATATATTACTAGATTATACACAACTTATACTGAGTGGGGGTGAGGGGGCTCACTGCGGAAATGAAAGTTGGGAAGATGTGGGTTTCAAAAAAATAGTCGTTAAGCCTCGTTAAAAATAAAAAAAAGTTTCTTATACATATCATTAAATTTTAGAAGACGAGAGTGTAGCTATTTGTCAAAATTAACAATGAAACATTCCCCAATACAATCACTGATCAAAAAAAGACTCGAAACTTAACATTAATCAAGAACCATCAAATACACCGAAACCTTCGTCAAGAATTGGTCGAGTATTTGTGGGCTAGACGACTCGATGATCTCGTATTAAACTAGTATTTGTATTGTTTTTCAAAAAATTAAGTAATGTTTTCTATTTATATTTTAATGTAAGGTTTTAAAAACAATTAAAATAAATTAAATAGTTCGTTAGAGCTCCTGATCACCTAATCCACAACACGATCATGCCACTTAGTCAGGGGCTCTATCCAACATTCAATCAGCGTCATATGTTGAAATTTTATAGGATAATCTGCGAAAGAGCTCTAACTCATAACACATAATCTTAAAGATTAAAATATTGGTTTGCCCACATGGCACGTTGACATTTTAAATAAATAAATAAATAATAAATATATATATATATATGTACATATATATATATATACATATATATACATATATATATACATATATATATACATACGTATATATGCATACATATATATACACATATATATAGATCTATATATATACATATATATACATATATATATATATACACACACATACATATATATACACATATACATATATAGGATCAGGATCATTACAGAACCATTTTTATTTTCAGAACCAAAGAACCATTGACTTACATAAATGTAAATTATAAACCATTGGTTTACATAGATGTAAGTTAAACCTGATGATATTTAGTTATTTTTTTATAGTTTATTGTTCATGTCTGATATACACATATGTAAAACAGGTCAAGTATTACTAGACTTAATATACATTTATGTAAATCAATGGTTCTGTAGTTCTGAAAATAAAAAGTGGTTCTGTAATGATCCTAACCCTATGTATATATATGTACATATATGTGTGTGTGTATATATGTGTATATATATATATATATATATATATATATATATATATATATATATATTCCCCTACAAATTAATTTTTGCCTAAGTATGCTAAGAATTAATCTTAGCCTTCTAATTATCTAATTAAAGGCTAAGAACAAAGTGTAGAAAAAATAAGTAATCAAGGTAATTTGGGTATTTTATTACATTACCCACAATTGTTGACTTTTTAAAATTTCCCCCCTATTTTTTTAAATGCTAATAACTTTTTCATACGACATTATTTTTTTAAATAAATTACACCATAAAATCAAGCATTTTTTTCTCTTTAATTTGAGTATAGTATTACTATAGTTTTTTTAAAAAAAAAATCAAATTATGTGACGTTGTGCTACATTTTTAACGTTTTTGTGCTGCATTTCATAAAACAGCACAAGGCTGTGCTGTATTTCATAAAACAGCAAAAGGCTGTGCTGCATTTCATAAAACAGCACAAGGCTGTGCTGTATTTCATAAAACAGCAAAAGGCTGTGCTGCATTTTATAAAACAGCACAAGGCTGTGCTGCATTTCATAAAACAGCACAAGGCTGTGCTGCATTTTATAAAACAGCACAAGGCTGTGCTGTATTGCATAAAACAGCACAAGGTTGTGTTGTATTTCATAAAACAGCACAAGGCTGTGCTGTATTTCATAAAACAGCACAAGGCTGTGCTGTATTTCATAAAAAAGCACAAGGCTGTGCTGTATTTCATAAAACAGCACAAGGCTGTGCTGTATTTCATAAAACAGCACAAGTCTGTACTGTATTTTATAAAACAGCACAAGTCTGTGCTGTATTTTATAAAACAGCACAAGATCTTCCAGAAACTCCTGAGATTTACCTAATGTACCAACAAAAGCACACTTATAAAATCTAACTTAAATTTAGCGCATTTTAAATAAGCAAAATACCAAATCCAGCACAATCAAATGAAAAGAAAAGAAACATCCAACATGAGTAAAAAAGAATAAAGAAAAATACAGCACAACCACTTGCATAAAACAAAAATTCAACACATTGTTGTGTTGTATTAAAATTCAGTATATTACAGTTCAAGGAAAATACTATAATGCAACACATAATATACTTTTCTTCTTTTTAAAATGGGTATAGTATTGCAATTATAAAAAATAACATTATAAAAAATATACAAAAATCATGTTGTATTTTTGTGCTGTATTAAATCCAACATATCGTTATGTTGTATGTTTTTGTTGTTAAATTACATTGCTGCACATCATTGTAATGTATATTTTGTGTTGAATTACAATCCAACACCTCATTGTGATGTATGTTTTGTGCTAAATTTCAATGCAGCACATCATTGTGCCTATATTATAACCCAACACATTTTTGTGTTGCAACAAAATGAATAGTGCATTTAAAAAAACATTAATATAGAATATTATTGTTCAATGCAAAATTTATAGCACCATTGTATTATATAGAATCTAGCATATTCCGTATAATGGTATAAGTCTTACTTATGGTTTATGAGACTTATACCATAAAACAGCACAAGGTTGTGCTGTATTTCATAAAACAGCACAAGGCTGTGCTGCATTTCATAAAACAGCACAAGGTTGTGCTGTATTTCATAAAACAGCACAAGGCTGTGCTGTATTGCATTAAACAGCACAAGGCTGTGCTGTATTTCATAAAACAGCACAAGGCTGTGCTGTATTTCATAAAACAGCACAAGGCTGTGCTGTATTTCATAAAACAGCACAAGTCTGTGCTGTATTTCATAAAACAGCACAAAACGCACGAATCATCTCAGAAAAGTGAGGTGAGAGTCCAGTTTATCACTGAATACAGCACAATACAGCACAAAACAAGAATATATATATATATATATATATATATAATTCTTATAGATTCTCAGTTTTCTTTTCTAGTAGTGATGGATAGATATGAGCTGAGTTTGCATACGTACGTACCTGGGTGGTGGCGATTTGAGTGCTTTCAACGGTGACGTTCCACTTACCTTGCGGTGGAAACGGTTCCCCGGTGCCGTTCCACAGCGACCACGTCTCCGACCATAGTCCGTCGTAGCTGATTCCCTTGACTCTGGAATGAAAGCGGATGTGAGGAATGAGTTCAAAGTGAGTGGCGTAGGCGCGAAGGTAGTCTAGGATCTGTTGATGGTTCGGGAAAACATCGGTGACCGAGGTCGGCCACGGGAAGTCTGAAAACTGATACAGAGGTTTAGGTGACTGAAGCGAGGTGGTTTTGATGGTTTTAGCCCATACGCCACCACTGTCGGGTTCGGTGTCGAAGACGATGGGGTCAAAACCTTTGGAAAGACAGTATTTGCAGGCGAGGAGACCGCTGACTCCGGCTCCGACGATGGCCACTTGTAATGGATTTGTGCTATATTCTCTATTAAATCCTTCTTAACCTAATATTTGTAATGGACAAAAGTACCCTTAACCATATTTTTAACTAGTGCCACATGTCAAGGCAATATTCATTCTTAGCCTACTTAGGCAAATTATATTTCTTACTTGAACCTCTACCTATATATATATATATACACACACGTGTATAGATGATGACCAACGATTAATTATAATAAGGGTGTATGTAGAACACTCTCGAAAGTAAGAGGAGGCAAAAATGATATTATCAATGTTGTTGGTATACTTCAAAGATGTTTCGTTTGTAGCTATTATTATTATATTTGAGTCAAAGGCAACCCGTGTGCAAAACGCGGGTGGAATATAGAACCCTATATATATTTCTACATATGATCATTTGATGCAATAGATCCACTTGGCTATTTTAATACAACTCTACATCTAAATTCACTCTATAATACTTTGATATATTTTGATTTTAATGGAGAAAGACCAACAATATAAACGCGTATTTGTTCACATTGACAAAAATGGAGACGGGAAGATATCTCCACCCGAGCTCCAAATTTGCATTGGAAAGATTGGTGGAGATTTGTCATTGGAGGAGGCGGAGATGGCAGCGGCGTTAATGGATTCAGATGGCGACGGGATGTTGAGCATGGAGGATTTGGTGAAAGTTGTGGAAAGCGCGAATGAAGAGGAAAGAATTAATGATTTAAAGAAGGCGTACAAAATGTACGAAGAAACGGAGGGGAGTGGATGTATAACCCCGAAAAGCTTGAAAAGGATGCTTAGCAAATTGGGAGAGTCGAGAACTGTTGATGATTGTAAGGTTATGATTGCTAAGTTTGATGTCAATGGTGACGGCGTCTTAAGTTTTGATGAATTCAGGGAAATGATGACTTGATCGATAACTGGTCATGAATTTGATTTCAGTGTGTGAGTGTGTGCACATATAATTTTTTTTTCTTAGTTTTGATGAATTCATAGAAACAATGACATGAAGGATGTATTGTTTTCTGTTAAAATTGTTCTTTACAATGTGTGAAGTAATTTTAATGGTATATAAATCATTAATTATTGTATTAGGCCTTTGTAACATAACATATTCTTGTCATTTGTATAATTCGTTTTTAACGAGTGTATGTAGACTTTAGTACGTTGTTTCATTTCTTATGTCGCAATCTTAATGATAATTCATATGTAAATTTTCTTGGTATTATGTTATATATACAACAAAATCAAATAATAAATCGTTTGAAAACTAAATTCTAATAATCTATACTATTGACTACTGGCATGTTAATTACAACTAACAATTTGTTCAGTGCTAATTTTAACTTTTGATTTTGTTACTAATAACATTATCAGCCTAATTGATAGTTAACCTTATTAGTTTTTTTATGACGTATTACGTGACGTAACTCACCCCGTTAGTTTCTTATGACGTATTACGTGACGTAACTCGTGGCATGACGTGCAACATAATTATAATTGAAAATATAAATATACTACTGAATTCTTTTTTATAAAAGATCATTTTTTAAAATTATTCATTATAACACTTTTGTTGGTTTTTGAGTAGCTTGAAGACAAAGAGACACAAAATTTGAGTGACATATTTATTTTTTTTATTTTAATTTTGTAAAACTTCATGTCATATGTCACGTCATGAACAACATCATATGTCATGTTATCAAACATTAATGGAGTTAACGAACATGTTACACTAAAACTATTATTGGTACAAAAAAGGCTTCCATTACTTGCTTCAATTGCATTGAATTATCCTTTCTGGCATTAGACTCAGGGGCGGACCTATGTGGATGGGAGGGGTAGCCTCCGCTACCCCTCAATTTTAACGCGTAGTGTAAAAAAAAATTTATACTAA
Source organism: Flaveria linearis (assembly GCA_024085815.1). Taxonomy (NCBI): domain Eukaryota; kingdom Viridiplantae; phylum Streptophyta; class Magnoliopsida; order Asterales; family Asteraceae; genus Flaveria; species Flaveria linearis. The sequence continues at coordinate 52,088,745 of CM044012.1, forward strand.
AAAACAAATTTTTTTATGATTTTACGTTACCCCTGAGAAAATTTTACGTTACCCCTAAAAAAAATTTATACTAAAAACTTTATGGGAAATTTTAAATTTTATAAAAATTAATGTAATATTTTAATAAAAATATTACCTTTTATAAAAATATTAAAAAACCCAATTCAATTTATTAATTTAACCCACTTAAAAAAACCCAACCCAATTAAATTCAACCTATTAACCCATTCACCCACTTAAAAACCCAACCCAATTAAAAAACTCATCTCACTTAAACCCAAAACCCAACCCAAACCTCAAACTCAAATCCCCAACCAGTTGAACCCAATCCCAAACTCCCATTCTCCCAATCGTTCAATCGATCCCTTCCAAATCCCCCTCCCTCCCAAATCCCAATCGCTCCCAAATCGGACGTCCGAAAGACCGAAACCCCCCTCCCTCGCTGAATCGCAGCTTGCTGAACCGCAGCTTGCTGCAGCGCTGCTGCTACTTGGTTCCTGCAGGCTGAATCACAGCCTGCTGCAGCCTGCGCGCCTCTTTCCTCGGTTCCTGCTGGCTGCTTGCTGCTGCTACATCAATCGCAGCTTGCTGCTTGCCTGCTTGAGTGCTTGCTGCTGCTACATCAACATGTTTTATGATTATGGAGTTATTGTGGTGTTGTTGAAAATTGAAGCTATTAAGAATTTATGGTGTTATTGTGCCTGCTGCTACATCAATCGTAGATTGATTTGAGTTATATTAGTTATTTTAGAATTTGTTTATTATCCTGCAAGTAGAAGCTATTAAGATTAAAACCTAAGATAGTAAGATTGATATGTGGACCTTCTTAGAGAATGAAGACAAGATGAAAAGATTCAATCAATCTGAGAAAAGATTTTAGATGAGTCTAGAGCTTGGGAGGACTTTTTGGGAGGATTTGAGCCCCGTTTGTCTCCTTATAGTTTAATTCTATATGATAAATAAGAATCAAAGAAAGATAGATTTTTGGGAAGATTTGAGCCCCGTTTGAAAATGATAGATGCGTTTAACTTGAATTGTGTTATCAAAAATATAAGTGATTATTTGTTATTTGAATTGTGTTAATTTGTTATATGAATTGTTTAATCTTAGTTTGTTGTTTGAAATTGAACTAGGGATTTGGAAAATGAAGAAACAAGTTCCACCCCCCAAATCCCTACTTGTTTGCTGCTGCTTCTTAATGCTTGTTTGTTTGCGATTTGCTGCTGCTTGCTGCTTATGTTGCCTGCCCTGCTGCTGTTTGTTGGTTGTTTGCTGCTGCAGTGTTGCTCAAGCCCCCACCCCCCAAATCAAAGAGTTGAATCCTTGAAGGTATTCTTTTTACTTTCTAGGTTTAAGTGTTATTTGCAAGATTTCTAGAGTGGAACATTGAGTAATTGTTATTTGATTTAATGTTTAGGTTTTATTGGCAATTAGGGATTTGTATTGAAATTACTAAATAACATTATAATTTGAACAAATTATAATAAGCTTAAAATTTAAATAACTAAACAACTAACAAACCCAAAATACCAAATAATATTTTATAAAAACATTAATAAGTTAATTACTAACAAACCCAAAATACTAAATAACATGACCAAAATTATAATAAGCCCAAAATTTAAATAACTTAAAAACCTAACACGTTTACAAGCTCAAATACCAATTACCCAAACTAAACAAATTTTAAAAAAAATAACTAGTTATACCAATAACCCTCACCGCCTCACCCTGTCATCGATCACCTTTATTATCGAGTCAATTCATTCGAGTTCAATTCCTTCGGATTTGTGTTGAATGATCTTCATTCGGACCCCTTTATTATCGTATTTTTTTCTTTTATTTATATAAATGTACGGTAAAAAAAATTTTTACGTTACCCCTGAACTTTTTTTCTAGATCCGCCACTGATTAGACTTGTACCTAATTAATCAAAAGTTGTATTAATGTTAGTCAAATTGTTAATTAAAATCAATATCAATATTTTAGATTATTAAATTTTAATTTTCTAAATAGTAGCATTACTAATAAGATTTTGGCACGTGGATTGACGACTTAAATTAAAACGTTTGAAATCCGCCACACCATAGTTGCGCACTTGCGCGCTCAACAACCGTATTATACCTGGGTTCAAGTCCTCGCATCTTTTTTTTTTTGGTAAATTTTTAACATTTTTGCTTTTTTTAGGTTGGTTTTTATTTGCCACCCATTTCTTCTTGTGGTTTGTTTTTGTTTTTATATTTTAAATTTTAATATTACAATTAGCTTTTGAGGTTTTTTAATGCAATAAAATTTTGAATATAGAAACGACTGTATTTTATTTGCGTTTCGCTATATATTTTTACAACGTATCATTTTTATCTACTTTTAGTATGATTTTTAAGTTATAAAATTTTGAATACACTTTTGACCAAATATCCTACATATCTTATTTCACCTAATTTATATAAGGGTTATTGGGTTTTAATAATCTCAACTTTTATTTATTGGTCGTTATTAATTTCAACTCAGGAAATGTTTATAGTCACTCTTAACTTTGAATTTATTTTCTTACAATGATCCCTTACTAATTGAGAGTAAACATTTGTTAGTCTTTTGATGAAATTAGGCTAACTTTGAGTCATTTTTCAACTACAACACCACCTAATCTCAGTTAGGTCCGTTTTCCATTGTCTAGCATCCATTATCACCTGAAATCTACCTCTAATGAGTTCGACGGTTCAAATCAGGAGGTGAAAATTGGTAGGTTTTTGGGTGCAGAAGTTTCAAATTGACGGACCTGATGATAGATTTCAACTTACTGTTCAATGTTTTGGCCACAAAAACAGTTCACGTCATCAAAAAACTATCGGGGTTAACTCTCAGTTAGTAAGGGATCGTTGAATGAAAATAAACTTAAAGTTTAGAGTATCTGTAAATATTTACTAAGTTGCGATTAATCTTGGCCAATAAATAAAACTGGGGATTATGAAAATCCAATAATCCTTTGCGGATGATATTGTGTTAATATCAGAATTTAAAATGGTGCTTAATGAGAGGCTAGAACAGTGGAGAGCAGCATTAGAGCGCAGAAGCTTAAGGATAAGTCGTTATAAGACGGAATACATGCATTGTAACTTTAGTGGTGAGGCTGAATAAAACACCCAAATCAGCATACAAGGTATGGCGGTTCCACTGACGTCTAGGTTCAAGTACCTGGGCTCGTATGTACAGGAGGACGGAGAGATACACAACGATGTAGGCTACCGTGTTCAAGCAGGATGTTGCAAGTGGAGAGCAGCATCAGAGGTTTTATGTGATAAGAGGTTTCCAGCAAAACTAAAGGGAAAACTATACAGAGTGGCAGTACATCCAGCTATGTTATACGGAACAGACTGCTGGGCCATAAAGAAATCGCACGACAAACAAATAGAGGTCGTGGAAATGCGAATGCTGAGGTGGATGTGTGGACACACAAGACTGGATTGGATAAGAAACGAAGTGTTTTAACAGAGACTAGAGGTGACTTGTATCACAGATAAAATACGAGAGTGAAGATTAAGATGGTTTGGGCACGTGAAGAGAAGCCGATGTCAGCACCCATTAGAGCAGTTGAGAACATCAACTTAAAGGGTAGGAGTAGAGGAAGACCTAGGTTAACTTAGGACGGGATAATTAGGCGAGATATGGTATAATTGCACCTCTCTGAGCACATGATCAAGTATAGGAGTGTGTGGAGACGTAGAATTAAAATTAAGGACTTTTAGTCGGATTAGTGGGTAGGAAGGGTAAATGAAGACATGATGCGAAACCACTCACGTAATGTGTACGTATTCCACATCTGTCCTTTATAGATGAAACTTGCCGCTTATTTGATGTATGCACTATCTAAATCTTTATATGATATATACCTATGTGATGTATTGTGACACCCTACATAAATCCCACATCGGCCGTGGACAGAAGAGATTCCTGGTTCATAAGAAATGTCTGGTATCTAATATCACCAACGCGTTTTGGGCGTATTGGCTGTGGATGAGAGAAGAACTCCACAGTTAAGCGTGCTCAGGTGGCAGCAATCCAGGGATGGGTGACCTCCCTGGGAAGTTTTCACCTGGGCAACCAAAAGCAAATCCGTGAGTTCCCCGTGGGTAAAGCGGATAATATTGGTGATATGAGAGGTCGGGTGTTACAGAATGGTATCAGAGTCACTCTTATGCCGTTCGGGATGTGGGACATACCTCACCGAGGATGGTGACTTCTCGAGCTCATCGAGGACGATGAGTCCAAAGGGGGGTGATTGTGACACCCTACATAAATCCCACATCGGCCGTGGACAGGAGAGATTCCTGGTTCATAAGGAATGTCTGGTCTCTAATATCACGCGTTTTGAGCGTATTGGCTGTGGATGAGAGGAGAACTACACAGTTAAGCGTGCTCAGGTGGCAGCAATTCAGGGATGGGTGACCTCCTTGGGAAGTTTTCACCTGGGCAACCAAAAGCAAATCCGTGAGCTCCTCGTGGGCAAAGCGGACAATATTGGTGATATGAGAGGTCGGGTGTTACATATATGCTATATAATATGCTTGCTTGCTATTGTTATTGCTTTTGTTATCGAGTCGGGGGTCTATTTGAAAACGGTCTCTCTATCTCCCAAGATAGAGGAAAGACTCGTCACCACCTATCCCTCCCAGACTCTGCTCTTGAGTGGGATATACTAGGTTTGTTTGTTTAACCCTTTATATACTAACTAATTTACCCTAACTTATCTAAACGGAGGTCAATCCCCTACCATTAATAGAACTTCATCATTTTAACTTCAAAACTTTGCTATTACATTCAACCACCTATTTAAATTTAAACATTTTAAATGGTAAATGTGCGACACTGTTTCGGAGGATATGTATTATTTATATCGGGCTCACCTACCCGTGTTCCAGCCGGGACCGCCCAACCCCCTCAGGAGAAAACTTATTGCTAGAAAAACTCTCTGGCTCAACTCTGAACATATTGCTAAGAGTGAGACTTAAAGCTATGACCTCTCTCATTTAAAGTTATGAGTATATTAACTTAAACAGTTGGTTTAATGATAGTTTGTAAAGAATGAGGGTTTTAGTAGAAAAAATCTAAGGTATGGAACTATGGAAGTGGCGAAGGTGTGGTCTTTTGATTTGTGAAAAGTCGTTTTTGTTGATATATATTGGGCCACTGAATACAAGAAAGTTCTGAGTCATTATATCCGGCTAGTGGCCCATTGCAAAATTAATGTTTTCAACGTTCCACACTTCCAGATGCCCCTTTTCATTGGTCACAACAAAGTCAACAAAACGCAGTCAATGAACAAGTTTACCCCGCTTAGCCCAGGATATTTTTAAACAGTAGATGTACGATCCTAATTCGAAGACTGCATGAATATCTTAAACAGACTCATATATTTGTTTCTCAGCGTAACCGCACCCTCAACTTTCTTAGAAGATAACTCACAATTAGAAAAACTCTATGGCTCGACACTAAGTATTTTTGCTCAAAGTGAGACTTAAATTCAAAATATTCTCGTTTTTTATTTCTTGAATTCACCTTAACCAGTGCTCAAGATCTTTTAATCTACTTTTTTATACCGAGAGAAGAAATTTTTTATTAGATGAAGGGGGCTAGCAAGAGACTAAATACCCCTACAAGGAAGGGAAGGAAAATAGAGTACGTTTAAGTTCTTACAAATTCAAGTTGAAGAAAAAGATTGAAGGAAACAATTGGTTAAAAGAAATTATGACAATTCCGATCACATATTTTTAATCTGTGCTATCTTATAATGATTTCTTTAGGGCAAAATTGATATTTCACGTAATTTTAATACATTTATTAGAAGCATTTTGAGTATTTAATAATTTTAGTATATATGACTACGTTTTGCTATTTAATAACCTATTATGTAATATGCTTCAAAAAATAATTACAATAAAATAAATTTATTCGAATGATTTTAATGTATTCATTTTAAATGATATCCACGACCTATCATATATCATAAGTTTGATAACAGTATAATAACAAAACGTTAAAGCATGTGTAGACATGCATGAGAATCCGAGTGTTTATATAATTGAACTCACCAAAATCAAAAGAATCCCAAAAAAACTACCACTAATCGAGTAATCGGTGCTGATTTTTTTTCAGGCTGGTATTGTTGTCGTAAGGTTTTAATCAATCTAGCAAGTCCAAGCCGTTAAACAAGCCTGAACTAAACCGTTAGTAACGATTTGTTTTGGTTTAGTTTTAAGTTCAACAATTTAGTTTGATTTTCGATGAAACCATTATTAACATATTGGTTTACAGTTTAACCTGAAAACCGTTAAAAACGGACCATGAACAACCCTAACAATTGGGGCGGATTATATTGTATCAACCTAACATCTCTTTATTTTAAGAGTCTACTAGTCTAGGCATATCCCATATTAGTCATTAGCTCTAGAAATATTAGGTTTAACTAGGGTAGTAGGGTTTGATAGTATTTTGCATGTATGAACGTGTATAATGATAGTGTATGGTAACTCGAGAAAGAAAATCCTTAGATTTGTTGAAGTTGCCTTAAAATATGATAAAAGTTATCAAAGATATTCAAACATTGAGGTAATAAGAGCATTCACATCCCATTTCTTATCTTTATTTATATAATTACACTAAAAATCACTACTTCTTCTCTCTTCTTTCAATTAAATAATATATTTTTATACCTTTTTCATTACCTTTTCTCTCACCTTCACTCACAACCACTTTCAAAAATATTAAAAATTTATAAGGGTTGAACAGTGAATCCTTAAATTTACAGATGAACAGTAACATTTTCTCTCTCCTCCACTCACAACTACTCAAAACTATCCCATATAATTTAAAGACTTGCACTCACATACTTATAAGACATGGGTTGTGAATGCTCTAAGTGCTGCACTAACTCCATACTTGACTGTAAAGCCTCCACAACTCTTAGTAATATTTCCAAATAACTAATAGATAATCTTGGTATGTATTCATACTTAAAAAGGGAAGACAAATGTTGGACCTCATAATTTTTTTTAACCGCAAATGTGCGACCTTGCTTCGGATTATAGGTGGTATCTTAATCGGGTCCAGCTATTCATTTCCCAGCCGCAACCGCACCCCCAACCCCCTCAGGAGAAAACCTATTGCTAAGAAAATTGCATGACTCAACTTTGAGCATTTCGCTCAAAGTAAGACGTGAACCCATGACCTTTTAATATTTACATGTCATGGGTCCAACATCTTAACCAGTTGGTCTAAGGATCATTGGTGACCTCGTAAATAAGGTTTATATTAGAGGGTTGTTTAAGTTGTCATTAAAAAAAGTTCACTTAATTCAGTTACACCATAAAAATAAAAAATATAAAACAGAAAACCAAAAAGTACTGACCCATTTAAATTGCGTCAAACTCTCGATAGACAATTTGTTTATACCTAAACAGTGAACACACCAAGTTATACAGAAACGTAAAAACGGGTTACCAACTAAATTAATCGAGTCCAAAGGTTCAAACGGAACAAAAGTCATACAAAAGGTATTGCAATTGTTATAAATGTAATAGAGCTTCTTATATTTATCAAATATGATTAGAGTAAATTAACAGAAAATGACATTTATCTTTCTAACTAATTTGAGAACTTTCACTTTTCAATATTTTTCTTTACTAATTAACAATTACACTAGATAACCTTTATGATATGGTTTAATTCATTTTTGATTATATAGTCTAACGGTCGTTAATTTGCATTGTTAAATTAGATCACATAGTTAATATATTATTATTTTAATATTTAAGCTTTTGCATTAAATATCTTTTTTTTTTCTTAACCAGATGACCTACTATACTAAACGACATCATCGTAAACTACTTCCTATCATATCCGAATATGTCTGAATATGAGTTTACTGTAAATAAATTTGGCCTAGTCTCTTACTTTCAAGTTACAACTAAGCCAGCATATACAACAAGAGTTTTTCTTATACTAATAATAGTTTTTTATACAACATAACACGAACCAAAACAAGCTATAAAATTATGCAACAAGCAACTAAATAACACAAACAATACAACTAAAAATCATCTGCATTTTTCATAGGAAATTGTTGTGCTACAAGAGGTCTGCAAGAACTCTCCCGGACAATCACTTGCTCCTCTCTTACCACCACCAACTCCGACAACTTCACCACCACTTCTCCGGCATTCGGCCGCCTCAACGGGTCATCATCCACACACGCCCTAGCGAGGTTCGCCAACACCGTTGCGACATCAAACGAATAATTTTCACCCAATGCAGTATCCATCCATTCCCTTAGTTTATCCCCAACGTCACCCGATTCAAGTATAGCCTTGATTTCATCTGATAAGCGAGTTTCATCATCGTTATTTTCTCGCCTAACCGGTGGTTTACCTGATAATATTTCAAGTAAAACCACCCCGTAAGCGTAAATGTCCATGCTGGGAGTAACAGCACCTGAAGTTGTGTGTTCAGGTGCTGTGTATCCTTTATCCCATGCAATAGGATAACTTGAGTTTAAATTACCCGAATAAGGTACTTCATTATTTGGGTAATTTTCATCCTTGATACACGCGTCCATGCCAAAGTTACCAACTTTGGCATGGAATTCTTCGTCTAGGAAAATATTCCTACTCTTGATGTTTCTATGAACATAACTCGGGTTGATTATCTGATGCATGTATTGTAAGGCAGTGGCTACATCCAAACAAATCTTTAGTCTTTGGTTCCATGTCAAGAAACAAGAACACGAGGCGATGAACTGGCTTTTCATCGCTAATCCGCCATGAATCCAATCTTTTAAAGATCCGTTTTTAGCGTACTCGAATACTAAAAACTCATCACGGGGTGTTGTGATCGATCCAAGGCTATCTGGACCTGTACAAACACCCAATAGTCTGATTATATTCGGGTGAAAACGAGTCAGGCCGTGAAAGAGCTCAAACTTGATCTTGGAGACCGTGTCATGATCTATGCGCTTGATCACCACCAATTTTCCTTTGAGGCGACCATGATACACAGATCCCTCAATAAGACTGGTGGAGGAGAATTCAGCAGTAGCTGCAGTTAACTCCTCCACCGTGTAACTCTCCACCACCCCTGTAGCAAGTTTACCAGGGGTGGTGGGGAGTACATGACCATCTAAAGATTCTATTTGGGACTCAAAAGAAACTTTCTTCTCACTTGCAGTCCTCACACTCAAATTCAACTGCTGAAACTCTAAATTCACACTCTTATCACACGACGAATAATTCTCCTTCGTCGTCTTCTTCCTCCTCTTTCTACATACGATCACATAAAACGCCGACGCTACAACAAAAATGCATATTCCGAAAGCAACCACACTGACCGCGATATAAACCCGAATCTTCCTCATTCTTGACTCCGAATGACTCATTTGAAAAGGTGTATGTGACTCAAAACTAAAGAAAACTTTTTCACAAAGGCGAAACCTTGTATCTTCTTAAAGATTAGTGAGTTTGATCACAAGATTCTTGAGGGTTACACTTGCAATCTTGTGTAGTAATATAGTGTAGCAAACTCTAATCCCCATATTCAGAAGGCCAAGATCGATATGGTGACACAAAACCGTTTGAAAAAAGTGATGATGAACAGCCCACATGTGAAGCATTTCAATTGTTGGGATGGTTGATAAGTGGAATCCAGATAAAAAGTTGGAATTTGGGTCAAAGTTATATGTGTAATTCAGTTAATTCACCTGAGAAATAAGTAAGATTTGGAATATTTTATGTTGAAAGGGGTGAAATAAAAAAGTTGGCCCGTATCTCAACAACTTAGGTTCATGAATGGACAAACATCCGAGGTTGGTGGCCGGTGGTGGTGGGGTGTGGGTTGTGTAAAAATATTTTTTACCTAGTGGTAAAAATATTCATTAGGGATGAAATTGATGTTATATGTGCAAGCGGTATTGAAAATACTCATACCGAATTTGAGGAAAAGCGCGGTACAAAATACCGTACTGAACTATTGGTTTGCTACATGTACGAGACGAGTATCGGTACCGGTTTATCGGTTTGATGTTTCTATGCTTTTTGCTAAAAATTATGTTGTTAGAGCATTCGCAGCTCGTTCCTCATATATATGAAAGTGGGTGTCCTATATTATGAGGATGGTTGTGAGTGATTGTGAGTGAAAGATATAAAAAAATTATGAGGATTGTACCATGTTTTCTCATATTTGAAGAAACACGATACAACCCCTGTAATTTTTTAATATTTTTTTAAAGTGGTTGTGAGTGGATGACAGAGAAATTCTAATGATAAAGTTATAAAAATATTATTTAATTGAAAAGTAGAGAGAAAAAATAATGCATATTTAGTGTAATTATAAGGATGGAGATAAGGGATGGATTGTGAACGCTCTTACATGATTATTGACTAAAGGATCACAAACTATGATACCAAAAACATTTAAAAATTGAATAGAAAACATTCGTAATCTTGAACTTGAAAAATAAAACATTTAAACTGTCCCAAATATTGTATCAAAATGGCTAGAAAAAACGTTTTTGGTACACAAAACTAATCGGTACCTTTTAGTTTTTACCAGTGCTGCCTAGTTACAGACACTGAAATTTGACAAAATAGAAAACCGTCACTGTGTATATTTTTGTTCGATCGGTAACAGTTCTAGTACGGTACAGTAACCGGTAGTGGCTCATCCCCAGTTTATAGACACATTTTAGGCTCGTTTGATTTCTAAAAGTTTTGCTAATTGGACCAGCTAATGTGAGTGGGTGGCAAGAAAGATAATGTGGGTGAGGCTGATCGTAAGCATGTTATGTGAATTGCTTTACAACATCTTATAATCACACTCATTATTGTAATACATAATCAAACACAACCTTATTTTTCAGAACCTAGATAAACAAATTATGTTGAGTTGAATCTGCACGTGAGTACACATGGTGCACATTGATCCGGCTTAAAGTTCACAGATCCCAAAAACAACTACATGGGAGAGTTATAAAGATTACGATGATACCAACAAGTAAAGATTCTAGGAATATGGTTGGTTATATTTTTGAAAGCCTGGAACTAGTATTGAGAAGCTTGCCACCCACATGCAAGTGTTTTTGACTATTGAAAAAAAACAAGTTTTTTACTCCCGCTTTGCGGCAGGACGGTACAATTAAAAGAAACAGATGAAGTTGCGACAATCCGTTACCCACTCGTTGCAGCGTAGCGGTACGATTAAAAGAGACGTATGGTGTTGCAGCAAATCATTTACGGAGATTGAAACATAGTTAGAAAACATTATTATGCCTTAACTCGACTTGTTTATAGCCCGATGACTAGTTTCTTTTTAAGACAGGATGAAAGTTATGAAGGAAAATCATATTATATATTATATTACCAGCGGTGAGTGTAACCGCTGATATAATTGATCTTGACCGTTGAAAAAACCTGAAATCAAATCATGACCATTTAAACTCGGCAGTTGGTGCGGTTACAAAGTGGTTTTCTGTCGGTTTTTTAGGGCGGTTAAAAACATTGTTTCCGCCGCTCCTACGGTTTCCGGTAGTTTCACACTACGCTCCTGCGGTTTTAGACTTTTATCCTCCGGGGCTTTTTCTCTCCCACGTCGCCGGTAACCTCGGTAACCTCCGCCGGCTGGGTTATATAACAAGCCTCGTACTTCTTCTTCTCTTGTCTCTTGGACCACTCCATACGGCATACATGTCTTTCACAATTGCAATTCACAAATAGCGATGAATCCATAAATTCCTATTCATCTTCATCGATCCATCTTCCGATCAGGCCATCTTTGTCTACACCATCGATCAAGCTGAATCTTACCATGCAACTCGATTTCATGTCCTCTCAACCGCAGTACCACCCAATGTTAGCCAGAAAACCAATCGCCGTTGCATCCTATCATGACGATACGGGCCAATCCAAATGTTGGTTGTCGTTCTCATTTTTCATTATCCTTCAACGGTTGATTATCTTTTTGTTATGTTCAATTTGGGCTCCAAATAGATGAAACACCAATGGAGCTTTGAGTAGGTATGTATCCAATTCAATCTTGGATAGCAAATTAGTTTGAATTTATCGTATGTAATAATTAATTTGGTACAAAAAGTTACAAAACCCCTTATTAGTTTGAATTCATCGTATGTAGCAAACGATCATTACTTGAATTGATATGCCTTGATTTTCTAATGTAATATTAGAATATGCCCTAATGTGAAATTTCTTTGTTGCAGCATAGTATCTCTCGTAATTAGTTATTTTATCCTGTTAGCCTTTTAGCATGTTTTACTTTGTCTAATTCTTCCTTTATGTACTGATCTCGAAAACCTATTGATATGGTACTACATAAACTTAAGTTTTTGTTATGAGTTTATGACACATGAATGAATAGAACCATCCGTTTTATGCTTTTGTTGAATAATAAGATAGTTTTGGAACTAAGGCTTATAATGTATGTAATTAACCATTTATTAGCGGCTTGACCCATAACATTGAGAATGCTGTATGTCAAACATGTATTAAGGTGTGCATTCATTATATTTTTTTACCTGTTTTTCACTTGGTCAATTTTTAGTACCTTTAATAACCAAACTTTAACAGCATGAATCAATCATCAATTCATCACTTTGTGTGTTAGTTTGAGAAAATTATTGTCACTTTAAGCTTAATCTAATCTAATTATAACATTTTCAGTCCAACAAGAGAACAATTATTAATAACTAGAGGAGCTGGTTTTATTGGCTCACACCTTACCTTGATGCAAATGATAAAAATGAGGTATTACTTCCATAAAAACATATTGGAGAAATTGTTGTTTTGGTACTTAAATATTCCATGCAGGTGATACTTGAAGATAATTACTTTACCAGGTCAAAGGAAAATAAGGATACAACGGTTTGGTCATTCAAGATTTAAGCTTATACTTCATGATATGTGTTCTGGTTATGATACATTGTAACAAGGTTTTTTGGTTTCCATGGTTTACGCCACTTGTCTATCTATCTAATCTTATTTTATGATGCAGATGTCACACATATATTGCTGGTTGTAGTCAATCAAACATACCATCTAGCTTTTTACAGCTTCGTTGATATTTAACAAGAGATAAGCCTGTGAAGTATCTTGATCTCTATGATTTAATACTTAGGCTTATCTACTTGTGTAGTAAATGTGGAACTTCTTTTATATTATATATTTATTATGCTCGTGAAATATTCTAGCCCAAACGTTAAAATAATGTTGCTAGGCTTACAGGATGTTGTTGACATCAACTTCAAAGGTTTGTGGAGATCCTCTTGTGCATCCTCAGGATGAACACTTTTTAGGGAAACTGTAACCCCATTGGTAAATTTGATCATAGTTAAATGTCTAATGCTTTAATTTACTATTATTGAGCACTTTTAATAGGCTTTCTGTCACTCACTATACCAGTTTCTTATAATACATTGTCTAACTGATTGTTACTGTACTTAAATGCAGCAATGAGCCCTTAACTCCTCAATCACATGGAACTCAAACTAGGAGCTTCTGTATGTCTCAATAATCTATTTTTTATAACTAATTCATATGTGAGTAGTTTATAGATATGGAAGTGTAGTGATTCTGATATATAATAAGATATGATAATATACAATAGGTTGGTTTATGATTTTCCAAAACTTAATCATGCTTACCTTATAGTCAACAAGTCAAGTCCTAAAAATTTTGTTTATCAAGTCCATATTCATGAATTTGTGTTTAGGTTACTATGTTTATTTAAAGTGAGTCTTGGTATTCCATTTAAATGAACTGTGACTGTCTTTTATATTTTAACATTTTTTTCTTCTTTCACATGTTAATGACTTTTCCAAATTAGGTTATTACATGCTACTAATGATTTCTTCTTTATAGGTGGGTTAACTCGTGTCTGACTCAGTAACAAATTCAAGCAATCTTAGGCAACTACTACATTGTATTTGTTATGGTTTGCATCAGGTATCTCTTGAAAAAACATATTTGTGTCCACTTATTTGAATCATGCATGCTACTGTTCTGCTACTCATTTAGGCTTTAATAAAACTGTTTGATCATTTCTACTTATTTGTGTATAATACTATTTGATTCTTTAACATAGAAGCTTAATATATATTCAAGGACCAAGATGGATGTAAACTCTCAATTACCATACAATTGCTATTGTTGCTTAATTACTTTTTCCAAACTTGATCCCTTTAATGAATTTTTGCATACACATTACGATCAAGACAAGAAAGCTGACAAACCTTCAAAAGTTATTGAAGAATAAGTGAGATTTATGATTGTCATTCACTGTCTTATATTTATAGTCTTAAAAATGTTGAAATGGAGTGTTTTATAAGTAATAACTTTTATAAATTATAATCCAACTGACTTAGTATAACCCCTTTTTATAATATTAATTTTGTTTTCATGTCGCATTGGCAGACAAGGAAAGTGATTATTTAACAAAATTTAGAATGAGGGGTCTAAGGTGTTATCTTATGTATTATAGTATCTTATGTATTATAGAAACTCTACAAAAATGCAGGTATCCTATCATTGCCTGTTGAGCACAAGCCCTTAGGTAAAGTTTCTCGAATTTAGATGTCGATTTTGACCTTGTAGGGTTGGATATTAATGGGTCAGTGTTATAAAAATCACTGTATAAATTTTTGTCTTACGTGTATCAGAAACTATTATTCATCTAATTAATTGAACTCCATGATTGATCATAGTTGTTATCTTTGTACCCTGCTCATTTTGATTTATCTTACGTATGTTAAAACGCATTTTTAGAAAGCAAATATGCATTCATTTCATTGTCAAACAAGAAGGATTTTGATTATTTTGCCACTGAGTTTCAAGAATAAAGGTGAACCACTTACTCATACTTCCAAAAAATTGTTGCTCTTTTGTTAATTGTATTCAATACATTTTTACAATTAAATATTAGATAACAGAATTTTTATATACATTTATTATCTTATTAAGTTAACAACTCTGTCTAGGTCAAGTTTTGTAATTCAAAATTATGATCCATATATAAAATTGGGTAAAAAAGAATAGGCCATTTTTGATGTGCTTCCCATTTATTATTATTTAGATTTAAATCCCAAACTTCTTTTTGTTTGAAATGCAAAGAAATGCAATAATGTCATTATAACGTTAAAATACCCGGCCACCGGATGGGTATAAAACTAGTTATATATACTATAGGGAATAAACTCAAAACTCTAGAAACTTGAGAGGGTTAAAGTGATATTTTATAAAGTTAAGGGGTGAGTTTGGACATTCAACAAAGCTAAGGGGTGAGTTTGGACATTCAACAAAGTTAAGGGAGTGATGTGGTCGCTGGCAACTTCACTTTTAGTTTATACGCAGTGGGCACCTGGTCTCCTAGTCAACATCATGATAAGGGATGCATATGCATGTATAAGAAGTAAGGGGTTGTTTGATTTGGGCAGACCCGGATGACTGGCAGACTCGGTCAGCCGGTCAACGTGTTTGATGTGGTTGTGTTGTGTTCTGATCGGGTTCGTGGGTTCTGACCGGCTCCGTGGGTTCTGACCCAGACCCAAAACTAAAACATGCGAACTCGGCTGACCCCTCCCTGTACCTTCGTTACCCTTAATCGCCTTTGTTCGTATCATCATCAACCCTTCGTATCTCTTGTTCACCTTCTTCACCGTCATCTCATTCGTTGACTTCGGCGGTGGTGCGACGGTGGTTGTGGTGGTCTCCACCGCCATCATCGGAGCAAAAATGTTGAGATTCTTGTTAAAGATTGCTTATTTTCGGTGGTTGTTATTGGTGATTGGTGGAAAGATTGAAGCTTTAGGTTCCGATGGCATTTTGGGGTGGTGGGTACGGTGGAGATGGGGGAGTTGACGGTGGTTAATGGCGGCTCCGGCGAGGTGTGGTGGTGGAATTGGGGGTAGTGAGTGTTGGTGTGTGGGAAAGTAGGAAAGTGACGGTAATTGTTGTTTTATTTATTGCATTAGTGTTTTTTATTTGTTGTTATTGAAGGTTGTTTTGTGGAGTATGATTTATTGGATGATAAAAAAACTGTGTTATTAATTTAATTTTCTAATCTTTGGGTTTTGATTAGAAAAATGTTTATAAATTAAATTATATATTTTTATCATTCAGTCAGATACTGAATCAAACATTCAAGTTTCAGTCAGATGCAGACTCAGGTTGTGTTTGATTTCAGCTGACCGGCTGACTCGGTCAGCGGGTCAGCCCGTTTGACTACTATTTCGTTTCAGCTGACTGAGTCCCCCGTAACTAACCCAAACCTAAAAACTCAATAAGCTGACCCAATCCCCACAACCCCCCATGCGCGGCCGCTTTCTGACACTCGACACCTACAACCTGCAGTTGATCCCCTGCGCGGCCGCTTCTTCAACAACAATCGAGTCCCGCGTACGACCCCCTCGGCAGGCTCCACCCGATAGATCCTCTCGGCCATGCGACCCTCTTAGCAGATCCCCTGCGGCTCTTCCTCCACCCGATTCAGTAATCTTGCTTTCTCTTTATGAATTTT
The DNA here is from genome assembly GCA_024085815.1 of Flaveria linearis. Taxonomy (NCBI): domain Eukaryota; kingdom Viridiplantae; phylum Streptophyta; class Magnoliopsida; order Asterales; family Asteraceae; genus Flaveria; species Flaveria linearis. Next base: position 52,105,314 of record CM044012.1, read on the forward strand.
TATGGGTGTAGTTGTGCATGTAGATGTGTATGTAGATATGTATATTAGTATTTGTATATGAATAAATAGAGGGAAGATTTTGGGATCTTGAGTCAAAGAAAAAAACTTGAAAATAAGTCAAAGAAAAAAATTATTGGGATTGAATCTTGAAAATGTTCTATAAGATATGTATATGTATAGATTGAAGGAAGATTTAACTGTATATCTGATTGAAGGATTCAAAGAAAAAAACTAGATTGAATCTTGAAAATGAGTCAAAGAAAAAAACTAGATTGAAGGGTTGTTGACTATTGGGATCTTGAAAATCTATAAGATATGTATATGTATAGATTGAAGGAATAATTGTGTATTTTGATTGAAGGATTCACAGAATGGGATTTCCACATTATTCTTGTAATATATAATAAACTAGGTTTGAATCCCGCGCTTCGCAGCGGGGGTTTTGTTGGTTCGTTGGAGGTTAAGTAGTTTTAACTCTTGGCTAAATTGCAAGAAATAATACCTAAAAAGTTAGCAAAGCCCGCTATCAAGTTTTTTGCAATAATGGACAAATAATCTTCTGAATTATCTTGAAAACTATATTTAACACCAAATGTGTACTCGGGTAAGTATAGAATAATAATTAACTTACCTCAAGATTTAGGTTATCAACTATGTGTACAATGGAACCACCACCTTCACCAGAGCCTGATAAGGATCTCTCACACACCTTACATGCAGGAAACTCGCATCAAATTTAGACATAGACAAATTGATAAAACCAGAGTAAAATGGAATTATAAACATACCACAAGACTTCCATTTTCTAAACTTGTAGTGTATCTTAAGGTCTAGAAATCCCTTGCTGGAGCTAGTGTGGTTGGAGCAAAAATCTAAGATGCAAAATTAATACATTATTTTTTTGAAAATACAGAATTGCTGCTTCAAATGAGTGTATATATATAGTTAATGATGTATATTTATGTTTACCTGCGTATATACAAGTTCAATTGTCCCCCCATTTCCAGCAGGAAACATTGTAAAAACTTCAAAGGTACGACAGTCACGGAACCAAGAAGGACGATATTTAAGTATCTCTACAATCTACAAATCATGGAAATCAGTAATAAACACAATCAAGTGTCATATAAATCCTTTTGACTTGTTAAAATTAAGGAGAGTAATGTCACCATTGTGGGATCTAAACTTACGAGACCGCAGGCTCTAGCTGCCACTCCACTGCAACTCTGTGAAATGGCAAAGATCCCAACTGAATCCGGACCAGGCTGCAAAAAAGATTTGATTTGGATTAACTAATCATAATCAATTTAGACATTTCAATCAAGATTGTTACAGATTAGTCCATAAAGATACAAATTTGATAACCAAATTAAACACTTTAATCATGATTACTACTGTATAATTTAGCCCTAAAAAAAAGTGTAGACTTGGATGCCAATTTCGACATTTTGATCAAGATTATTATTATTAATTAATACAATTAGAGGTAAGGAGATTATAGAAACCTTCATCCCAGGCATCTAGACCCAATCAACAGCAGTTCCTCTTGCCTTTGAAAGGAACTCCGCCAAGGTCTCTTCTGCAATCGAGAGAAGTCTGCCAAAATCGCAAACAATTATCAGATTAGAATTACCAAATAAAGTAAAAATAAAGTTTAAAGATAACTGTCATCTATGGAAGCCCGAATTACGCAGCCGGGTTGTTTGCATCTCTTAGAGAATGCTGTGGAGTGGTAATCACAGATTCACAGCTTGCATCCGTAGCTGCTGAATCCTGAAAAAATATCGATTTTTCATGAATATTTAAGAACTGATAAAAGAATTTATTTCGCTTCGTTTTTTAGTAAACTTCTAGCTATTAAATTTGTATGTCCACAGTTAAAGTGAGTAGGAAAGAAACAAAAAAGTTTAATGACTAAAACAAACTTAAAACCTTTAAATTCCATTTGCTACTTGCAAGTTGATCAATGGGAGAAGATGAAAAGGCACTGCCATCAACATCACAAGCATATTCAACACTTCCACAAGTAATTTCATGCCAAAATTCTTTTTCCACATATGAATACGTCAATAAGAGTATGCAAATTAAACGTTTCTCGCAAATTTCGTAACTCTTCTAACCCTAATCTTAGTTGACCTACATAAACAGGCAAAAGTAATCAAAATTAACACATAATATAGACTACATACACATGTAATGCTCACATAATGCTCTATATATATAGTCTTATATAATGTACGTAATACACATGCATAGTACCACATGCACCCACCTACAAAATTAACACATTCCCACTTGCTGTCAATGTATACGCCTACCATGAAGAACACACATACAAAGCACAAACAACAACGGCCATAAAAATCCACACATAACACCCCTATAATAAAATATACACCTGAACACATGCATCCACCCAATACATTCAGATGAGCATACAAGACACACTCATGCATACATCCATAGCATCTTGCATATTCATACCCAATAGGGGTGTTCATTACACCTTGCTGGTGTTCTTGATAGCAAAAAAACAAAGAGAACAGCTGAAATTTGTAGTTTACATGCTGTTTGTAGACATAATATTTTCAGCTAAGCTTTAGCACTATATCATATAGCCATACAGAAGTGTTCCAAAAAAACACTAAATCATATAGAAGATTAAAATGGCAATGTGTGACATTCAGAGAGTTCAGACTGTCTAGCCAGAACAACTATCAAGCTGTCACTTTCACCTAAAATAGCATTTGCAGGTCTGAACATACTTTTGATCATTATAATTGCTAAAATTGACACACATAATCAATATTAACTTTGTGCTTTTACCTTGTAAAGCAGCAGATATTCTTATAAGTAAAAGAAAAGTCCAAATTTAGTTCTCAAGTTTCTATATCAATAACACAACATAACTCATTTGCAAATTGTAAACATGAATGAATTTAGCAAACAGTTGATGAAAATGCGTTGTTAGTTTTCACATATGCAATCGAACGCCAAGTGTTTGACAAAATGCCTAAACCAAATTCATGTCAAATCTTGGGCAGAAAGTGCTTGAAAGTTAAATTAAACAAAAAGGGTTTGAAACTTAAATTAAACAAAGATGCAATCAAGAAGCACAAAAACCCAATCAACCAAATTGGGTTTAAAAGCGTCGATTGTAACCACACGACAGCCAATCCAACCAAAGAACTCCCGAAATCAAACATGCATAAGAAACCTAAAAACACACCTGAATCGCAGCAGGAAAGTCACGTGAAAATCCGGATGTCAAGCGACGATGCCGGGTTGGATGCCGGGTTGGATGTCAAGCGACGATGCGACGATGCCGGGTTGTTTGGGGGTTGGATGTCAAGCGACGATGGCGGGTTGGGGGTTGTTTGGGGCTTGGATGTCAAGCGACGATGGCGGGTTGGGGGTTGCGACGATGCCGGGTTGGGGGTTGGTGGCCGGGTTTGAGATAAGGGAGGGTGGAACTGTTTCCACCGACATAAGAGAATAATATGTATATATAATTAGGGCAATTATTGAGGAAGCTTTAACTTTACATTTGATGTGTCTGTATATATGTGTATATGTTGTCAAGTATATGTTGCTTATATGATTTATCAAATTGCTAATCAATTGTTTTCAGATACTTCAAGTTAGATTTGTATGCAAACTCTTGTAATATGTTTGAAATTTGATGTGTTTGTTTGGATTATGTTTGATTTATGTTTAACTTGTATTTTGTATGACATTTTAAATTTTAAACTATTATGTTATTTATATAAATTTGGCTATTTTTATTGATTACACAACAGCGGTTAAATTCAAACTCGTCAGAACAACAGGGCAATATGGTTATTTTTATCATTCAATAAAGTCAGTCAGATATTAAATCAACAATCAAGTTTCAGTCAGATGTAGATTCAGTCAAAACTTTTAACAGGGTCAGCTTCTGACTCAATCAGATCCTACTCAGTCAACAGCAATCAAACAGCCCCTAAGAACATTCACATTAGCTTTCTTTATCTCTAATTTATATACACTAAAAACACTATTTTTTTACTCTATTTTTCAATAAAACAATAATGTTTTCTACCTTTATTATTATTTTTTCTCTCTTCTCCACTCACAATTACCTTTAAAAATATTAAAAAGTTTTTCTGAGTTGTACTATATTTTTTCAAATATGAAGTATCATAAAACAATCCTCATAAAAAAAATTTTCATTTACTCACAATCACTTCTAACATTCCTTATAATATAGATAATAAAATCACATAAAAATTACGTAACACTATGAATGCTCTAATTAGGTTAAGCTTATGGACCCAAAGAGCTCTAATTAGGTTAAGCTTATGGACCCAAAGTGTGAGAGCCCAACATGAGCCCGAGCCCGAGCCCAGGTAGATGTGTATATACAATATAATATACAATATAAGTTAGATTAAGCTTAAGTAATGAGTCAGCAGTCTTCTTTTTTCTATTAGTTTGAGCTGAACTAAAAAAAAAACTTAATAGTTTTGATTTTGGAGCTCGTATAATCTAAAATATTCATGTCACAATGTGCGAAAACTTGTGCTTGAGGAAATTCTAATTTGACCCAAAATATTACTATACATAACATGTATATGTAGGACTTAAGTCAATTCATCTAAACTATCGTAGTAGAAGATGGGTCTGCTTGGGTTCAAATATATACTTTGCGGGTCGGTTTGCACAGGGTATAATCCATGAATAGCTCCAACGGTTACACTGTCTCAAAAAATAAAAAACGAATCATCAACGGCAAATCATTGACCCCTGACGAATGAAGTGTTTGTTGAAGAAGGAAAATTTTGTTACAACTTACTGTTAGATATTTTAGTTTAATTGCATTGACTAATGACCAGTGATCAATATGATTATAATATCCATCAGATAAGTTAGGAAGTGCGGAGTGCACGCTTGTTTGAGTGTATTATAATTTTCGATATTGAAAACATTCTTAGGGGCGAAACCCCAAAACAATAGGGGTTCCAAGGGGCAACGCCCCCTTGGCGGGGGTCCGGGGCAGCACCCCTGGTAGCGGGGTCCAAAGGGCGGTAGCCCCTTGCGGGATCAAGGGGCAGGGGCCCTGGCTGGGAATATGTATTTTTTCACATGTAAATCGATTAAAATAAAAATAAAAAAATGCATTTCGAATCGATTTCCCAGAATTTCGCACATGAAATTCGAGTGGAAAAATAGGTTTTTTTAATGGTTATTTAAAGTACAAATAAAAATGATTAAACTGCCAAATGACAGTTTTTCTCCCTCATAAAAATTGGATTATGAATGCTGGTCAATTTTCTCTCGAATTCTTCTTCATCTGCTTCACAAAATTCACACAACACAACAGACTAATTCTTGATCTCGTCTGAGTTGTATCCGATTGATTTATTCGGGTGAACCACCGAATAATTTCAATCTGAAAGTGATTTTCACGACTCTCAGATTATGCAAGTTTGATTTCAAGTGTTCTACACTTACCAGCCACCGCCATAACCACTAACTCATAAACAATTCAAGACCATTGTCGTCTCTGCCACCTTTTTGCACCCCGCGAACGAACGACTACTATAACCACCATCACCATTCAATGATCGTCTTGCTAGTCACTCCCAGCGCAACCCATTTGACATATATATATGTGTATATATATATATGTATATGTATATACACGTATATATATATATGTATATGTATATGTATGTGTGTGTGTATATATATATATTTATATATATATATACATATATATATATATGTATATGTATATTGTAACATCTCGTATATTCGCGGCGCGTTAATAATAACATATATAATAATAATAATAATATTAATAATAATAATAATAATAAGATAATAATAATAATAATAATAATAATAATAATAATAAGTATAATAATAATAATAGTACTAATGATAATAATAGTAATAATATAATAATAATATTAATAATAATGATAATAATAATAATAATAATAATAATAATAATAATAATATAATAATAAAAGTCCAGGGGCAGTTTTGATAATTTCAAAACTTCAAAAGAAGTTTAAAAACAAGAAATGATAAAGCTTAAACTACAGGGACCATTTGTGTAATTTCTTTTAAAATCGGTTCCCACCCCGATTTTCCGGCGAGCTCCGGCACCGAATTCCGGCGAGCTCCGGCGAAGCCTAAATCGACCAAACACTCGATTTCGAACCCCACATCTTGACCGAGTCAATCCTTGGATCCAATTCGAACTGGAATCCAATCTATAAACGCGTTTGAATCAGTCAACAACGGCTATAAATCCCACTTTTATCTCAGATCCGAATCCAACTCACAACCCACTCAAACACTAACTTTAAATCAAATTAAATCAACCGAATCGAACATTATCTGTTTACAAATCAATTACAACTCTCAATTCCAAGTAAACATACCAGAACCTTTTATTCGATTCACTCTCCTTCGCGGACCTGTAACTTAACGGGAATATATGTTTGGAGCGATATTAAACCAAAATGATAAAGGGCTTTGCATTAAGAACCCCATTCGAAGCTCCCTGCAAAGCCAATTCAAGTATTATCAACGTTTGCAACCCGAATCGATTCTCACTTAGCCGCGACATACTTCGACTTCACTAAACCATTTCTTCAATTGAATAAGGTAAATTAATCACTCCCTTGAACTCGAAATCTATTAAGGAAACAAAGCCCTATGCTTAATTTGGGTAACAAACACGAATTGAGAGTCAATTTTGGGGTTGGTCGAGTTAGGGTTCATACGAATTGGGAATGGATTGCAATTGATGTTTAAAAGGTTTTAAAACCAAATCAAACCGCGGCTGCATGCCTTGGTTTGCTGGTTCTGCGCTCACCTTCTAAACAGGAGGTCCCGGGTTCGAACCCGGGCAACCTCACTATTTTTTTAGCCCTTTTAAGCCTTTAAATAAATGATAAAAAAATCAGAAAAATTATAAAATTCCTTTTATAAACTTCTAATAATTTTTGAAATCATCTAATTATTTTTGGAATTTATTTTAAAATTTCTTTATTTATTTAGTTATTTAATTAGTTCATTTTCTTATGAAATAGGTTTAAAATATTGTTTAGCGTATTAAATCATTATTTGTTCAAATGATATATTCAGATTGATTCCTATAAGATAAACTTAAAAATATTATTTTAATTTACTAAATAGTTATTTGCTCAAAATAATATACTTAAGGTCAATTCTAAAATAATTACTTATATAATTCTTTTAATGAACTAAAAATGTAAATAATTATATTATACACTTATTACTTATTAAAAACTTTAAAACTATTGAAAGCCAAACTATTATTTGAACGTTAATTATATTATTAACATTAAACTTGTAATATACATTTAGGTGCTTGTAAAATAATCCGTTGGAGCATCGTTAATTCTTATAATCCTCTTATATACTTATACGTCATCGTGAGTATTTCTATACCCCTTTTTTATATTTTCACACTTTGGGGTGAAACATGTTACTTATTAACCATTGCACTTGTAAACGTTTGATTCTTGTAAACCTATGGCAATTTACTTGTGTGTTGTGGTTAGTTGAATCTTGCAGCTACCATGTAATGTCGAATACATGTACAATCATTAACTATTGCTAGCCTGGCGACGTCATAGATCTATGGGCCTGACAAGCCTGCTTGGTTGATCCAAGTACACTTAGCTAATCGTATATACTTATAACTTGGTTTATCCAAGTACACGTTTGAAACTTGTAAAACTTTGTCAAGGTTTGATTGTGCATTCTGTCTTACATCCCTAGTTACTTTGTTTCTCTAACTTACAACATGAATTGCCATCTTTTATATACTTATGTATTCGAAACTATAGAATGCTCACCAACATTTTTATGTTGACCTTTTATTTTTTTAACATGTTTCAGGCAATAGCGTTATGTGGCTGTGAACAATCGTAACTCTCACACTTCGACGATTCCGCCGTCAAGGTTGGGGTGTGACAGATTGGTATCAGAGCCCATAACTATAGGGATTTAGGTTATTAGAAATGGTGACCTAGACTATAGTTGCATGAACTGATAGAAAGATCCTTATAATTTTGTGCTTACATATTGTTTGAATGCTATATAATGCTATGCCTTTTGTGCAATTGATGCCTTAGCATAGGATTGCCTTATGTATGCTTAAACTTAGACTCCCTAAACTTAACTTCGACTCTTTGACTTTCCCCGATAAATTAACTTCCTAAACTTATTCTCAACGACATGTGGAGACTACACTTATCATCGTGGGATCAATTCCTTAGACTTTATATCTAATTTATGAAAATCTCGTCAAAGTCTGTGCCCCACCACTGAATACATGCAATACTGGAAGAGTAAGATGCCTGTATCTCGAGGTGTTCTGTCTAGGCAAGGTATTCGTATAAATCCAAATCAGCCGATGGATCTGTCTACCTTACTTGGGAACCCTTGGGATGAGTATCTGCTTATAGGTACGCATGTTTTCAACAAGTTGTGGTTGACATAATACTTTGATTAGTCAACGTACTCGCTTTGATTTACGAATCAAACGATTACACTCGGAACATCTCATTGTTATTATGCCAAATTCCCGATTGTTGTTTTCATGTGGCATAACTTCTATGTCCAATTCTCATAAAATATCTTAATGATATTCCAGAATGTCTTCTTGTCAAATCTGTTCACGGTCTAGAAACTCTGGCTGTAAGATTTCTACTCTTGTAGCCCGGGAGGTTGCTGCAGTCATATCAACTCTCCTAACTCATCTGAATCAAGGTTTTGATTTCATAAACCAAAGAAATTTGTGTGGCACATAGACACCTGTATTCTGGATTTCCTGGCAAAAGGCCTTTGGGCTAAGGCAAGCATATCGTATAAATCTCATTGCGAGACCAGTTATGCTTACCTGGGGATTTCTGGGATGAGTGATAAACTATGGTCGACACACAAGTCTCTAAGGCAAATGGGTCAAATTACCTTGACGTGTCAACGATTCCAAATGGTAATGCGTTACCAATGGAACCATCCTTTTTGTATTTTAAAAAATCCTTAAATCCTTGAACTGGTTTATCACCAAAGTTTAAATATCTTCTCATTCTTAACCTACATAATGTTCCTGTTAATATTGAACTCATCCTACATTTCAACTCTTACGCTCAACGTGTAACGTGTAACGGTATTGAACTCAGCGTTTCATGTAACTATTTCTATACATTGACCAACATGAACATAGATCTTAATATACCCAAAGATATTGGGAATCTAAACCATATGGTCTTTAAAACTTTAAACCGTTACTTATGGTTCTCAAATCTTCTTAAGGGTGTGTCCCACAACTAAGAACATGCAATGCTGTAGGTGGAATTCCTCCATCTCGAAATACTTTGCTAATTGAATGTTAACTTTGTTAATATAAATATTATAAGTGGTCACTCACCTCAATGATCGAATAAACTAATTATAACTATGTTACCACTTAAAATACGCGTGTCTTCAATTAAACTATGGTTGAGCTCATATCCTGAGAAGTCCATGTATTTCCTTTCGATCGAATGTTCACATCTCATTATAGTGTTGAATAATTATTGTCTTTGATTTCGTCTTCCCGACTTGAACCATCCAAGATTTGAACACCATCATAACAAATCATGTTACCTCGAACTTTGATCTTTTGTAAGCATGATTTTCCTTTTAGTTACATTGATGTAACTTGAAATTTTCTAAATTTCTAAGTGATATTCTTTTCTTTCGTTGTTAAGTCGAACCTTGAACCGTCTGCACCATGGGAGATACAAGGGTTTGTAAGTCAATCTAGACTAAGAACACTCGTACCTCCTAAACAGTTCTAACTCATCAAAACAGGGGTGATTCCCTTACTTTGATGATTCTCTATTCGTTTCGATAAATGGTTTCCAATTATGTGTTTTATGAAATTTCATCCTCTGGATTAGGGCAAATTCCTCATCCTGAGGATTGACTTCAATTATTCTCATTGGAACTTGCACTTCACAAATGACATGATCTCACCAAAATAGGATTGAAACCCGTACTTTGGTGACAAATGTTAATCTTTGATTGTTTTCTTGTTATTATGAAGCTCAATCATCAAGATAGACGTAAATTTCATATCTTGATGATAATATCATTTTTATGAATTGTATTTTCTCAAATGAAACGACCTCGTCAAAGTAGAGTGAATTCTGGATTTTGATGAAGAAGTTCATCCTGTTATATTTTGTTTTTGTAAAACTTCATCGTTAAGATAGGAGTGATTTCCCTTACCTTAATGGTGAGTTACCTCGTCTTATTTATGTGGATCCTCAGCAATGAGTTGGGATCGAACTTTTTGATTGGTAAGTTAGTGGTCATATCTTGGGAATACACCATCAAGTTAGGAGTGAAAACCACACCTTAATGACTATTCTTATTTCTTGATCTTCAACTTACCAAGGTTGTAATCAAGTGATGATAAACATGTAGTAACTTGAAGGGTGAATCAATGTTGGTGATTCGACCTATCAAGCCAAAGCATGATCTCTGAACTTGAAAGAAGACCCGATCGTTTTAGGTTGATTTGGATTCCAAGCTTGAAGCATTTAAATTCTTAAATCGATTTCTTTATCTTCATGTTTTGACTCGATCTAACTATATCGAACCATTTATTCCTTACTTATCAACTTTCATTTTGAGATATCATCAAACCCATAAGTATAGTCTTCCTAAACAGACTTTTGTCAAATAGAGATATTATCAAATACCTATCTTATTGTTTGATGAATTACGTATGCAAATCTGCATTTAGAATTTGTTACCTTGCAAAACATGGTTACAAATACCTTTCTTATTGTTTGTATCACTTCTTGAATCGATTTTGAATCCTTAACCTTAGAATATTTATCTTGAATTCGAACAACAAGACTCGTTATTATCCTCAGTACAATATGGATATAATGATTCATAAATTTCGTAATCTGTAGTCATGGGTTTGACATCAAAGAAAAGACATAACTTGGCATGTGTCCAAGTGTCTTATCTTTACATATGACAAAATCTAATCTCCGTGTTCTCGAGAATCTTCTGTTAACTTTTCATTCACTAAATGCTTCTTATTTTAAATGGCATGATGATTGGCTAAAAATTCGACTTGATTTATAAGGAATGACGGTCAAGAAACTCCTGTATCTGTTCCTGTAAATATATTCGTATACCGTGGTATGGCGTTAAAACATCGATCGTTATTATGAACGATTGATTCATTCTCGGTTATTAATAATATTCTTAACCA
>CM044012.1:52121618-52139118 GCA_024085815.1 Flaveria linearis
CATGAGGGTGCCCGGGTTCGAACCCGGGACCTCATGTTGAATGCACAATGTCTTAACCAGTGAACCAGGGCCGAGGCCTTGGTATCACTTGGTCTTTATTTCTTTTAAACACAAGCAAAAGGAAACCCCCAAATTGTATGAACCCTAGAATCAAACATGATTCAATTGAACACCAAATCAATTCAGTTAGCGATTATAAACATGGGGCTTTTGTTCCCCATGTAAAACCGAGTAAATAGGTGTGTTTATTACCCGTATGGTGTGGATTGGGGATGAACACGACAAAGGTCAGACCGCGAGCAAAGATGTAATCGATTTGTTGAACAGATGGTGATGATAATCGAATTAACTTCGTGTACAGCTTCAGAGGCTTGTATTCTTTGAAAACCCCCAATCAAATGCGGTTCTATGTGAGCAGAAGGTGGGGTTCGACTCGGTTGCAGGTCCGCAAAGAAGAGGCGGATCGATGGTGGTGTTTCAAAGTGTTTCAGATGAATTGAGAGTGGTAACAATTCAGAGATAGTTAGTCTATTGTTTATGTGCGATTAATTAAGTTATTATTGTAGTTTAATGCTCAAACGACTATGAACTTCAATGGGTTTCGGTTATGTGATCGTTCATGTGGTAACCGATGCTTTAACTTTGATTAAATGATGCATTTAAGATCGAATCGTGCTCTAGAACGGTTTGGTGATCAAATTTTAGGTTTTTCAGCGAGTTTAAGGGGTGGCCGAAGTTGTTGGCCGGTGTTCGGCCGGTCACAGGTGTAGGCGACTGGGGAAGGGGATTTTCAAGGTTTTTTTACATTTTGGTCCCCTGCAGTTTACTTCTTTTTTATTTTATGCCCAAAGTTACCTTTTAATGTTTTCAAATTTTACATAACAACCCCCTGGACTTATTTATTTAAGTTTTAAATATTTTTAAGTTTAACAACTTTATAAATTGTTATAAGTATTGATGTGCTCCAAATTATACATAAAAACACTATCAAAAGCACATCATTTATTCTTTGATTTCTCCCGAAATATGATGATTATGTACTTAAAATCATTCAATTGTGTTTTCAGGTGTTGTGAAGGGCAAGATGGACAAAAGGAGCATAATGGACAAGAAATTGAAGAAATTCAAGCTTAAAGCTCCAAGCATGGGGCCGTGCCTCATTAAGCACGCCCCCATGCCTTGCCTGAAACACCCCCGTGCTAATTTGGCACACCCCCGTGATTGGACATCTGACAGGACAAAAGTACTGTTCCCTAAAAGTAGTCACGGGGCCGTGCCCCATATCAACACGGGGCCGTGATACCCCCTTTCACGGGGCCGTGCCCCATTTGTCACGGGGCCGTGCCCGACAACTCTTGTGCGTACAATCCGACCAACTTTCGTAAGCATTGTACTAACACGGGGCCGTGCCTTTTTGTCACGGGCCGTGCTTAAACACTCCGGGAAGCCTATAAATAGAAGTCCAAGTTCATCATTTTGCAAGCTTTTGGTAGGAGTGATACTCTGCAAAATTGTCTCGGGAATCAAGTCTTGAAGATCATTTGGAGGCTCAGGAGGTGCATACAACACTTGGAAGAGGCTCGAGATTGTCTAAACACCATCCACTGTGGAACATTGGTTTGATTGTTCTATTTTATCAATGAATCCATATCTATCTTCTATGTTGTTTGTTATATTACAGCTCATTATGAGATAAACTCCTATTATCATCCTTCTTGGATGAAACTTATGTAATTTGTGATGAATTAATGATGTGATAAATATTGTGTTAACGTTATGGTGGTCTTGGGAAAACTTTCGATGGGTAGCACCTACATTTGAACGGGGGGTTATAAGTTTATGGTTTGTAATTGTGATTGTCATACACGGTTGAAAAACGTATGATCAACTTTTATTCATAACAACTATGGCTAATTAACTAGAGATGGTTATTAGAAATCATAAGACCTTAACTTTCTGATCATTTACGGGTTCCCTTTTATTAGTCTGAGAAATCTACAGTATTGTTATGGTTTTCTAAATTAATGGTATGTTAGAATAGAACTTGATCAACTCTCTTCTTACATTAAGTTATGTTTTCAGAAATCGTATGTCGAAAAGGACACAAAAGATTTACCTACATCACTAGGCCTTACCTAAGCAGTAAATCTCAACCTGTGTTGGTCCTGGTCACTACAGAGCGGATAGACGAGAAATCGCGCCAACTCATCTTTATAAACGTTAACACCATTACTTTATTCAATATCTTTAATCACACCACCACTTTATCATAATTACATAAGTGTAATCCAAGTTAGGATGATAGCCTTTATCCTAATCCAAAATTTCAGCTTGTTTTACTTTATTTCTTATTTTATTGTTAGTTTAAAACCCTAAAGAAACCCTAATTTACATCAATACAACTTATCATTCTCTTAAACAAAAATTGATAGTTAATTATAAGGATTGTTGAGTAGTCTTAGTGTGTCCACGGATTGATACTTGGTTCTTACCATCACTATATTACCTCACGATAGGTGCACTTGCCTTTGTGTGTGTAGTTAGTAGTAGTAACAACCATTTAAAACTGAATCTGTGCGAAAAATTCTTATCAAAAATATATATACTTTCACACCGCATCAAGTTTTTGGCGCCGTTGCCGGGGACACACGGCAAGTTTGAAAGACAATCTAAATTTTTGACTGTCCTGTTTATATCTTGTTAATATTTTTTTAAATTCATTTTAATTTTGTAGTTAGTTTGCCTTAGTTAGTTTAGTTACATTTGCCTGATTCATTTTAAGCCTTAGTTAGTTTATGCTTCCTTAAGTTAGTGTATGTCCGACTCGTCTAGTCCTGAACTTGTTTCACCTCTTTCGGAAACTGAACGACTTTTCCGACAAAGGTTACGTGAAAGACCGCAACAAGCAGCAACAATCATCGAAGAAGACATCTCGGAAGATACACCATCCGAAGGAGACATGGCTAATCAAGACGAGGAAATGAAGATGACGCACTATGCCACACCATCAATCGACGGTTATGAGTCTAGTGTTGTCCAACCAGCAATAGCGGCCAACAATTTCGAGATTAAGTCTAGTATTATCCAACTCGTAGAGAACTCTGTTCAGTTTCACGGATTGCAAGACGAAGACCCTAACGCTCACATCTCACGATTCCTTCGTATCTGTGCAACATTCAAAATCAATAACTATTCAGACGATGCTATTAGACTACGACTTTTTCCATTTTCACTTCACGGCCGAGCCATTGACTGGCTTGATTCACTTCCGCCTGGTTCCATCATCACATGGGCGGAAATGGCTGAACAACTCCTGTTGAAATACTTTCCACCCGATCGCACTGCCAAATTAAGAAGCAGCATCACAAGCTTTCGCCAAGACGATGATGAATCATTACAAGCAGCGTGGGAGAGATATAAAGGTCTCCTTCGGAGATGCCCACATCACGGACTTGATCTGTGGCTGCAGTGTCAAACTTTTTATGATGCAATCAGCAGAGCACACAAACAAGCTGTAGACCAAAGTACGGGAGGAGATTTCGGAAGTGTCACACCAACAGAAGCATACCAAGCCCTAGAGAAGGCAGCTAAGAAGAGCTTTGCTTACAATCCCTTGAGAAACAAAATCAACTCTAGAGGAATTCATCAAGTAGACTCTGAGACGCTGATCACAGCCCAGTTAGAATCCTTAACCAAACGACTCCAATTGCAAGCTGAACTTAAAAAGACTCCAACACGATGCAACACATGTGGAAACTCACACAAGACCAATGAATGTCCACAAGGCATTATGATGATTGAAGATGTTGACTACGTAGGAGGCCCAAACAACTCATATAACAACAACTCAAATTGGAGGAGCAATCCGAATTACAGAGAAACGGGTAACAACCACCATCATCTGGATTCAACCGTAGGCCACCTTACCATAACAGAAACCAACATATCAAGGTCCAAGCAGTAGTAATCAAGATTGTGGAGCATCATCAATGGAAGATTTATTGCAGCAATTGTTGTTAACCACACAAGCCACAGATGAGTACATCCGGAAATCTGATCAAAGAAACGAGGAAAGGTTCCAAAGAAACGAGGCTGACATCAAAAGCAACAAAGCATCATTGCAAACCATTGAAAACCACGTAGGTCAGATAGCACAACAACTATCTGCGAGACCCCAAGGTGCTTTGCCTAGCAATACTGTAACAAACCCCAATGCTCAAGTCAAAGCCATCACCACAAGGAGTGGCAAAACCACTCAAGGTGATGCACCTGTATTATAGCCCATCCTTGAAGAAATAGAACTCGAGACACCACGTAATACACGTGACAAGCAAAAGCAACATGTCATTGTTGAAGAAGCAGCCAAGAAATACTTACCACCACCACCTTATGTTCCACCACCTCTATATCTCAGTCGTCTGAGACAACAACGAATGGAGGCACAATATGGCAAATTTCTGGGATTGTTCAAGCAACTCCATATTAATCTGCCATTGGTGGAAGCCTTAGCCTAAATGCCAAATTATGCTAAGTTTTCAAAGGGTGTGTTGTCAAACAAGAAGAAACTGGAAGAGTTTTCACATGTAGTTTTGAATGAGGAATGCTCAGCAGTTCTTCAAAACAAACTACCTCAAAAGATGACTGATCCAGGGAGTTTCACCATACCTTGCCTAATAGGAAATTTTTTGGTCAGCAACGCGTTAGCCGATTTAGGTGCTAGCATTAACCTCATGCCTTATGCAGTTTTTGAAAAGTTAAACTTAGGTGAGCCTAGACCTACTCGTATGAGCATTCAATTAGCTGACCGTTCTGTCAAATATCCAAGGGGCATTGTTGAAAATCTCTTAGTTAAAATCCACAAGTTCGTATTTCCTGTTGATTTTGTGATCCTCGACATGGATGAGGATAAGAATGTTCCTCTCATCTTAGGTCGACCTTCTTAGCAACCGCTCGAGCCCTCATTGATGTTTGCACCGGCAAACTCACACTCTGAGTGGATGTGGAGGAAGTGACATTTGACATAGGACAATCCATGAAACATCCTCAACATCATGACGATTCACTCTATTATATTGATGTTTGCGACTCAATCATAAGCTGTCATCTGAAGAACACTCGTCAAATTGAAACTTGCGATACTCAATTAATAGAAATCCAAACCACTGAGCCCGTCTATGAGCACCAGATCATTCCAGAACTCGAAGTTGACGAAACATCATCTTGTCAAGAAGCATTTGAGATCATCGATCAAGAATTAGAACCTAAAGCCAAACCTTCCATCGAAGACCCTCCGGCTTTAGATCTCAAAGAACTTCCGTCTTATCTCGAATACGCTTTTCTTGAAAATACCTCTCAGCTTCCTGTCATAATCTCATCCGCCCTATCAAAAGATGAGAAGAATAAATTGCTCAATGTGCTGAAGGCACATAAACGAGCAATTGCAGGGAAAATGATGGACATCAAGGGAATCAATCCATCCTTTTGCACTCACAAAATATTAATGGAGGAGGACTTCAAATCCGTCATTCAACCTCAAAGACGTTTAAATCCGAGCATGCAAGAGGTGGTGAAGAAAGAAGTAATCAAACTGCTAGATGCCGGTTTGATTTACCCTATTTCTGATTCGCCTTGGGTCAGTCCCGTCCAAGTTGTTCCAAAGAAAGGAGGAATGACTGTGGTAACTAACGAAAAGAATGAGCTTATTCCAACTCGTACGGTTACAGGATGGAGAGTTTGCATCGATTATCGCAAACTCAATGACGCCACAAGAAAGGATCACTTTCCTTTACCTTTCATTGACCAAATGCTCGAGAGACTCTCTGGAAAAATATTCTATTGTTTCCTCGATGGTTCTCAGGGCACTTTCAAATTCCCATTACTTCCAAAGATCAAGAGAAAACGACATTCACTTGTCCATATGGCATGTTTGCGTATCGACGAATGCCTTTTGGATTGTGTAATGCTCCTGCTACATTTCAAAGATGCATGGTAGCAATTTTTCATGACATGATTGAACACTCAATGGAAGTTTTCATGGATGATTTCTCAGTCTTGGAAACTCATTCGAATAATGTCTTGAAAACCTGGAAAAATGCTGGTTAGATGCGAGGACTCTAACCTTGTTCTAAATTGGGAAAAGTGTCATTTCATGGTTACTGAAGGAATAGTGTTGGGACACAAGATCTCTCGAGCAGGCCTCGAAGTTGATCAAGCCAAAGTTGACACTATTTCCAAACTGCCATATCCCACAACCGTGAAAGAAATTAGAAGCTTCCTAGGTCACGTAGGATTCTATCGCCGTTTCATTATGTGACACCCTACACATATCCCATATCGGCCGTGGACATGAGAGATTCCTGGTTCATAAGGAATATCTGGCCTCTAATATCAACAACGCGTTTTGGGCGTATTGGCTGTGGATGAGAGGAGAACTCTACAGTAAGCGTGCTCAGGTGGGGGCAATCCAGGGATGGGTGACCTCCCTGGGAAGTTTTCACCCGTGCAACCAAAAGTAAATCCGTGAGCTCCTCGTGGGCGAAGCGGACAATATTGTTAGTGTGAGAGGTCGGGTGTTACAGATTGGTATCAGAGCCACTCATGTGCCGTTCGGGGTGTGGGACATACCTCACCAAGGATGGTGACTTCTCGGCTCATCGAGGACGATGAGTCCAAACAGGGGTGCTTGTGACACCCTACACATATCCCATATCGGTCGTGGACATGAGAGATTCCTGGTTCATAAGGAATATCTGGCCTCTAATATCAACAACGCGTTTTGGGCGTATTGGCTGTGGATGAGAGGAGAACTCTACAGTTAAGCGTGCTCAGGTGGGGGCAATCCAGGGATGGGTGACCTCCCTGGGAAGTTTTCACCCGTGCAACCAAAAGTAAATCCGTGAGCTCCTCGTGGGTGAAGCGGACAATATTGTTAGTGTGAGAGGTTGGGTGTTACACATTAAAGACTTCTCAAGAATCGCATGACCGATGACTCAACTTCTTGAGAAAGATGCAAAATTCATGTTTTCCAACGAATGCATCAGTGCATTTGATCTGTTAAAAGATAGGTTGCTCACCGCTCTAATTATGGTTTCCCCAGATTGGACGTTACCATTTGAACTCATGTACGATGCAAGCGATTTTGCGGTAGGAGCCGTATTAGGACAAAGGAAAGACAAGCAATTCCACCCAATTCACTATGCGAGCAAAACCTTAAACGACGCACAAGAAAACTACACAACCACCGAGAAAGAACTTCTCGCAGTAGTTTTCGCATTTGACAAATTCTGCTCGTATCTAGTCCTGTCAAAAACAGTCGTCTATACCGATCATGCAGCCCTACGTTATCTATTCAACAAACAAGATGCAAAACCGAGATTGATACGATGGATACTTCTGCTTCAAGAATTCGACATTGAGATTCGTGACAAGAAAGGAGCAGAAAATCTAGCGGCTGATCATCTTTCGCGTCTTGAAGATTCGAACCATCCACAAACCGAGGAATTCAAAATAAATGATAATTTTCCTCACGAATTCCTTTTGAACATCCAATCTTCAATCGATGAGTATCCTTGGTTTGCCGATTTCGCAAACTATTTGGCAAGCGGAATCCTTCTCAAAGGAATGACTTATCAGCAAAAGAAAAATTCTTTACTGATATTAAGCATTACTATTGGGAAGATCCGTACCTATTCAGAATCGGTGCGGACCAACTCATTCGAAGATGCGTGTACGGAAGTGAAGCGGAACAGATCCTAAGGCACGGTCATGAAGGACCCACTGGAGGCCACCATGGAGCAACTCTAACAACCAAAAAGGTCTTCGATTCTGGATTCTATTGGCCCACGATCTTCAAGGATGCTCACAACATGGCACGCACCTGTGATGCATGTCAAAGAGTAACCAACATCTCGACACGAGATGAGATGCCTCAAAAACCTGTTCAAGTATGCGAGGTATTTGATGTATGGGGTATTGATTTCATGGGGCCATTCCCGGTATCATTTGGAAATCGTTACATCTTAGTAGCAGTTGATTATGTCTCAAAATGGGCCGAAGCTCAAGCCCTGCCTACCAACGATGCAAGAAATGTTGTCAGATTCCTTAAGAAATTATTCTCTCGTTTTGGTACCCCTAAGGCTTTGATTAGTGATCGAGGAACCCATTTTGTAACAACCAGCTCGAAAGAGTAATGGCTCGTTATAGAGTAAACCATCGCTTTACAACCGCTTATCATCCACAAGCGAATGGGCAAGCGGAAGTCACTAATCGAGGTATCAAACGAATCCTAGAAAAAACCGTAGGACAAAATCACAAGGACTGGTCTGCCAAGATAGACGATGCATTATGGGCTTTTCGAACAGCCTTTAAGACTCCCATTGGCACAACACCGTTTAAACTCGTTTATGGGAAGTTGTGTCATCTACCTGTGGAACTGGAACATAAAGCCTATTGGGCACTTAAAGCAGCAAACCTAGACCAAGGCCTTGCAGGAAAGAATCGATTTCTACAAATCCATGAACTAGAGGAACTGAGAGAACAAGCATACGAAAACGCTAGGGTTTACAAGGAAAAGATAAGGAAATTCCACGACTCTTGTTTAAGGAGCACTAAACGATTTCATGTGGGGGAACGTGTCTTACTGTATAACTCTCGTTTACGTCTGTTTCCCGGAAAGTTAAAATCACATTGGTCTGGACCTTACACGATTAAAATGTGTTTCCAAATGGTGCCATCGAAATTGACAACCACGACGGTTTAAGTTTCAAAGTGAATGGACATTGTTTAAAGCCATATAACGATGGGCCAACCAAGATTTTCTCGGAGGAATTACACCTCCGCCCCGACGAGGATTAAGTGTGGGGAAGGGTCGCGCCGAAGACCCGAAACGAAAACACGGCACTTGTACATAGATTTTGTCTGAAATTTTTAGCTTTTTGTAGGACTCCCAAGCACAAGCACGGGGTCGTGCCCCACCAAGCACGCCCCCGTGACTCTGACAAATATTTTCCACGATCTCCGCTGACGACTCTGGAACGTTACAGGACGAATTTAAGGCGACTTCTGACAAGCACGGGGTCGTGCCTACCCAAGCACGCCCCCGTGATCAACTTTACAGACCTGTGTATAAATACCACACTTGTTCCAAGCTTTCATCACACCCATTTCTGCTCAAAATCTCACGAAGAAGGGATGAAAGAATCCAGTCAAGGAAGTTCCAATTGGAATCCTGCAACGAAGCCCCGGTTTGAAACTAGAGAGCCAACGACTCAAGAGTATTTCTTTAAGCTCCATGAGCTAATCAAGAAATTGACGGAGATGAATCTCACCGCAACTCAACGCTTGGCTGAACTTATCCAGAAAGTTCAGGAAATGAGCGAGGAGCTTGTTTCCATCAATCGTCAGCTTGCAGAACTTAGCAACCGCACTTCGCACTACCCTCTCCCGACCCTTCCACATGAAATGTGTGGAGGCTTCTTCTAGAGGCATTTCGTGAAGGGTCATGTGCGTTAGTGCGCGTTAAGGAGTCTGGTTTTGCAGTTTCAGATTCCCGGTTATTAACGTATTATGTAATCGTAGGAGATAGGAAAATGTAATTGTCGCTTGGTTTGCTTATTTGAATTCTAGAACTAATTCCATAACTTCTCTAATGAATTGGATACGTCAAAACTTAGCCGGGTAAATTACGCAACGCGCGAAATTGAAAAATGGAACAATAAAAGACTGGACCAAAACTGCATAAAGCAATCACGGCCCCGTGCCCACATAGGCACGCCCCCGTGACGACAAAAATTCGACACAATCTGACTTGTTTCAGCATTTTGTCTTGTTCCCCATCAATGATGAATATTAAAACCCGAAATTTTGGCCTGCAACGTCGTATCCTCTTCATCTTGTGACCATTTTTCATTTCTTCCTTCACATTTTCAAGCATCCTTTCAAGAGATTTAATCAAAAGGTTAGTGTGCTAATTCCCATGATTATGATAGCCATTTGCATGTATTTAGGTGATTAGGTCTCTAAACAACCGAAATCCTAATGATTATATGTAAGAGCATGTGCTTAAACATATTATGGAATTATGAATCCTTTATGCCTCTTTGTTTATGTTCTCTTGAAAGTTGATTAGTGTTGTTTAGTTTGATTAGTTAGTTATTAGTATTAGTATGTTTCCCGTTAGTGTTAACAAGACTTTCTTCATAATGTGTGGTGATTTCTTTGTTAGTCATGTTCAAGTTACGAGAATTGGCAAGTAGTATTGAAACATTATATATTTTTGTCTTGAATTATTAACAATTGCTCAAAATGTTTAACGTATAATCTTTGGTTTTTCAAGCAAGAAAATAACAAATTTATGCTTAATCAAGGATTTACAAACAAAATCATATTTGATTGAGTTGAAATTTCATGCTTCAAAATGTTAACCGCACCCCCACGTTTCAAGAGACACACCCCCATGTTTAATAAACTTTTCGAACGTGTCAACTGTTTTTCAACACAAGTTCACAAAAAGGGGTGATGTGGCTTTTGAAAATCAATTTTTGTCCCTAAAATAAATAGACTATTCTGAAAATCTGTTTTGTATATGTTAACTGATTTGTCAAAATTTCAGGATCATGAACCATCCATACTTACAATTTGGCGGAAACCGTGAAAGATGGTGTCGTGATCGATTGCAAAGGCTCTTGCACAGGGCTGAAAGGTCGCATTTGCAAGCCGATAAAGAAACCTTGACGGCTGTCGGACAGCTCGAAAGACACAACAATTTATTGAGTATTCAGTGGAAGCGGTTGTTTTCACAAAATAGGCCTTCCATTATGAACTAACTCTTGAATTTTTAGCATCTTTCAGATTCAGCATGAAAGACTCCGACCCTTGGGATGAGGAAGCAGTTACATTCAGGCTGGGTGGACATTGGCGAAAAACATCCATCGCTTTGTTTGGTATCTATCTGGGAATATATACAGAACAGGAAATGGAGGAGGAAGCAATCTCAGGAATGCCAGCTTATCATACATTTCCAGATGAGGAAAGTAGGGACACAGAAAGCGGCGCCATGAGAAAGGCATTTTGGGAGAAGATTGGAACAGGGGCATTCAACTCAAGTAAAACCAAGAGTTGTCAGATTCGGGACCCGTTGCTACGATACATACATCGGTTGCTTAGCCATTCGATAACAGCTCGTGGCCAAAGCGAGGGAGTTGTTAGTTTGAGAGACCTGTTTATCTTATACTGTATGACTAATCATTTGCCATGCAACATTGGGTATTTGTTTTGTAACTTATTTGCCAGGAATGCAACTGCAGGTGCCCCGACACCAATGTTTGGAGGAAGCTAGATCCTGAACTTATACGAGAGTTATGGGTGTAACACGGAGGGAACCGAAGAAGTAATGCCAGGGTTGTTGGACTTAAGCATTTGCACAAGCATGTACATGATCACAACCTTACCAAATGGACAACCGAGATTCATTGATAGGAAGGGACAAATCTGGGATCCGGCAGATCCCGAGGAGATTATCATGGACCTTGATATGCCAACACATCATGAAGACGCCAGGACCTCCAGCTCACACGCCGGAGAATTTCCAACCATGTTAGACCTTTATGAAGCAATCCAGACCACCAGTGACCATGCAAGGAGATCATTCGAATACGCGCAGCAAGCTTTCAACCACGTCGAAAATCTGAACTCTCGAGTGGACGACCTGAGCAATGATGTCACGTACATCAGAAACCGAATGTATCATGAGTGGGGGGATATCCCACCACAAAGCCTTTGAAAATCCACATTACTTTCAGGGGCCGGGCACAGTCGTTTTGTGCCAATCTATCCTTTACTTTATGTCATTTTCTTTTTATTTTATGTGTTTAGGATTTTAATGTTTTCAATAAATGGACGATATTTCAGGTGATCCTGATGGTTCTCGCAAGCAAAGGCAAAAGTCGACTTCATCATATTTTGGGGAGTATCTCGTTTCCATTCCTTGTTTTAATTTATCTATCACATTGGGGACAATGTGAATTTTAAGTGTGGGGATGGGATTAATCGAGACACATACTTAATACTTTGCTAAAAACAGGTCCAAATTGAAAATTTTTAACATAATCACTTAACCATTAATTTTTGTGACACGAAGCCAAAAATTTAAACAATTTTTGATAAGCCAAATTATAAATATACGTTTTCGGGAAACAAATAAGTAAATAAGAGAAATCCAAATAAAAGTTGAAAATATTTTTTTATGATATCCTTAAAACAATAATCAAGTAAACATATGTAATCATGTAAAATGAAACACTTTTACCCAATTCCATCCATTTGTGAGTTTATTTTGAGCCTTAAATAGCTTTTGCAAACCTTTGCAATTTTACTTTCATTCTGGATTCAATTGAGAGCATGATACGTGTGATTAGAACTTGCTTTGGGTATACATTTCAAGACCTTAATTAGTATTTTCTGCATAAAAATGAGTTAGGCATTAGGAAACCCTTAACCATTCAAGCCCCAACCATTTTCTTTTAATCTTCCCTACCCGAACGTCAACCCTAGTTAGCCCCGTTGAGCTTAAACATTTTATTTTTATCACCCGAATCACCAAGTCACTCAACCAAAAAGCCTTCAACAAAACCCATTTTTCGTTAAAGACACGCTTTTGGTTTATATAAAAAAAATAGAAAAAAAAGAGAAAAAGAGAAAAAGAAAGAAAAAATTTGGTCTTTTACCGGCAGACCTAAAAGAACTGGAATGCATTCTTTTGATTTTAATTTACTTTGTTGCCTTCATCACGCAAAACCGGGACTTCCCCTGGAAATCCGCGAACAAATTTACAACCTCACGTACGACGCAAGAAAGAAATGGCGAAAAAAGGAACAAGTTCTGCCATTTTGTGGAATTTCAAAGAGCGCCACAAAGAGACGGGCAAAAAGATACGAAAGATGCCCGAATTGTGGAAATTGGTCACACGATGGAAAATGCAAAAAGAACCAAACTGAGTCCCAATACGAATACACAGAACTGATCCGATTGGGTGCTATTAGGCTTCAAGCCGAACGATCCTTACGAAATGATAGTTTTGTGTATCTTCGGGTAAAGGATGAAGTAAGGTTTCTAAAAGCAAAATATGGTCTTGACAATCTGACCTTAAGTGAGTCCTCAAGTTAGGTGTGTTTGATATGCATCTGACCGGGCTGACCCTGACCCGGCTGACTCGGTCAGCCCGGTCAGCCCGTTTGAAACGATCGTGGAGCCATCTGACCGAGTCAGGGTGTCTGACCCGGACCTGAAAAACAAGAAGCTGACCCAAATCGAGCCATCTGACCGAGCACAGCCCTAATCGAACGATCTGCTCCTCCCCCTTCACCCTGCGCTCTCGACCGGTCCTCCCCCTTCACCCTGCGCTCTCGATCGGCATCTCTCCCTCCCCCTCCCCCTGCGCGATCGATCGGCACTTCCCCCTCCCCCTGCGCTCTCGATCGATCGGCACCTCCCCAACCCCTGCGCGATCCCTAATCGAGCTACAGCCCATCGCCGGAGCAGAAAGTCGCCGGAGATTGTGAGAAGCAGTGGTGCGGTTGGGTGGGTTGGGGATCAGCAGAGAAGATGGGGATGTGGTTATGTGTGTGTGTGAGAGTGTGTGTGAGTCTGTGTTTGTGTGTGTGTGTGGGGGGGGGAAGAAGAGACTAGAGAGGAAGAGGAGATATTAATAATAATAATAATAATAATAATAATAATAATAATAATAATAATAATAATAATAATAATAATAATAATAATGATAATAATAATAATAATAATAATAATAATAATAATAATAATAATAATAATAACAGAGAAATTTAACAGAAGTGTATATAGAGGTTATTTTTTTCATTCAGTAGAGTCAGTCAGATACATAATCAAACAGCCAAGTTTCAGTCAGATGCAGACTCAGTCAGAACTTCTTACTGGGTCAGCTTCTGACTCAGTCAGATCTTACTCAGTCAGCGTAATCAAACAGCCCCTTAGCATATTCCATCTGGCTTGAAGTATTGTATAGAGAACTTTTTACTGCTTTCCTTGTATTTTATGTTAGAAAAATAAACCAAGACCGTCGTCTTTAGCATTTAGCCACTTTTTCCAAACATTCCACACCCGAGCCCGAGCCAAGTTACAACCCATCAAAGACCTAATGATTTATGCAAGTAAATATCTAAGTAGGTGGATAATTGATCCCTTAGCAAGCTTATGATTCCACACGTATTCATGCTAGGCAATTGAGCGTATTAGTCATACTTCATCTTATGTATGGCTCCATATATTCAGCCGAGCGTGAGTGTGTTTTGTGAGGAGTGTGGATTTTTGCATGGTTATAATCTTTACTAACAATCCTATTGCTTGCTAGGATATCATTCTATACATGCTTAAAATGTTTGTATTTGGATGAAATAATTTTTACTTGCATATTTCCCGAAAGACATATTTATCTTTTGTTTTATTTGGTTTTTGGTGGAGTTGTCATTTTAAGTGATTTGTTTGAGGACAAGAAAAGTTTAAGTGTGGGGATATTTGATGTGCTCCAAATTATACATAAAAACACTATCAAAAGCACATCATTTATTCCTTGATTTCTCCCGAAATATGATGATTATGTACTTAAAATCATTCAATTGTGTTTTCAGGTGTTGTGAAGGGCAAGATGGACAAAAGGAGCATAATGGACAAGAAATTGAAGAAATTCAAGCTTAAAGCTCCAAGCATGGGGTCGTGCCTCATTAAGCACGCCCCCATGCCTTGCCTGAAACACCCCCGTGCTAATTTGGCACACCCCTGTAATTGGACATCTGACAGCACAAAAGTACAGTTCCCCAAAATTAGTCACGGGGCCAAAATTAGTCACGGGGCCGTGCCCCATATCAACACGGGGCCGTTATACCCCCTTTCACGGGGCCGTGCCCCATTTGTCACGGGGTCGTGCCCGACAACTCCTGTGCGTACGATCCGACCAACTTTCGTAAGCATTGTACTAACACGGGGCCGTGCCTTTTGCCACGGGGCCGTGCTTAAACACTCAGGGAAGCCTATAATTAGAAGTCCAAGTTCATTATTTTGCAAGCTTTTGGTGGGAGTGATACTCTGCAGAATTGTCTCGGGAATCAAGTCTTGAAGATCATTTGGAGGCTCGGGAGGTGCATACAACACTTGGAAGAGGCTCGGGATTGTCTAAACACCATCCATTATGGATCATTGGTTTGATTGTTCTATTTTATCAATGAATCCATATCTATCTTCTATGTTGTTTGTTTTATTACAGCTCATTATGAGCTAAACTTCTATTATCATCCTACTTGGATGAAACTTATGTAATTTGTGATGAATTAATGGTGTGATAAATATTGTGTTAACGTTATGGTGGTCTTGGGAAAACTTTCGATGGGTAGCACCTACATTTGAACGGGGGGTTATAAGTTTATGGTTTGTAATTGTGATTGCCATACACGGTTGAAAAACGTATGATCAACTTTTATTCATAACAACTATGGATAATAAGCTAGAGATGGTTATTAGAAATCACAAGACCTTAACTTTCTGATCATTTACGGGTTCCCTTTTATTAGTCTGAGAAATCTACAGTAATTGTTATGGTTTTCTAAAATTAATGGTATGTTAGAATAGAACTTGATCAACTCTCTTCTTACATTAAGTTATGTTTTCAGAAATCGTATGTCGAAAAGGAAACAAAAGATTTACCTACATCACTAGGGCCTTGACCTAAGCAGTAAATCTCAACCTGTGTTGGTCCTGGTCACTATGGAGCGGATAGACGAGAAATCACGCCAGCTCATCTTTATAAACGTTAACACCATTACTTTATTCAATATCTTTAATCACACCACCACTTCATCACAATTACATAAGTGTAATCCAAGTTAGGATGATAGCCTTTATCTCCTGATCTTAAATCCAAAAGTTTCAACTTGTTTTACTTTATTTCTAATTTTTATTGTTAGTTTAAAACCCTAAAGAAACCCTAATTTACATCAATGAAACTTATCATTCTCTTAAACAAAATTGATAGTTAATTATAAGGATCGTTGAGTAGTCTTAGTGTGTCCAAGGATTGATACTCGGTTCTTACCATCACTATATTACCTCACGATAGGTGCACTTGCCTTTTATGTGTGTAGTTAGTAGTAGTAACAACCATTTAAAACTGAATCTGTGTGAAAAATTCTTTATCAAAAATATATACTTTCACACCGCATCAAGTATTATAATTATCACAAATTTTATCATTAGTGTTACCATTACCATTATGGTTAACACTATTATTGTTATTGCTATTTATTATTATTAGAGTTATTATCATTATTATTACTATTAACTTAGTTGTTATTATTATTATTATTATGCTTGTTTCAATAGATTTGATTATTAACCATTAAATTAAAGAATAAAAAGAATAAAATACAAGCAACACTTATAAATAACCCTCATAGTTTTACAAATGATATAAAGGTCCTTACACAAATTTGATGAGATTAACTTTTATTTAACGAGAATACGAGATGTTACAGTCTCCCCAACTTTAAGAATTTCGTCCCGAAATTTAGAATGAAACTTAAACGAACAGGAGACTTATGATGGAAAATAAGTGTACTAACGGGCAGTGATTGGCGTTTGATTACGGGAAAAGTTACCGGCAAACTAAATCTTAGGATTTGACACATGAAACGTTGAAAAATGATAATGAGTTCCTGAGGTATATTAGACTTTAAGGGATAAATTGATGATAAACTTTATCGATCTTTATATCCGCATTTAGATGAAGGTAATAACGAGTCCCGTAAGTCACAATCATGATAGAGATTTAGAGGTTTCAAGGTGAGGAGTTCAAAGATGATCCAATAAATGACAAAATAATATGAATTGCATTGATCAATGAAGACAGCGTTCTTGATAGGATTAAAAATTTGAATAATTCAGGATATTGTTAATAAAGGCAAACACAAGTAGCTTTCCATGTATGGCTTGCACCCGCGGTTCATCAAACCCATAAACACAATCAAAACGTTTGTATGAACATAGATTGATACAACATAAATTGGTAATGATTTTATTTAGTAAAAAGATCATTTTAGTAATGCTACCATCGTGCGATTAGGTTTTGATGATAACACAGAAGGAAGGTTAATAAGTAACAAATAAAGGTACCATAAAGCTAGGTCAAATGACAAACTGAAACATAATGGCGTGAGAAGAGAAATCAATTTAAAATTTAAATGTTCCAGGCTTGGAACTAAGATTAACTTAAGGTGACAAAGACTTCTTTTGAGTTCAGGAATCATGCTTTAACTTGACTGGCTGGAACACTATCGTCGATAAATCAGATAACAGTGTTAACCCTTCAAGTTATTACATGTTTCTTGTCAATTGAAGTCTTAAACCTTGGTAAGTTTGAGATCAAGGAATGGGAATAGTCACCAAGATGTGGTTATCACTCCTAACTTGATGATGTATTTCC
>CM044012.1:52144118-52158652 GCA_024085815.1 Flaveria linearis
CCCTATTCCTCAATTATTCGAATATATACCATCAAAGGCAAGGTTAGCTGTTCTCTGTACTGATATATATGTTCATTGCTTTGATTAGTAATTACTTGCGTCATCTTGCAACTTACAAAGAAATGTTTTACGCTACCAGGTAACGTTTTAGCATTTCAGGCTCCTGTTTATTAAGATATATGTTCTCCTACATTATTTTAGTGATTAAGTTATGGGCCTATACGTAGTTACCCGATCCACTTGTTAAGCTTCATTAATAACCGTCATTCGATGGTTAACTACCCGTACGAATCACTGGGTATAATTGTATAAATACCCAGGTATATACCCGTATTTGTTATGTAATATAGTTAGTTTCCGTGTATATTTTTTGGTTACTTCAGTCTTTATCTTTTAGTTGTCTTTCATAGACTTTGTAAGCAAGTCCAAGACATACACGTTATTAAAACAGTAGAGTACATTAGACAGTCAGATATGAGCTGCAGGTTACACATAGAAGCTGCCAAATTGAGAAATTGATTAATGTCATATAGTTATTTTGCCAGTGTATTTTTTGGTTACTTGACTCTTTCTGTTGTACTTGTGTTTCATAGACTTTGAGCTGCAGGTTACACATAGAAGCTGCCAAATTGAGAAATTGATTAATGTAATATAGTTATTTTGCGAGTGTATTTTTGGTTACTTGACTCTTTCTGTTGTACTTGTGTTACATAGACTTTGTAAGCAACTACCACACCTACACGTTAGTAAAAGAATAAAGTACATTAGGCAGTGAAATATGAGCTGCAGGTTTCACACACAACCTGCCAAATGGACACATTCATGGGTGCCCATGTTTATGACGTCAATGTTTGTGTGTCTGTTTTTGGGTCAATGACTTATATCAGGTACTTATTACTACACTCCAAACAGTACGTTAGTAGACGCACAAGACAAGACAATTGTAATCTTCTTAGGATGGTGTTTTTACACAGACACATGCATCTCTCTAACTAAGAACATTTTACCCATATTATGTGTGGTCATCTTCTATGGTTTACTGCTGAAAATTCTATTCAACCTGTGCAACCTTTATAGGTTAGTTTCATACACTAAGTAAGATTCAATTCCTACTGATTACATCCTCCTTTGGTGATGTTCTTATTCCTTAAGTAAACATGTCCATGTTTTTTTGTTCTAATTTTAGGGACTCCAAAAGTACAGGTTCCACCTTCCCATCTGTGTGTTTGTTGGCTGCATTATTTATTTTCATACTGCTATATGTATATTTTATAAAACCTTTCTACTATTAGTTTTTACCTGTGAAAATATGAGATTCATATTAGGAGTATGTTGAACATCTGATTCACTACAGTATGAAGGCCACCTCAAATGCATTGTGCACAGATGTTTCGCCCAAGTTAAACAACCATATTAAGTAAAAACTTTGAATACAACAGATTGTATTCAGTTAGAAACTTCTATGAACTTGCTCATGCTCCCTGTTTTCTTCTCTTATTCTGCTATGAAGTATTCATCAAAACTCAGCTTTATTTTCTTTTATTTTTTTTCCTGCAATTGATGTTTACATTATGACCACTTCTTGGTTCATTCTCTACCCAATGATATGTAAAAGGAAGATGCACAAGATGAATAGAAAACATCATAATTCACAACATCATAATTCACAACCCCGCAACTACACCATGCACATTTAAATGTATCAACGCACGCCCGTTACTACAACACGCCCTTATTCATTTAACATAACGCGTGCGCCGCAACGCGCGCGGGCACCACTAGTATATATATATATATATATATATATATATATCAATTGCGCAGTGGGTAGTTCTAAACGTTGTTAAAAAATCAATTAGATTCTTGTTAATACTATTATGGCCGCATATATGACTGCTTAAATTTATTATTATCTCTTTAAGTTTATAAAATATTAAGAATTTTGCTTACCGTCTTTGTTATTCTAGGGTGTGCTTCTTTATTCAATCATACCAACGGCTCTCAGAATATTAAAGTAATAATGTTTGGTCATGACAAATTAAACGATAATAAAAATTCGATTATTAATTTAACAGCATATTTGAAATTTGAATAGTCTAGTCGCATGAAACTAACAAGGATAAACAAGTAAAATAAAATAAATGAGCAAATGTGAAAAAAAAATATCAAGTCGGTCGAACATTTAAGAAACGTAGTGCGTAATTTATTCTATTAATAAATAAATTAGAATATTACCATAATATGTGAGATAACATTTGTAGTAAAGTTGTATTTTATATTTTTTATAAAATTTTTATAAAATAATATAAAGAGTTGTTTGTCAACCGTTTTCATTCGCATGGGTATTTTAGAGATCGAAGACATAGTGAAAGCGGTGAAGATTCATTCAAGTCGCAAAGACAAGAGATTCATCCTTCTCGGTATAGTTTACACGACGATGTGGACGCTATGGAACGAAAGAAACAATCGGATTTTCAACAACAAATCTCGGAGGCCTATCGAAATTGTGGAAGTGATTAAAGCTAAGTCGTTTTTTTGGTTGCGTCATAGGTCTAGAATTAAAAATGTCGAATGGAAGACTTGGTGTATTTGTCCCTCGGATTGATGTAATCGGTTTCCGTTTGTTCGCTCGTAGGTCCTCGCTTTGAGGACTCTTCGAGTGCGTGTTTAATGAAGTTCTCTTTTCAAAAAAAAAATTAACTCGTTTTGACTTGTTGATTTGTTAAATTTACCAGATCTTATATAATCTTTCAATAATGATTGAATAAGTAAATTGTAGTTATTGATGTAATCGGTTTGCGTTTGTTCGCTCGTAGGTCCTCGCTTTGAGGACTCTTCGAGTGCGTGATTAATGAAGTTCTTTTTTCAAAAAAAAAATTTAACTCGTTTTGACTTGTTGATTTGTTAAATTTACCAGATCTTATATAATCTTTCAATAATGATTGAATAAGTAAATTGTAGTTTGTTAGCATAAGTATAATAATTGAGCGTTTCTTTATGGTGTTCACACTTAATTAAATATACCTAAACATGGCATTACCGGAATATTTCTGAACCTAAAAAATGGCATTACTTTAATACATCAAAATTTAGGTTCGTTTATGACCATTTTATATTATTTATTTGATTTTCTGTATCATAATATTTCTTTTGTTTTTATTCTTTACCAAAAACGTGTCATGTTATAATATTAGCAGATAGCTACAATTTTTAGTTTCCTTTTCCACCGAATTATTATTTGTTTTGACATATATCCTAACTAGCTTTAGTAAACCCGTGTATTAAACGGGTTGAATAAATAAAATAATAAAACAATAATATAAACTTTTAAAAAAATTTAAACTTTTTTCAAAAAAGTAAACATTTTGTTTTAAAACAAACCCTATAAAAATATCATTTTTAAAAATTTTTCTATTTTAAATCTCAAATTTGATTATTTTTTGTTTTTAAAAAATGACTTTTTAAAAATACAAATTTTAAAATATTTCATATATTTAAAAAAGTTTTATGCTTTAGAAAAGTTTATTATTTTATAAAAAACTATTTATTTAGAAATTACATTAATAAATAGATTTCTTTCTTAATTTATTAAATCTAAAAAGGTGTTAAAGAATATTATTAGTAATCAAGATGATTGTTTAATCGGAGAGAGAGGTGGGAAAATTTTGATGAAAATTATTGTAGTCCTGTCACGTGTCATCCAACATACCTTTTTATTAGAGTAGATAGAATCTAAAAACAGGTGTGTTTTGATCCTTGATGTTGCAGGGCACCCGTATAGTCCCGAAGCACAAATGTTTATATACAGCAGTGTTATGCTTATTTATAAAAGAAAAAAATATGTTTTCGTGTAACTAAAAGATAAAGTCCCCTAGAGCCATAAACATAATATATGCTAGCTATTTATACCCAATTAGCCTTTTAAAAAAGTAATAGATATTTATACAACCATGCCGAATGCCTAATATGTTTGCATGCATCTATGTTATGTGTATATTTATATATGTTTAGAAAAATAGGATTAAATACAAAACGTAACTATTATAAAAAGTAAAGTTCATACTTATATTAAGACGACTCGAGGAAAAATCAGAAAAGGAAATCTGTTTCAATCAAAAAAGAAATGAAAACAAATATAATTAGGAAAAACAACACTACACTTAAACCTGACCAAAGGAAGAAATAATAAAAAAAACGAACAAAGCCTAATAATAGTAAAAAAGGGTTAAAAAAAGTAAGTAATTATAATAAAAGTAATAGTAAAATATAAACAATATAGTTTAAAGGAAAACTTAGTCCAAATAAATAAGGTTAGAGCATCACCAATAGATTGTTTTTAGCCTCGTAGAAATGCTAGATCAAACAATTTTTATATGAATGTCCAAAAATGAATGCGAGACCAAGGGTGTGCACATTGGGACGGGTTTCTTTAATTTAAAAGTAGTGATAATGTGACCGTTTTTTAGGCGTTTGTAAATTTTCTTGTTGGGAAGGTTTTTGGAAATTTTAAATGACGAATGTTTTTCTGATATGGTAATTGATCATGTATCTCTTTAAGTGTTTTTATGGTTCCATACTGGTGATGATCTTAGAAGTTTTGTATGGATAAATTGAAAATGGTGAAATGGCATATTACACGTCAACTTGAATTTTAGAGATGACAAGTCAACCTTTGAGCGATAACAAAAAACACACACGATGCATAGGGTCGAACCGGTGAGGGTTAAGTTAAAATCTTAGCAAGCAAGCCAAACCATTGGTGCATGGAATTATTTTCTCAAATACGGTCTATTAACTTTATTTAAGTAATATGACGCTATTCATAACTTGATAATTGTATATATGTGATAATATATACGTATTTACCTTGCTTCTTTGATTAGATGTCTCGCACTATTATTATACCGTGTGATTGTTCTTTATAAATGAATAATGTAAAGTTTATTTAACTATGCCAAGATTAGCAAGTAGCATAAGGTGCATCCATAATTAATATGGATTTGAGTAAAAACAAATAAAATTTTACAATGGTTGTGAAAAATGTTAAATTTGACAAATACTACAATTGAAGGTAACATATATTAAAATCGCCATCTCTAGATGCAAGTAATTTGTAATTTTCATCGGTTTGAATAGTGATAGACAAAGTCAAAAAAATGCCTAGATGACACAAGTAACTTGAACCAACGTGTACTAAACTTGACACATATCACAATCATGTCTACATAGATTTTTTCATAATTTAAAAGCTCAAAACTACACAAATAAAGTTATTCATTTTACATTTTTACTATAACAAAGAGAACAGTTTTTCTTTAAATAAGTTTTAAAAAAATACAAAAAGTGAAACAAAAAAGTTGCTACATATTTCAAGTCGATTGATAGAATAAATTTACATAAATTTATAAGAATAATAATTTAAGTATACGATGCACACATTTACAATATGGTTAAATCAAACTTATATATTATGCAACTTCTGGGTTATTCAACATATTTGACCTACGATTCGTTTCCTATTCTACCAGTCAAATTGTTTGTTCGTTGGTTTATTATTTTATCATAATACAACCTTTTATTCAAGATGTTAAAATACAACTTAAAAATAATAATTTTCTTAACATACAATTTTTAATATAATAAAGATCTGTCATGCAGAAACATGTCGTATAAAATTCCAATTAGTGGTTACAAAACACTTATGATTCGAGGGGAATATCAAAAGGGGTTTTGTAGGATTACAAATCTCCATCAAATCAATTTTCCCCAAATTTAAACCTCTTGATTGATTGCAATCAACAATACAAATAATTTCAATCCTTTAATCCTTCAAAATCTTCAAAAACTGCATTCCAATCGAAGCAATTTCATCTGAATCGATCGGAGTTTTGTGGGTGTGACGACGAATCGTTGTTCGATGGGTGCTTGCATTTCGATTCATCATAAAGCTTCTGAGATGAAGACCCAAGTGTCGTTTGATTCCACTAAGAAATCTGATCATAAGCCGGTGGTTCATTCTACTCATAGTAGCCGAAAAAATCACGTCGTTGATGGTCATGTTGCTGTTAAACCTCAATTGCCCCCTTCTAGTTTCTCTGATTATGGTATGAGCTAAATTATGTTGAATGTTGGTGGTTTTGTTTGTTTATTCACTGCTCTGTTTGATTCATAGCTTTGATTGCCTTTATGTGGTTCGAATCTGTTTGATTGATTGTTAGGGTTTCGTGTTAATCTGATTGTTTGTATTGATTTGTTAAACTCATAGGTTTGATTTCTTCATCTTGTAGCTTGATTCAATTTAGTATCTTTGTATAGTGGATGGATATTTTATATCTGTAAACTCCAATTTTGATTTAAATAGTTGTCTTGTTCAAATTCTGAGTTTTTAGATGATGTGGGCAGGGAAGTAGTGACAATAATTGGTTATGATTATGACCTTTTTTATTGTATGTATAAAGTTAACTAACATTTAAGAATTGATTGATTGACAATCTACTTTAGAACCTTCAAGTGGCATTAATGAATTTAGAGATTGTATGATTAATCTGACTATGATTCTTCATGTTGATTCGATAGTACAATTTGATTTAGCGTGCGTGTAATATGTGCCCAGTTGTGTTAAATAAACTTTTAACTTTTATGTAAGTTCGCATTTACCAAACATCATTTAAGTCTATTATTGGAGTACATAAATGCATACTTTACTATAAAAGGAAGGTTTGAGACATGTGCCTTGACACATGATAGGCAAACATATTTTTATTAGATGACATGATGATGGACCCTTTCACATGGTCTACATGTGTTTGTGTCAAGTTGTTTGATTTCACTTCAGTATTGTTTTCATGTGTAAAGGTATGACATGCTTTGCTGGTTTTGTTTGTTGGTTTTGAAGTACTTTAATGACAAATAATCAAACAAATAGGAATGTTATATGTGAAAAGTGAAAGATCATTTGCATAATGATCCTAAATCAAATTCTAAATTGAATGATGCTTTGATATTTACAACTTATATGTATAGAGGACCGTTTAACACATAAACATTCTTAAGCAACTAAACACTTGTACTTGTTTTATATTGTGATACATAAGATGATCATGTATCTCATAATCAACTTTGTCTTCCTACCCTTGTGATTGGTCATCACTGTGTATTAAGGCTTATTTGTTTCTTTGTTGGGACCAATATTAGTCAATTAGGGTGTCTCCTCATTTTTTTGGGACACATAAAGACTTTTGGTGTAATTCCTTTTAACCATTTTGTTTAATTATTCGTTACTGTGTTGTTTGATTCTGCAGGTAGTAAGGAGGAGATTTTCTTTGATTCTCAAGCATGGTTAGATTCGGACTATGAAGACGAGTTTATGAGCGTTAATGGTGGTAAGAGACGTCATAATTTTCTTGTTCTTGAATTTGATATTTCTCAAGTGAATCATAAACCAAAATCCGGCTTGTTGTTTGGAGTTGTTAAAAATTATCAACGTATGTGGTAATACATGTTAACACGTTCATAATTATGTATGTCACATTTTATCACTATCCTTCACCTTTAATATAAAGATTCAAAGTGTTTGCCCATCAAGTCTTTTCAATGAATTTCCAAATCTTTATATATTTGACTTGTTGTAGATGCCCCATAATTCTAATTGATGTTTTTCTTTTGATAATTTAGATTGATATATGCCATCTAGAACTGTACAAAAAACTCATAATAGATTTCATTTACAATTCATTTAAAAAACCATAATGTTACTTGGTGTTTATATCTTTTATGCTACATCTATGCAGAATTCACTCCATCAAGAGGCAATACACCAGTGCACCATAGTTTGATCTCATCAAAAGCCAATACTTTCTCGGGTTTTGTTGAACATCATGGTTCCACGACTCAGTCATCGCCAGCACCAACAGAGAAGAGAAAACGACTTTTGGACCTTTTTAAAGAAAGCATAAGAGACAACCATGGTTCACCTAACAACAAATTTGCTGAACCACCTAACAAATATGGTGATAAAACGAGCTCAAAGAAAAATGGTATGCGCCCGATGAGGGAGAAGCCCGCGGGTTCTACTCAGGGTTGCTTCGCGAGTTTGCTTTCTGTACGTAGCACAGGAAGACAGACTAAGAAGAGCCTGATCTCTGGTTTGAAGTTAACCCGTAGCCGCGTTGAAGGGTCATAACTTATTAGTTAGCCCCTCTACAACTTTGATTTTGACCAAAGCCTGAAGTCATACCATTTTGTGGATAATAATGATTTTTATGTAAAGCCAAAGCTATATTCTTTCAAGTCGAATCGTCTTATATAACAAAATTTTGATTTTTAAATGAAAAGAAGTGTAATTATAAAGCGAGAAAAAACAATATTATTACCATATTTTGGAAAGTGTAAAATCGTAAATAAGGATATTAAAGATGTTAAGACTCTTGGGAGTAAGGTGTTTCCTTTCTTGGAGTGCCCCTTAGAACGCCCCGAAACACCCTGAACATTGCCCCAAGGGGCGTTTCAAACTTTGAAATTTCATGTAACTTCCTATTTAAGACGTTAGAGGGGCTTGTTGGGATTTTTTTAATTTTTTTTCCGGTCATATTAACGGATAGTTTGGGATTTTTTTTAATTTTTTTTTCAATTATCCCTTCCACTTTATATATAAGTACCCCATAATTTTAAATCAAAACACACACGACGACTTATATATAGAAAACACAGACAAAGAAGCCGCGCACGCGGGTTCATCTAACAAAGCGGGTTAGGCGGATGACTTGTTGATTTGGGTAGGATTTGGAATGCATATTTTATGCATATTATGTAATGAAGTTATGTTTTTAAGTAGTTTTATTAGAAATTTATTAAGTTTAAATAATATGATGTTTTTAAAAAGTTAAGAGAAATTTAAAAAAGAAAAAAAGAAAAAAAGGGGCATTTCAAGGAATGCCCTGCTCCAACAAAAAGTAGGGGAAAGCCTCATTGTTTAGTTGACGCCACGTGACAAAAGAATTGAAGTTTGGGGCTTTCTTGAAATGCCTTACTCCGTATAGTCTAATGTAAATGGGTTGATGGGCTGCAGAAAGTATTTATGCAAAACCTATTAGACACATGAACTTAATATTGTGTATTTATAAGCTTTTACAAAAACTTCTTTACCTGGGGAAAGTATTTACTTTTTAAATTTTCCAAACTAATACTTTTTGTATAAATTTATATATATTTTACTTTTTTGAAGCGAGTATTTTATAAAGCATGGCAATTTATATGAACTTTATTGACGACAAAGCTTAAGTTATTATATAAATTATATTTTTAAAAATAATGTAAATGAATAAACAAGTCAGTCCATTTATGAACATAACAATCATGATGTGTTAACTACCTGTGTTGGTGGATTTGACATGAAACTAAATCAAACTTGTTTTAGAACTAAAAAATTAGTTTGTGTAGGTGCGTGTTTTGTCAAAACTTCACACTCAAAAATACAAACACCAATTCTCTTTTTATTGCTGAATATCAAGACAAATAAGGTTTGTGGTTGTAAATAGTTGTTGTATTTCAGACTTGGGTATTTATACATTTGTATATTTACATAAAGAATCTACTCATAAGCAATTTGCAAAGAATCCAAGTCACAGTTGATAAACCAAGCCACCAGACCAAATCGAAAGCAATTTTTAAAAGCTTTTCGACATGGATGTTGATTTTTTGCTCATCGCGGGCACCACTTGCGCACCAGGGCTATACCCCTTGGATCCCTTCCTAGGGGCTCTACTCATGTTTGCAAGCTGGAACCTATGGTTTGGGTGTTTCGCCCCCTTATACCAGGCTTGCTGGTATCATCAATCATCGTACACATCACATCATCTAACTTCTATCGGTAATTATTTGGAAAGTCCTTTAGCATTAAATAAACCTAATTTAACTTAAAATGGTTGGAGGCACATGGCCCACATCTTTCTACCACTTACAAATTATTAATGGGTTGTCTATAATCAATAAGACACAAGACATAATTTTATGTAAATATGTTTTGTCAACAATGGATGGTTGTGGTTTCAGTGATTCTAAAAGCTTTCAACTTGTAGTGTGATTTGATTTTAAGCATGTGGTGATGCAAGAATATGCGTTGCTCTTTCTAGTTTCAGATGGTCCCAGTTTATAAATTATTCTAGAAATAGAAATATTAATCAATGACACATGGGCCCCTACTTATTTTATACCTTGTATTTAAGCTGCATAAAATAATAGATAACAATAAAATTTAATAACTTATACAAGGATGTATTAAATAAAAATTTAGTTTCAACTATATTATATTTACGAAGATCATATAAACATTTATACTTTAACCGTAGAAAATAATCACATGTAATGTCATGTAGAAAAAAAAGACTAAAGAACATGTCTTATGTAACACGGTTAAAAGTAATAATTTGATTTTTATAGTTATCTATTTTAAATTAGTTTTGTATCAAAAATACCTAACTATATACCACTAGCTATAGTAACCCGTGTATTACACGGGTTGAATAAATAAAAAATTAATATAACAAAATTTATTAATTATAAAATAATATTTTAAGATATAATATCATTGAAATTATGTATTAGAAATGACTGTAAGTTATAAAATAGTGATATCAACTTTTAAAACTTTATTTTTTTTCAAAAAAAATAAACGTTTTGTTCTAAACCAAACCGTATAAAAATGTCATTTTTAAAAATTTTCTTATTATAACCCTTAAATTTAATTATTTTTGGTTTTAAAAATAACTTTTTAAAAATACCAATTTTAAATAGTTTGTATTTTTTAAAAAAGTCTTATGCTTTAAATAAATTTATTATTTTATAAAAAATTGTTTATTTAGAAATAATATTAATAAATAGATCTCTATTAATTTATTAAATCTAAAAAGTGTTAAATAGTATTATTAGTAATTAAGGTGTCACACCCCGACCGACGGCGGAATCATCGGAGCGGACGAGGGAATGATTGATTGTTCATAACTCATGATTGTCTAATAGTGAAAATAATATTAAAATCAGATTACAGGATAACATGAATTTAACAGATACAAATACAATCAGGTCTTATATGATCAGTAGAAGTCCACTAGCTTGCTTAACCTGAAATTATGTGAGAAAATAAAGTCAGCTAACGAATTAGCTGGTGAGTAATCATAGTTTTGAGTATACATATAGATTGATTGAGAATAATCCAATTCACAAGGTAGCGTTAAGACTTATATTGCAATAGTAAAGCATATAGATAAACCGACACAATAACAACCCTTGACTTGACACTTGCATATAATAGACTCCACACATACACCATAGATTAACTCCTGCCTCTGGTACAATCACCACTCGACTATTCATATGGGGTGGTTATCCAAACCAGTAGATCTACCATTGATACCAGGATTGATTGATTGAATTAGGGTTTTACTGTCGTCCAGTTTACCATAGTATGTTCACATAATTACAAGTAATACATAACCTGTCTTGAATTGAATTTAGAATGAAATAACAATAGAATATCATGATTGAATATATGGTATCACATGATTTCCCCCAAATAGGAAATGATATAAAAAGGGGATATGAATACTCACTTGATTGATGAGATTAGAATCTGGATGAGATAGATTAGACACCAACGATTTCCTTACGATTAACCTAAGGAACGGTGTCTCGAATTAGAATAATAATGATTTGGAAATTTGGGAATGTATTAGGATTTCCATTGGGTCTTGAATGGTAGTTTAAATAAAGTGATTTATTTAGTTGAATGTTTTGAAATAAATAAATTTGAAAGTCATTATGTTTAGAATTTATTAAAAAAATGTATGTATCAGTATACGTATCTGTTTGATTTATTGTTAATATGTGGGAAAAACAAATAATTAATTTTATTAATTAATTATGTCAATTAATTAAAGTATTTTAATTATTTAAATGACTAAAATAAATAAAAATGTTTTTGGAATGATTTAAATATAAAACTTTTATATTTAATCATGATTTAAAATTAATAAATATTATTTGAATAAATTAAAAGTAGTACCGTGTCGAATAATAATTTAATAAATTAAATTATTATTAAAAGTTCACTTTTATTTAAATAATTTTGTATTATTTGTAGTTTTATTTATTTAAAACATTTAATAAAAATACATAAAGTGTTAAAATAAATTTCAAAAAAATAATTTTAGTTGTTTAAAAATTTTAATGTTTGTAAAAACATTTTTATAAATTTACAAATTTTTCCGGAATTTTTAGAGGCTTAAAAGCCTTAAAAAAATGAGTGTAGGTGCCCGGGGTCGAACCGGGACCTTCTGTTTGACATGGGAGCTCGGGACCAGTGAACCAAAGCTCTAATCTGCGGTTAAGAGGGGTTTTTAATTGTTTTATGCTCAATCTCGTTTAACCCCAATTCCATTCGAGCCCTAGTTCGATCGAAGCCCAAATTGACCTCGAAATCGATCTCGAAAGCTCCTGCAATCATGGGGCTTTTGTTCCCCATGAGAAATCGAGTGTGTATGTGTGTGTAATTTCATATATGGTGTCGATTTAGAGATTAACCTGATGAAGAACAAGTCGCGGTCAATGTACCAATCGAATGATGCTCAAACAATGATTGTAATCGAATTAAACTTGAGGGAGGCTTCTAATGATGATATTG
Organism: Flaveria linearis; assembly: GCA_024085815.1. NCBI lineage: Eukaryota > Viridiplantae > Streptophyta > Magnoliopsida > Asterales > Asteraceae > Flaveria > Flaveria linearis. The sequence goes on from CM044012.1 coordinate 52,156,795, forward strand.
ATGAAAAGCCCTATGGTATTTCGATTGAAATTGGTCGGAGATGGGATTTCAAAGAGGTTGCAGGTCCGCGATCGACATGTGTGTTCGAGAGGGTGATTTGGCTCGTTTTGAACGAAATTGATTCCATAGGAGGGTTTAAATGTCCCTAAATTCGTTAGTGCTCAATTATTTTGAGTATTAAAATCCCAAATGCCCGATTTTGCTCCTCTTGTTGGCCGACCGTGGGTAGTGAGGCGGTGGTGTGTGGGCTCGACGACAGGGAAGAAAGGGGGTGGGGTTGGGATTTTAAAATGTTATCAAATTGGTCCCTGTGGTTTATGATTCTTTTATTTTATGTTAAAAGTTAGTTTTTTAAGTTTTATAAATTACACAATACCCCTGGACATTATTATTATTATTATTATTATTATTATTATTATTATTATTATTATTATATTATTATTATTATATTATTATTATTATTTATTATTATTTTTATTATTATATATATATATATTTTTTTACCGCAAATACGCGATGTTACATAAGGTAATTATTTAATAGGAGAGAGAGACGGGAAAATTTTGGTGAGAATTATTATGATGTTGACACGTGTCATCCCAGATACCTTTTTATTAGAGTAGGAAGATGTATTTTAGAGCTATGGAAAAGATAAAGGAAATGTGCATGACACTACCAAATGATTGGATATTGATTAAAATTTTCAGGATACAACAAAATCAATCTTAAAATGGCATTTTCTTATCAATAGGATGACGGGGGTGCGATTATTTCAACTACTAACAGAAATAATATTAAAATAATCTAGTTACTCGTTTTTCGTTTTTCATTACAGGTAATGTTTGCATGTTAAACGTAAGCTTCAAAGATATCTATATACTAAAATGACATGAACCCTACAACGTATAAGGCGCCACGAACCTAAAACATGAGCTTGTGTGCATGACATCACGAACCTTTTAATTAAAGAAAACATTTTATTTATTGCATATAAGCAACAGATAGATTTTTATTAATAATAACTTAGTAGTTAATGTTATTAATAGGGGAGATAAATAGATTAGAAGGTTTGAAATTATACCCAGAGTACATCTAAAACTTTTTTTTTTACTATAGAGATAGATATGCTACTCGATTAGTTTTTGTCCAAACATAAAACTATATAATAGCATCAAATCCTTTGTTTAAACTCATATTATTAAATTTTTTTGGTCAATGTATAAAGCTAGATGCTACTAAATTATTTTTAATACACTTACGCTAATTAAATACACATGTTATAAATATACCCATATAAACCAATTAAACTATTTTATACAAATCATGTAAACGGACGACGGCAATTATTACATGAGGTTACTAGTTGTAAGTTCCATTGCTCACCGAATTTTCATTGCCACATCAACGTTACATTAATTTCACTTACGTCTCATGTGGTGGGAGCATGATCTTCACTGCTCACTTGTGTTTTTTGTTACGCCATTTTTTATTTTGAAGCAAGCGGTATTCATTAATAATATAAAACATTACAAGATAATTACTAAAATAGCATGGTTTCAAGAATCTTCGTTATCAAAATATAGGGTGATCGATGTTAGCGATAATATCTTATTTATTATAAGCCTAAGCCTAAAACATTAGGCGTTATGGGTGTGGGACAACCTAACAAGAAGAAGATCAAACTAGAACCCTTAGGCAGATATCTACTCACATATTTAAATCTTGCTTTTACTAATTATTTATCATAACCTTTAAAAGTATCTTTCTGTCCAACACCAATTGTGGATTATTCGATCAATTTGTCACGTAACTTAATTATAAAGATAGCTTCTTAGGATACTAGGGGCACAATCCAAAT
>CM044012.1:52158752-52161252 GCA_024085815.1 Flaveria linearis
TATATAGTAGGAAATTCTTTTGTTAGTTCAATTAATAGATAAACAAACACTTTCTTGTTTAGGTAAACGTGTGAACATGAACATATGTTTGATTCATTTATTTATAGTCATGAACATCTTACCTTCAGTTATATCCTTTCATTTATGATCATTGTTTAGATCCACTTAATATATAGTCAAATTTATTTATTACTAATATTAATTCAATTCAACTTTAGTTTTAGTTTAAAAACCCCTTGTTATTTGAATATACTTGTTTATTTTTAGTTGGTATTTGTTATTTCATTTGTTAGTTTATTTGTGTTTTTATGTTCATTTATGTTGATGAGCTATGCTTTTAGATGTATAACTAACGGACAGAAGTCCATTTGTGTTCTTGAACTATTCTTTTAGATGTGTAACTAACGGACAAAATGTAACATCCCGTATTTTTCGTTAATTAAAAGTTAACATCGTTTATTCTTGTAGGGCCATTATGGTCAATCATGAAACTTAAGAGTTGTTTATGCTTATTCTTAGCTTTCTTTAATTCTTTAATTTGAAAGTAAATAATTTAATTATTAAATTAAACATAATAATAAATAATGATAACATTACTACTACTGCTAATATATAATAATAAAATAACAATAATAATAATAATGATAATAATAATTATAATGGTAATAATAATATATAATAATAATAATACTAATATAATAATAGTAATAGTAACAATAAGAGTAATAACTTATAATTAATTGATAAGTTATAAATAGTTAATTTTTTAAAGTTAAGTTAAGTTCAAGGGGCCTTATTGATAATTTGGAAACTTTAAATATAAGGTTTGTGCTTAAAGTGAAAAGAATCTAACCGCAGGGACCATTGTGTAACATTTCAAATCCACACCCCATCTCTTTTCTCTCTCCCTGCAAACCCGGTGGCACTTTGACCACCTTCCGGCCGCCTCCGCCACCCTAAAAACCGTAGATTTCAATCGATTCATTATCCAAACCGTTCCCAAGTGCTTCTAGAAGCAGTTTCGAACTTGAAAACACCCTTAAATTTGTTTAATCATCCGTTATTAACACCCAACAAACAGTAACCGATCGCCCTTAACACCATAGCCGTTCAAGCATTAAACCTCAATAATAATCCAATTAAATGAACCTAAACAATAATCTAACTACACCTAATCGTTCACAACTCTCATTGTACCTGAAAACACAAGAAAATACGCATTCAATCTCCTCTGAAATTGAGACCTGCAACTCACTCGAACACCATCATCTGGACCTTCAATCCAGAAATTGATAGAGGCCTTCTAATCTTTGAGTCTTATCGAAGCTTCCTGTGCAACTAATTGAAGTATTATCATCATTTGCATCGCGAACGCCATATCATTCGGGTCGTGACTGTTCTTAACTTCGTGAATTCGAAATCAAACAATTACCAGGTAATTAAACGCACATAGACCTCGGTTTTACATAGGGAATAAAAGCCCTAAGCTTAATCTTATTAACATTCGCGAATCGAAGGGCAATTTGATTCAAGTAGGTTCTAGGGTTCTTGAGATTTAGGGGAAACTCTTTAATCGGAGTTATAAGATTGGAAACCAACATGAAACAAGGCCTCGGCCCTGGTTCACTGGTTAAGCATCCACTTACTCACCTTGAGGTCCCGGTTTCAACCCGGGCACCTCCTATATTTTTTTAAAGGCTTTTTTAAGCCTAATTTTAATTATAAAAAAATTTTAATAGACATAAAAATGATTTTACAAACTTCTAATATTTCAAAATCTATCTAATATTTTCTGTAAATTTATTTTATAAATCTTTTAATATTTTATTATAAAATTTATTTACTAATGTTATAACTAAATAAAGTTATATAAACTTGTTAGATTTTTAAGACACCATATTATAATCTGTAAATTTATTTAATAAAATATTTTAATACTTTTTATTAAATTTTTAGATAAATAATATATATTTGTTATTTTCTTATAAAATGGATTTTAAATAGTGGTTTAAATCACTAATTATATTCGTTCAACATATACATTTATAAATGATGATTATATTTTAACTTATAACTAAATTTTATTACAAATAGTTTTCTTTCTTATATTTCTATATACAAAAATGTACCTTAGTATATTTCACTTGCTTTTTATTTAAAAACACATAAATAATTAATTTTATGATAAAATATTAACGTACTTACAAAAATCCTCAAATTTCACCTAAAACCCTAGTTCGTGTTAAACATTTAAACCTACTAATAAACTTTAACCTTGTGAATGAATTTATAAATTTAGGTGTCTTGTGACGATTTACCTTGGAACGGTGCTTAGTATTATTCTTTCTAGTCATCAAATTTACACTTAATGATCAAGTGAGTTTTCTTGCCCCTTTTTATGTTATTTCACACCGTTTTGAGGTGAAACATGTTACATTATTCAACATACACTTATAAACATTTAAATCTTATAAAAGCACATGCAATTCATACTTTTATT
>CM044012.1:52166252-52321252 GCA_024085815.1 Flaveria linearis
TACGTAGACGTACACGTGCACGTAGACGTACACGTGCACGTAGACGTACACGTGCACGTACGTGCACGTGCACGTGCACGTACACGTCCACGTCCACGTGCACGTCCACGTCCACGTACACGTCCACGTACACGTCCACGTACACGTCTACGTACACGTACACGTATACGTGTACGTATACGTGTACGTATACGTGTACGTAGGTATACGTATACGTATACGTATACGTGTACGTATACGTATACGTATACGTGTACGTATACGTAAACGTATAGTATACGTACACGTATACGTATAGTCTACGTATACGTATACGTATACGTCTACGTGTACGTATACGTGTACGTATAGTATAGGTGTACGTAACGTATACGTATACGTGTACGTATACGTATAGTATAGGTACACGTACACGTACACGTATACGTACACGTAAACGTGCACACGTATACGTACACGTACACGTATACGTGTACACGTACACATACACGTACACGTATACGTGCACACGTATACGTACACGTGTACACTGTAACATCCCGTATCTTTATAAAACATTAAGTTTAATACGTTACTAATTCCAATAATTACAAAAAATTATAATAATAATAATAACAAATAATAATAATAACAAATAATAATAATAACAATAATAATAATAACAATAATAATAATAATAATAATAAATAATAATAAAATAATAATAATAATAATAATAATAATAATAATAATAATAATAATACAACAACAACAATGAATTCAAAAAAAAAATGTATAAAAATTTAATTATAAGTTCAGGGGTGCTTGGGTCATTTTTAAAAGTTGTTTTAAAAACTTAAAACATAAAATAAACAATTAAGTAACCTCAGGGACCATTCTGTAAATCCCAAACCACCCGCCCCATCCCGTCGATCTCGCTCCGGCCATCCTCCGGCCACAATCCGGCGACCCCCCACACCCGAAATTACGCGTATTAAGCCAAATTAAACATCCCGACACTATCATTCGCGATTCGACTAAACCCCCCACAAAATTAGGTTCAATGGAAGTGTGATCGGGTACCTAACCCACTTCGACCCACTCGACCGAAAGTTCGGCCGACCATCCACTCAAACGACATTTTTAATCAAACTAAATCGACCCTACTCGAACTTTAACTGGCTATAATAGAATGCAAACTTCAATTTCATTCGAAACACATCCAAACATCCAATTCGATCATCGTCTTCATCATCGACCTGCAACTCTATCGAACACCACCTTCGACACTTCTAAACCTGAAATTAATAGAGGTCTTTCAACCCTTAGCACCATTCGAAGCTTTCTATGTAGTTAATTCGAGTTTCATCAAGATTTGATCAACATTTGGGATTCCATACAACCGCGACCTGTTCTTCATTGATTTTATCATCAATTCGATATCAATAAGGTAATTAAATACATCTATAGGTTCGGTTTTACATGGGGATCAAAAGCCCCATCGATCTGGTCATAAACACACTGAATTGTTGTTCAATTTAGCTTCGATCGAAGCTAGGGTTCATAGTGATTTGGGAAATTGGGAAACTGTGGTTAAAAGAATTACAAACCAATTCTTACCGCGGCTGCGGCCTTTGGTCGTGGGTGTGAGGTCCCGGTTCGACCCGGCAACCTCCTTTTTATTGTTTTATTTTTTTTAAAGCTTTATAAATACTTTAAAATATGGAAAAATTTCTAAAAATTATAAAAATAAATTTTATTAATTTTCCTTATTTTAAATCTTACGAAATAATTTTCTGTAAATTTATTTTATTTAAAAACTTTAATAGATTTTTATAAAATATTATTTAAAAATATTAAAAATACTTATTTTTATAAAATAAATTCTAAATCAAGTTTAACTATGAAATAATCATGAAAATCGTGAAAACTATATAAATATTATCTATAAATATTATAAATAATTATTTCTATTAGATAAACGCTATATTATCTTTAAAATATTTTATAAATTCACAAATTATTTACAAATAAATTGTGGGTTATTTCTTGTAAAATATATTTTAACTAAAGGTATAGATTAATACCTTATTATTAATCAAAATACTATAATTGTGATTATCCTTATTGTAATTATCTTTGGATAATTATAAATTATATAATTAAACCACATTATTTTATATTTAATCCTAAAAATATATAAATACACCTATGAAATCTTTCTAATGAAATTAAAAGGTAAAACTTAATACTTATTGATAATTACTTATTAAAACATATACGAATATATAAAAGATTGTAACATATATATATTGCGTGTGTGTCACGTGTTAAACCAAACCAACCCGAATCTTACCAAATATATTTATTCGCAATAAACACATTTTAAAGACTTAGTTACAATTAATAATAGGTATTGATCGTGCTTGATCGTGCATTGCTTAATTCTTTGAAGTTCTTATTCATTACATCAATCCAAGGTGAGTTCCGTGGCCCCTTTTTATGCTTTTATAATTGTTTCAATGTTATTCAAACTTGGGGAAAAGTATGCTCACCCATTTCAATGTTGTACAATCTTACATACAATTTTCATACTTGGAATCAATGTGATACTATTCTTATATTCTAATACATACATGGTGTTATTCTATGATTCTTACAACCATTAATTCCCGGGTTTGGGAACCAACGGATAGGTATTGGTAGTACTACTGGGTTGACACCCCCACCCTCGACAGATCGGTTTAACTTGTGAGTTACCGACTACAGCTGCCAGCAATCAGGCCATGGGTGAATATATTCCGACAAACTTATATGCATAACGTCATTAGGTTTGGTTGTCTTAAACACATGTTATGTGGTTTTTGCTTACAGTATGATTCCATATCAAATTCTACACAGCATCAAATGTTTTAAATTTAAACCTGCGGAACTCACCAACATTATGTGTTGACATTTTTTTGAGCATATCTTTTCAGGTGAACATAATCAAAGAGGATAGCTAGAGTTGATGCCTTAGCCGAGACCCTCAGGATTTCAATAAGCTTTGCATTAGTCATGTATATCATTTGTTTCATTTGTGAACTGTATGTAATTTAGATTTGGAATTAATAAGACTATGATAGTCGTGGAACTGACTAACCACGACACAAGTCACCATTGTGTCGGGCGACGTCATGACACGAGGATTTTGCATATAATATGTCTCTGTAATTATACCAAGTGTTATGACGATCCCGTCCGTCGCATCCTCGTGTTTTCGCTACAAGCGGGGTGTGACAGATTGGTATCAGAGCCTTGGTTATAGAGATTTAGGTGGAGAATTCGACCTAGACTATAACCTAAGAACCTTCATATAGAATGCATGCTAGGGATTGTGTGCATTTGATTTTACCTAAATGTCTTTCATGATTTGTGTGACACATAGACACCTGTATTCTGGATTTCCTGGCAAAAGGCCCTCGGGCTAAGGCAAGCATATCGCATATATCTCATTGCGAGACCTGGTATGCTTACCTGGGGATTTCTGGGATGAGTGATAAACTATGGTCAATACACAAATCTAGAAGGCAAATGGGTCAAGTATATTAAGTCTATGAACTTAATATACAGGTATATTCCTATATACCTAATAATCTACAAGTATGTTCCTACATACTTGATTTTATACATGTACACGTGTTACCTGAACATCCCGGGGAAGACATTATTACTCTTAGTCTTTCTCCATGGGATACTTTTATACTAAGAACTTTACGCTTGTATGCGCACAACATCATATTATTAGGGGACTTCGGTGATCACGCGTAGCGTCGATCTCGGATATTGAATCCGACCCTATCATAGTTATGACTGAAATCCTGAAAGTATGACGGATATGCAGTTATCATTAGACTTAATGTGCTTACATGCTTATTTGCTATTACTTGCTATTATTGGAATACTGGCTCATGGACATAAGGACATTACATTATTTGTGCTTGATGAATCTAAATAATACTATGATGTTAGCTTAGGGTAAGTGAAGCTAAGGGTGATCATGCAAGGTAAATTGCTATTACGGGTGCACACGTAATTGCAATTCACCATGCATGAGAAGTCTGGTTAATCTTACCATGAGATAATGATCATGAGTATCACACGTTTCTATTCTATACCCTAGGGTGCTAGGGTCATAATTCTAGTAAGTCCTTGTTGAAGGCAATCAAACATTATAAGTCCTTGTTAAAGGCAATCAAACATTATAAGTCCTTGTTGAAGGCAATCAAACATTATCAACACTTACTCAAGTCCTGTCCTACTTAAAGCCTTCATGGTATTTCCAATCATATTGACCTTATGCTAAGGATAAACGGATGTCACGTAACTAGTTTAGGCATCGTTCTAGGTATACCACGGATGTGGTGGGAACGCTGCGGGGAACCCTATATATAAGCATCCTTGGTATACCAAGAATGTATTTAAACTGGGCTACGTGATGATCCTGATTGTCTGAGGCATGATGCTACTATGACTCTTAACTCTATGCTATGTTGCTACCTTATATGTTACTTGGTGGCTATACTCTATTATGTGCTAATACTTGATGCTAAGTGTCGTATGATGATTACTTGTGAATGCTATTGCTCTTGGATGCTTTCGGCGGCGTGGTTCTTCTTTGTCGAGCATCCATTACAACCATTAGTTCCAGTAATGGGACCTAAGGATTGGTTTGGTTGTAATCTATACGTATGCGCTTTGTGGATCTTGCTACGTCATATAAACTGTACGTATGCGCTTTGTGGATCTTGCTACGTCACATTAAACTATTTACACTTTGGAATGTTTTCTTTACAGCCATCAATTCCCGTGTGGAACCGATGTATAGGTTTGACTGTAGCCATTTATAACTGGTAAAACCACCTATACATAAGTGTAGTTGCGGTGGCTCTTATTAAACTTACATTACGTTATTCTTTAGGATGATGCTAAGGAAAATTAAGATGTTATGTAACTAGTTTAAGTATATTTCAAAGTATATCGTGGATGTGGTGGGAACGCTGCGGGGAACCCTATATATAAACATCACCGGTATACTAAGAATGTGCTTAAACTAGGCTACATAATGATCTTAATGGACCGAAGCATGGGTTATTGGAACTTGATAAGTAAAACCATATGTGATTTTTTTATACTTTGATTCCTATCAAAGCACACACAAATCTTAAATCATAGTCAAGGCATTGCATGCCTAAATCAAATAATTTTCAAAATGAGCTTTGACTCGTTATTCGTGGTTTTCAAAATCTCGTCAAAGTCTGTGTCACACCACCCAGAACATGCAATGCTGTAGGTGGAATTCCTACATCTCGGGATACTTTGTTAATTGAATATTTTATATTATAGGTGGTCACTCACCTCAATAATCGAATAAACTAATCATAACCTTGTTACCACTTATAAGTACGCATGTCTTCAATAAGGTTATGGCTGATCTCATATCTTGAGAAGTCCACGTATTCCCTTCGATTGTGAATCGAATGTTCACATCTCATTATAATGTCGAATCATTCTTGTCCTTGATTTCGTCTTCCTGATTTAAATTATTCAAGATTTGAACATCATCCTAACAAACTCTACTATCTCAAACCTTGATCTTAACCTTGTTAGCATGATCTTTTCTTTGTTACACTGATGTAACTTGAAATTTTCCTAATTCCTAATTGATATTAATTTCCTTTCATCGTAAAGTCAAACTTTATACTGCTTGTACCGTGGGAAATGCAAGAGTTTGCAAGTCAACCTATGACTAAGAACACTCGTATCTCCTAAATGATTCTATTTCATCAAAGCAGGGGAGATTCCCTTACTTTGATGATTCTCTATTTCGATAAATGGTTTCCCATTTGTTAGTTCTATATCCTCTGGATTGGGGTGACTTCCTTATCTTGAGGATTGACTTCAATTATTCTCATTGGAAATTACATTTCATAAATGACATGATCTCACCAAAATAGGATTGAAACCCGTATTTTGGTGGAAAATGTCAACCTTAGATTGTTTTCTTGTTATTATCAAGATAGGCATGAATCATTACCTCAAAGCCTTTAAGGAATATTTTTAATATCAACTCCGATTGTGATTGATAACCACCTTCCTTAAAACTACGCTCGTGAAATCTTTCAACATCTTCAACCGTTAGACACCTAATGACAATCTTCACACGAAACTTAGGTTGAACTATTTTGACCCTGCTTTTAACTAACCGTGCTGTAGATAAAGTTCTGAGCGCCAGAATATATAGGAAATGAAACATTATAACATTTACCCTTATATAAGTTCTAATCTCCCTAGAGTCTATATGGGAATCACATGGTGACACTAGTCTTATCTCTAGTGAGACGTCACTCCTTTTACATTTCAGAAATTATGCAAATTGAATGGTTGCTTAGAATATACATGGCCTTTGAAGAATGATGCTTGTCCACTAGTGGGTACCGCACTGAAATGGTAGAATGCCTAAACTCAAGTATAAGGTAGTGAGGCTGCAATAGTCATGACTTGAGATAAGTTTAAAATCTTTGGCGAGTGAGTACTATTACCCAAGGAATGAAATGCAAAAGTTAAAATTGTAATACTGGAATCATGCTCTTTATACTGATAGAATCCATAAGTTGACAAAGCTAATGTCATACCTTGTAACATTTAGATCAAATAGAATTAAGTAGGGCATTGGAAGATCTGTGAATAGTAGGACAAAGTTGGAGATTAGAACAAGCAAACTAGTGGTGAAATAGACAAGAAGACTCAGATGTTATTATAGGCACATACCTTATTATCAATCAATACATATCTGTTGGATACTGGTAGAGGATAGCATTGATTCCTTCAAATTCACTCCTTCATTTGACATGAACCCCAGTTGCTTAGAAATTAGTTAGTCGGTGGAGATAGGAAAACTCTCGACATGCGTAAGTTAAGATGTATAGAACTACTTGAAGACTGAGAATATTGTATACAGTATTGTTCTTAGAATAGGAAGGTTGGAAAGGAAATGACTGTTGTGTGTGACCTATCTTCTTCATTCCTACCGGTCATGGAAACTTTTTAGTTTTAACTTGGCCAGAATAAGTGCCTCTTATCTTAACTGTATGATGACAATTGGTGCATTATAAAAATTCAATTCGACACATTATCTCACAACGTCGAGAATTAACCTGCATCTGTTTCAAATTTCGTATACCGTGGTATGATGTTACATCAATCGTTATTCTAAATGATTGATTCATTTTCTGTTTTAACAATATTCTTAACCATCCTTGTGAACCCATTCCAAGATCTTCGCATAGCGTATTATTCTTAGACCGATGGTTGGTCAAAGGAGAAATACATATTCACAAGATATGCGTTAAGGTCGTTCCATATGAGGACGTTTGGGATTCTTAAATTCCAACGGTTAACCTTTCTCATCATTGTGGTCTTATCCTGATTTCTAGGCATTATATTCTGGAAATTATGGATAGAAAATCAAACAACTCAAGCAGCCAGATACCCATTGTCAAAGTCCGCTGGGAATCTAAACGTGGCCCAGAGTTCACCTAGGAACGTGGGGACCAATGAAATCTCAGTATCCTCATCTTTTTGTTTCAGTCTCCTCGTGATTAAAATTTCGGGACGAAATTTCCTAAAGCAGGGGAGACTGTACATCCCGTATCTTTATAAAACGATTAAGTTTAATACGTTACTAATTCCAATAATTACAAAAATTATAATAATAATAATAATAACAAATAATAATAACAACAAAATAATAATAACAATAATAATAATACAATAATAATAATAATAATAATAATAATAATAATAATAATAATAATAATAATAATAATAATAATAATAACAACAACAATGAATTCAAAAAAAAAAATGTATAAAAATTTAATTTATAAGTTCAGGGGTGCTTGGGTCATTTTTAAAAGTTGTTTTAAAAACTTAAAACATAAAATAAACAATTAAGTAAACCTCAGGGACCATTCTGTAAATCCCAAACCACCCGCCCCATCCCGTCGATCTCGCTCCGGCCATCCTCCGGCCAACAATCCGGCGACCCCCAACACCCGAAATTAACGCGTATTAAGCCAAATTAAACATCCCGACACTATCATGCGCACGATTCGAACTAAACCCCAAAAAAATTAGGTTCAATGGAAGTGTGATCGGGTACCTAACCCACTTCGACCCACTCGACCGAAAGTTCAATGCGCACGATTCGAACTAAACCCCACAAAAATTAGGTTCAATGCGCACGTCCACGTCCACGTGCACGTGCACGTCCACGTCCACGTGCACGTGCACGTCCACGTCCACGTGCACGTGCACGTCCACGTCCACGTGCACGTGCACGTCCACGTCCACGTGCACGTGCACGTCCACGTCCACGTACACGTACACGTACACGTGCACTACACGTGTACGTATACGTGTATGTAGGTATACGTATACGTGTACGTATACGTGTACGTATACGTATACGTATAGTATACGTACACGTATACGTATAGCCTACGTATACGTATACGTATACGTCTATGTGTACGTATACGTGTACGTATAGTATAGGTGTACGTATACGTATACGTATACGTGTACGTAGACGTATAGTATACGTACACGTACACGTACACGTATACGTACACGTATACGTGCACACGTATACGTACACGTACACGTATACGTGTACACGTACACGTACACGTACACGTATACGTGCACACGTATACGTACACTGTACACGTACACGTAGACGTACATGTGTACACGTATACGTAGACGTATACGTGTGCACGTATACGTGTACGTATACGTGTACACGTAGTATACGTGTACACGTATACGTAGACGTATACGTGTACACGTATACAACACGTATACGTGTATACGTGTACACGTAGACGTATACGTGTACACGTATACGTATACGTGTACACGTACACGTATACGTGTATACGTGTACGACGTATACGTGTATACGTGTACGTGTACGTGTATACGTGTACGTGTACACGTATACTGTACGTGTACACGTATACGTATATGTGTACGTATACGTGTACACGTATACTTATACGTATACGTATACGTATACGTATACGTATACGTGTACACGTATACGTATACGTGTACACGTATACGTCTACGTGTACACGTATACGTCTACGTATACGTATACTATCGTCTACGTATACGTATACGTATACGTATACGTATACGTGTACACGTATACGTGTTCACGTATACGTATAGTATACGCGTATACGTGTACGTGTACACGTATACGTGTACACGTACACGTATACATACGTGTACACGTATAAGTGTAAACGTATACGTATAGTATACGTATAGTAGACGTATACGTGTACACGTATACGTATAGTATACGATACGTGTACACGTATACGTGTACACGTATGCGTATGCGTACCCAGATACGCGTACCCAGATACGCGTACCCAGATACGCGTACACACGTACGCGTACACGTACGCGTACACGTACGCGTACACGTCCGCGTGCCCGTACGCGTACACGTACGCGTGCACGTACGTGTACGGGTACGCGTACACGTACGCGTACACGTACCCGTACACGTACACATACATATACAAATACATATATACATACATACATACATATACATATACATACATATATACATACATACATGCATGTATGTACATACATACATACATGCATACATGCGCACATAGATAGATGCGCGCATGCAGACATGCGCGCATGCACACATGCGCGCATGCACACATGCGCGCATGCACACATGCGCGCATGCACACATGCGCGCATGCACACATGCGCGCATGCACACATGCGCGCATGCACACATGCGCGCATGCATACACCCACACACACATACAGACACACACGCCACAAATGTTTATCCTCATTTTTGGCATTTTCATGTGTACAAACTTGTGATTAGACACGTATTTATTTATTTTATGATTTCTCGGGTCTCAAAGGTGATTCATGAAGTTTTATGAAAAAAACCAAGTGAAAAAAAAGAACTACAAAACTGCTTTCAGGAGGCATGGCTAAGCCTTCATGAGATCACGTGACCATGCCTTTAAGGAGGCATTATCATGCCTCTTTGAGTGTTTGCTTTTCAGGGATTGTCTTATTTAATCAATCCTAACCAACTGTAAATCCAATATCCAATTCAGAATAAACAAGCTCAAGTCAATATCATGTGATCACACCATTGCTAGGCGTGCCCACACCCCCTTTGCCTACACACCCACACTATAGTAGACATTTGTTCAATGGAGACTTTTTCAGGTGTTCTTGAAGACTTACACGAGAGGGAGAATGTGAACCATATTTTTGCTTCCAAGCTATTAAATTAAGCACTTCCATTGATCCCAAACACTCTTAAAGTCCACTTTAAACAACATTAAAAATTTAAGGATCGAAACTCTATTTCATACGCTAGCTTTTATTCTTGATCTCATTCTTGAACATGTTTGTATTTCCTTGGCTTTAGCATATCATTTGAACAATAGTGTCGTCTTAAACTACATTACGAGCTAAAACTCTTGTATCACACTAACTTGTGATGAGTTAATGTTAGTATTTTAATGATTTCTATGAACTTGACATATTTGTGTTAATGTCATGGTATTTTATTATTTGAATGAATGTTGTGTTTATGCATTTTGGCTAAGATTGAAGCTTATGGATGTTTAACCAGGTTGTGTTGAAAGACCTTGTGTGTTAACATTCATTATAAACTTACATTTTTGTAAAATAGTGGTATTAAACTAAATATAACTAGTGAAGTCTTTGTTGGAGAATTCTCAAAAATTACTGGATAAATCTGAAGTCGTATGATCACTTTCAGATCAAACAATTAGAGTGTCTACCAACGTTTGATTGGATAAAATCAGATTGATTCTAGATTTTCGTATGGATTTTTGATTGAGCAAATTTGAGAAGATAAAGAAATCGAATTTCTTTTTTAGGGGATCAAGAACCGAATACGCAGGAGCGTATTTTTAGTTTTCAAGAAAACTGCTTCTTGGGTAAATTACACCTTTAGTCCCTCAAGTTTCAGGAATGCATATTTGGCCCGAAATTAAATTTTTAATGCATTTTCGATGAAGGACTTTTATCTAAAATAAAAATGACCCCAGCCAGGGGCTGCCGCCCCTTGGACCCCGCTTCTCTCGGGGGTGCTGCCCTCGAACCCCGCCAAGGGGCGCTGCCCCCTTGGATCCCCCGTTAGGCCCGATGACATTCAAACAAGTGTGCACTCTTATTTGAATGACACATGCAATCTCTAATTACACTAGAATATTCAACAGTCTTGATTCTTATGAAAAATTTATAAACTCATTTTCTTGTGTATTTGATACTTGTGATGATTTTTCAGGTCACTTGTTATGGTTTTTCGGGGTTTGTTAGTGCAAACCAGTTTACGTAACAATGAATCTGAAGGTCATGCGTTATTAAAATGATGATTATTACATAGTTCATGAAGCAACTTAATGTTGCTAGTACGTTGGTTCATACTAACTTTCCAAAACGTTGTGCAAGTTGGTAATCCCTAACGAAACTCGATGAACATTTATAACCATTAACCCAATTATATCACTAAGTTCTATTTGCATGGTTCAAAGTGGCAAAGCGTCGTGTTAGCGCACTTGTTACCAAGAACAATTAGGATTATAAGTATCTCACGAGAGATCGTATGTTTTACAACATGATACATCCAACAAAAGAAAAATTCGTAAACATTTTAATGAAATGTTTCATGCGATTGCTTGTACAAAAGAAAATTTCTAAACATTTTAACAATTAGAATTAAAAGTACCATGATTTTTTTTTTATTTCAAGTCGAACCGGTTTGGACCGAAACATGTTTCGACAAAAAACCCATTAGTGCCCTCTCAATAATAAAATAACATGAAGTAAGTAGTAGCACATCTTTCGTTCTTTTCTCCCATCGTATTCCAAAGGGGCACACAGATCGGATCAAAGTTTTCTCCTCACTTCGATAATATTCTCTCATCGATCACAGGTGCTTCTATCCTCTCACCTTCTTGTGTTCATCTGTGTCTTTCGTTATGAATTTTCATCCCTCTAGATGTTTAAATTCTCACATTTCTTCTGTGTTTTTTCTGACAATTGAGCACGATAATCAGCAGTAAAACAATCAATTGATGCTTAAAACCGTAACATTGGCTGATCTTAGCGTGTATGTAGCTTTTTAATTAGGTTAATTTTATGTGCTAATACTGTGGATTCATAATTCCTGTATCCTGATTGTTTGACAGTTCATGTTATGATGAGTTGTTGATTGAACGATTTAAGTGTGTCATGTTATCTGATTGTGTGACGTTAACTGGAAACTGTGTATAAACCAAAATCTAAATTGAATTCGAGAACACGAATCTTGAGAAAGAATTCTATGTATGTTGTGATTGGTTTTATACATTACAAGTTGCTACAAAACCCTAACTAGGTGTTTTATTTTGTACTAATTCATACAACCAAAGGACAAATAACTAATTAACCACTAAACTAAGTTTAGCCAGCTAACCACCATTAACCAACTATATTATATCTCTTAACAATGATAGTATGTTAGATTATTTGCAAATGGATCATGGATGCACATCATATTAAGAACAGTCTCACGTGAAACATTAACTCACTCACCTTCATAGGTAACAGTATAATTATTTGAATTATTCACCAATTTTATAAACCCTTATCAAGTAATACTTTGTGTTAATGTTGTAGCTCAAATATTAGAAAAACAGACTGTTATATGTTACATATAAATATCCAAACACTTTCCTGAAGCGCGTATTCTTACAGCTGCTTTTTAGCTTCTGCTCATAAGCCCTACACTAAAAATATGCACTCACTAACACCTCCTAAAAGGAATGCGTAATTTGGTAGAGTGTTCTAATGTCAAATGCTAAAGAGATTTCTTGGCTTCCTGGACACCTTGAATAGTTTAATAAACTATTTTTTCTCCATAATTAGATTTATATAATTGCCTGTCAGATATCAACTTCCTGAAGGTAGAAGAAGAAATATCTGTAAACAAGATCAATAGTGTACGATAATGGCAGACTATCACTTTGTATATAAAGATGTTGAAGGTTCATCAACTCAGTGGGATGATATTCAAAGAAAACTTGGAAATTTGCCTCCCAAACCCCCTGCATTCAAGCCTGACCCATTTACTCCTGCTGAAGATGAAGATTCCAAGCCTAAAGACAAGAATTGGATCGATGAAAAGACTGAAGAACAACTTGAAGATCTTGAAGATGATCTAGATGACGATCGATTCCTCCAAGAATACAGGTGCTTAAAGTCATGCTATTCTAGTGTCTATACACTGAATTTTTTGTATTTCAGTACTATGTTACAATGTTAGATTTTCCGGTAGAAACTTAGATGTGCAATTCTGATGATATGCCCCTTAATTATGTGGTTCGATTAATAAAGGCCTGTTAGGCGAAAATCAATTATTTAGGTCAAATTTTAATAATGGAGTGTGTAGTTTGAACAATTGAAGTAGATTCCATATACCAAATTTTATGTGTTTCAGAAGTATGTTACTATGTTGGATCCTCCGGTAGAAACTTAGATGTGCAATTTTGATAATACGCCCCTGAATTGCGTGGTTTGACAACACAGGCCCATTAGGTCAAATCTAAAAAATGGAGTGTGTAGTTTGAACAAGTGAAGTATTGTATTTTGGCTTTAATATATTTGTTCTTATATATCATCACCCTTCTTGAAGGAGAAAGAGGTTAGCAGAGATGAAGAAAATAGTGAAAGTTGCAAAGTTCGGGTCAATCATACCCATTTCTGGATCGGATTTTGTGCGTGAGGTGTCACAAGCCCCAAGAGATGTGTGGGTGGTGGTTATTTTATACAAAGATGGGTAATTGAAACTAATTTTCTCGTGCTCTACTTAATTTGGTTCATCTTGTTTGTTAGTTGTTACTAGCAATTGACTAACCGGCAGTTGTTTTTAAATAGGTACCCTGAGTGTGGCGTGCTAATGCAATGTCTGGAAGAACTGGCAACAATGTATCCAGCAACAAAATTTGTTAAAATTATATCAACTGATTGCATTCCTAATTACCCAGATCGTAATCTCCCCACTGTGTTGGTTTATAACAATGGTGCTGTGAAGGCAAATTATGTAGGTTTACATACTTTTGGTCGCAGATGCACGCCTGAAGGTACATTTTCTTGACAATCTGTTAGATTATTGTAATCTTCAGATTGCTAATTCGTCTTTTTTGCCGCTTTCATTTATTTATATGTAGGCGTTGCTATGGTTCTGTGCCAGTCAGATCCTGTGCTTAATGATGGGCAGAGTGAAGGTGAAGCTTCTAGAGAAGCTGTTATTGAAGGAGTGAGGCGAAGGTTTATTGAGAAAGTGGTAGCACAGCATGAAATGATGATGATGGGTCTTCAAGTGACTAGAATCTTGGTCTTTTATTGTTTTTATAAATGCTAAAGAGTTGTAGGTTGTTGGTACGACATTTAAGGCTTGTGTTATTTGTTCCCCTTTATTGTGATTTCTGTCAGCTTATATTATGGACCGGGGCTTTCTGCGTGTTGTTCTGCAACTATGTACTTTGATTTTGGTCATAAAGATGAAGCAATATGCAAGTATTTGTTCTGTTCAAGATGCTACTGGCTCCCTGAAACAAGTGGTGCTGGTATGTTTCTAAATACTCATTTTTCGTAAAATTTCAAGTTCCACATTACTAATCAGATTACAACGTATGGAATTGGTTTTGGGCTCTTCTATTTTGTCATTTATCATACAGGTGGCAGTTAGGTTGAAACGGGTCCTGTCAAAATGGGCAACTTTTCTGAACGGGTTGGGTCGGGTTGGCTTGGTTGGCTTCACCCACCTGCACTTTTTTGTCCGTAATGATTTGATTTTGTTTTTATATAAATACAATTTAGGAAGTTGTGAACATTTCCTATTTAACAAATTTTAATCATTTTGACCCGTTTTCTCTCTAGCTTACTGTTCTACCCAATTGACATGCTATCAAAATACAAACCAACGATTCATTTTTGAAGGCATTTTAAGTATTTGACCAACAGTCAAACTTTCGGTATCAAAATACAACCCAACTGTCCAACTCCAAGATTTCCAGGTCGACGGCAATACGAAAGTCTCTCTTTTTTTTCTTTTTTTTGTGTCACTATATATAGGAAAATTGTTTTTATTTGATTAAAAAGAATACTTCAAGAGGAAGTATTTCATACTCTCATCGTACACATCTATACATACAAAAGCTTTAGAGAAACAAATGCTACCTTAGTCATTTTTTCATCTGTGATTGGCCACTAATGGCTTCTCTAGTCACAAGCTTTATCCCCCTAACCCACAACTCTGCCATTTCCAACCCACCATCACAAACAAAATGCACCTCTTTGTTCTTCACCGTCACCACCCGGAAAACGCCTGCCATGTCACCATCACCCTTCTTCCTCCTACACCTCACAAAACCGACACTCGGTCCCAACTCAGCATCGCGACAAACCACGTTTCTACTACTCGAATTCCCCCATCTTAAACCCCTTCACTCAACATTTTCAAATCTTTCCTATGTGAACCGCCTCTTCCTCCCTTTGTATGTTTCAACACGTTCTCCCCACGAAGAACTAGCACTCTAGCGAGCTCGTCTAATATCACACACTCAGCGGTGTTCTCTGTGTGTTTTCTTGCAAGCGAGAGTGCGGTTTCGCCTTTCGAATTCTTGGAACCACAAACCGACCCACATGAGATCAGTAGTTGACACATTTGTCCATTGTTTTCTCTTGCTGCTAACATGAGGGGTGTGTATCCATCCCCATCAGAATGTTTACATCGTATCCTCTACCGATTAATAGTTTGACCGCATGCATATCTCCATGACGTGCAGCATAATGCAGGGGATAAAAACCTCTGGCATTTTGGCTACCTTTCTCCAGTGTAAACTCGATCATTACTTTCTCAAACATATCTGAATTCTCGTTCATTTTCGCTAGAGAAATCGCGGTCTCACCAGCTTTATTAGTAAGCTTTACGTCACATCCTGCATAAACAAGAAGCCTAAAGGCTTCTATATAACCTTTCATTGCAGTCACCATAACAGCTGAAAAACCCTTTTCGTCTTGTTCATCGAGGTTAACATCGTCTCGAGAAATCAACGCTTCTAAAGCTTGAACATCTCCTGAATCAGCTACAAACATCAAAGGCGAAAACACGGTCTTGTTACTAGAAGTGGGTACCGTCCCTGATCTAATGACGTCAACACTGCTTGTTGAAAGCTAAGAGACCATTGATTCGATTTTGCAATAGACTGGGTAGATTGACCGGTCAAGTAGGTCAAACCGAGGTCAGCACCGGCTGCAGTCAAGACTCGGAGACAGTCTTCCCGTTTAAACTTTGCACATATCATTTGAGCGGTATAACCATTGTGTTTGGTTCTTGAGTTAATATCACACCCGGAGTCTATTAACATCTGAAGGATTAATGGAAACCCAAGGCGTGCAACCAAGTGTATTGCTCGGGTTTCATCTTTTTGTGTAATTATTGGGTATTCTACGTTGGACCCATATTTTAGCAATGTATTGACAGCTCCCATGTTACCGCAAAGTATGGCATGATGTAGGAGAGTTCTAGCATTGTGACACATGTGAAGGGAGATGTGTTGTATTAACATCTGCAATATGGAACCACTGGCTTCAAAGTACTCAACTGCACACCAAGTAATGGGATAGGGTTCTGATAGGCCAGCACCGACCCGAAATTCGTCACCTGAAGATGGGTCCCAAGACCATGCTCCTAATGGGACCTTGATGTTGACATTCGCACCTGCCTGGAAAAATAATAAAAACATGGTTGTTAGGTCGATGCATATGGCAGAAATACACAAACAAAGCATTATTGGACCGGTTAAATGACAAGTTTCTTGTATGGTCAAGTTGGACTAATCCACAATAGTTTTCGTTATGATTTAAATTTTTATAATTAATTAGTATTAACTATTAAGAACCATACATTAAAATGATATAACTCCATAATGTGCATAAAAGTTGAGTTTGAGTGATCTTGACCCATTTAACACGTATAGTGTATAGAGCCAAATACAAGCTGTGCTTGACATGACACACTTAATTTATTGAACCCGAACAACACACGTTTAACTAACCGTGTTGTTTACTTAAACACTAATATGACGTGTTTAATACGTAGATAACATTACACTACAAATATTTAACACCATTAAATTTAACCAATTCAATAAGATGAATGACAGGACACCCATTTAAGACAAATTATAAGAAGTTTAACACCACGAATGACGCATTTAACATGACTATTGGCACGACTTCAAACAAATTTTAAATAGAGACCTTTAAACACTGTAAAAATTATAGCACATACACTGTTAGAAAGTTGAGAGTAATATATTTAAGTATTTATAAATCATAAAACTAATTCCTTTCTATTAAGAGGTCCTTAATGTGTCATGTCGACCTCTTAATCCATTCAAAACGATTATTTAAACAGGTTGTGCTGTCATAATAAACAAGTTTTTAACAGTGTCATAAACAATTTGACCCATTTATGACCTGAATCCGTTCACCCCAAACCCTTAAACTTAAGGTGTGTTAACAGGTTATCTGTTATATTGCCAGCTCTATTTCTATCTAATCTATTTTTAATTATATTATCCGTTTGACTATATGATATAACCTGAATCAGATCTATTCATAGGACGACTCATCAAAATTGTCCAAGCCTAATAAATAATAGGGCCCTAAAATTAAAATCTCAATACACAATTCTTCCATTTAATGCCAGCTGGAAATGGTTTGTACGTTCCGTATTTGCTCATCTTCTTTAGGGACATATTTGAGTAAATATTTTAAGAATTAACTCTGACGGATTTAGTAGGGACGTGGGTGACGTTTTTATTGTAGTGAAGTAGAATAAGATCAATTGTGGTAACGGATAAGATGTATTATTCATTAATTGCACACGTCTGAATACCAACAACCAAGTGACCAGCTAGTGGACAAATGTAGTTTCTGAATTTTTGGTGATGTTTGGTGAACCATGATGATGCAAGTATCACATATTATCAATGGATACAAAAGTCCAGCTGTTCAACAGTAGTTGTAAGAAAGATAGTAAAGGCCCCTAGAATCTTTGAAAAATAATGTCAAACGAAGTTGTATCTAACAGTGGGGTTAACTTGGACTCCATTTTCTCAATAATCCAAATAGAAGTTAATGTTATTATATGAATAATTAAGGCATAAATCCATATGATATAAGTGATAAGACCCCAGACCTAATAATCAAGCAATCAAGGCGGTAGATTCTGTATTATTTAATAATCAGAATTGGATTGAAAGGTTACCTGCAACAACAGACGAACAACAGCAATCTGTCTGCTAACCACTGCGGCCACAAGGGGTGTGCAGTTCATATTTGTGTGGAGTGAAGGCTTTGATGAGCAAAGCAGCACTCTAGCAGATGCATTAATGTCTACACCACACTGTCATTACAAATCAAGATCATAGAATGTTAAATCATGATTACATAAATAAACAACCGACATGCAAGTTGATGTTTACCTTCAAGAGAACATCAACCACGTCAATAAATCCTCTGCAGCATGCATTAACAAGAGCATGCACAGCAATATGGGGCCTTATCAGATCAGAAGCCATTAGCAACTCAATAAATTGCCACCTCGCCCATGACAGCTGGCCTCTAATACAGCTTCCTCGCAAGACGGTTGAGAGGCACCGGCTTTGAGTAAGATCTCAAAGATCTCAAGATGGCCCTCCCGTACAGCCGCTGTCACTGAAAAGCCTCTAACAGTTTCTGATTCACATCCGCCCCACGGCTCTGATCATACCAAACAGCAACAAAAAAAAGTTGTCATTTTGCAAAATGGACAAATAAAAACCAATTTGTCACTTAGGAGCATAGTATTCTTTTTATTATATTTTATAAACCCAGATCAGCAGTTGATTGATAATATATTGATATCCTGTCCGGATTACTGATGTGGGAAGACATCATAGAATGGGAGTAGAGACAGCATAGAATGGGACTCAATGTAATACACATAAATGTAGTTTGTTTATTTGTATTCAATTATTTGTGTTCAATTCAAGGTCACAAATCACATGTATTTTCGTGAACAAAATAGATCTTGTGAACACACGTAAACTCATTGTATAGTTAGCCAAGGAATTAAACCAGATCTAGACTTTCTTTGGACTCTGGGTGATACATCAAATATAAGCCTTGATTTGCGTTAAAAGTTATAATTATTCGGAAGTGAAAATGGTAAATTTACTAAGTTAGTCAATTTACTGTGTAATATTCCTTTCTGCAAGTGGTTTTCTGAACTTATTCCTGAAGAGATGTGTGCTAAACTGCTGATGGAACATTCCTACTTTCACAGTCATCCAAAAAATGATCAATTTCATGACAATATACCACATAATATTTTGTATATTCTTCTCATTTTAATATATTTTTAAACCATTATCATGAAGATAAAGGCTTACACCACCAAAAGTTACGAAAATACAATTTATGCATGAATGTATGGATTTAACTTCGACTAATTACTCACTGAAAATGAATACACACTAGAACTTTGAACTAATACAACAACATCATCGCAACACTAGCATAAACTAGTCGGGCATCCAAACGAATCCAGAAAATACTGCAGGCATTGTTCACCACAAGTTGTAGCAAATCGACAAACTGTAATTGTTCTACATATACTAATTACTAACGCGAGATTTAATTTTTACGATATACGGTTTATAAACTGTACATGATCATCATAAGTTTCATCCTGTTATATTCAAATTATTATTCAAATCAAATAATTAATTATTCTGGAGCATTTAATGCGGAGTTCAAAACTGTTTAAACGCAACGATCTGATTAAAAACGTAAATACCGGAGCTAAATCAAACAATAATCAATGAAACAGAGTTTCAAAATATCATTTCAAAATCTCATACCAGCAATTTCCTAACGAGTTTCACATCTCCGGTAACCACAGCAACGAACAAAGCGGTGACATCCGATTTGAACTCACGATGCTCGAATCGCACCACATTCTCCGATTCACCGCTGCAATGAACCTCCGCCATGCGAATCTTCACGGAAACAGCGCCGACGAAGTTGACGTCGACGTAGGGATCGTCGATGCATTCAAAGGCCGATTTGAGGTCGCCGGAGGAGGAAGCTTCAAGGAGGCGTTGGGAGACTTCGGCCTCGTAGTCGACCGGAAAAATCTGTGTTTTCCGGCGAGAAAGCCTCCGCCGGTGGCTGAATGACCAAACACCATCATCTCCGGCGACTCACACACGGAGTTTGGATAGTGAAGACTGAAGAGTGGTTTATTGTTTTGTTTTATAGGGGGAGTTTCTCTCTCTCTAGAAGAATTGAATAATGTGAGCGCCACAGATATTAGGAGCAGAGGAAGTTGTGATTAGCTTTAACCAGAGTTATCTATATATAATACTAAAATAGTATCTTGGTTGACACTTATAATATTTTTATGCATCCTAAGTTTATTTTTCTAGTATTTTCTCCTCTTAAATAGTTATCTAAATTAAAGACTAAATAATTTTAATTATTTTTAAAATTAAAAATATTTCTTAATAAATTAAAAAAAGATGTCTTCTTATTAATGTTATTTCTAGAAAACAAATTTTTATAAAATAAGAGTTTTTCTAAAACATCAAACATTTTTAAAAATATGAAACATCTTAAAATTAATATTTTTAAAAGTAACTTTTTTATAAATTAAAATAATTAAAATTAAAGTTTATATAAGAAACTTTTAAAAATGATATTATAAACTAGTATTATAAAGCGCTCGTCAACATATCTTTTGAGATTTTTATTCACATTTTTAAGGGTTAATTGCGAAATATAGCGAAGAGAAATTAACCTCTTACTATCGTCATGTGTTGAATGATGTTTCTTTTGTAGAGGTTGGGAGGTGCTCACACTACACTATATAGTCATGCGGTGCTGCTCTCCATCGCAGTATTTTAACTTGGGTGTTCCCACCTTCCTTAGGAATTGAAGTTAAATGATAAGTGATAACCTATAAATAAATTAAACTAGTTTTAATATCCAGACGCGCGTTGTGCGTCTTGGAAATGCCGTAAATCGATACTCTATCAACTATCTAAGACAGCAACATGAAATGAGTCCATCATGGCCGGAGGGCAGGTTGCAGGCAATAACCTGCCATCCTACACCCCTTCCAGGGCTAGAAAATGTCCTCAATCAATTTTTACTCAGACCCATCAACTCATCACAACCCATTAGAACACCAACTTAAGATTAGGTAGTCGGACCACCACCATCAAAAGGCCTACCATCAGAACCACCATCATCAAACCACCAATATTAAGACCCCTACCATCAAAACCCACACCATCAAAATGACCATCATATTTGTTCATATATAGGATAATAACCCAAAACCAAAAACCCTAAAAGGGTATCATAGAGAAATGGGGGGAGTAATAGAAGTGATTACACCACCACTATCAAGACCATCATCATCAAAACCACCACCATCAAAACCTACACCATGAAGACCATCACCAGCAAGACCACGAAGACCAAGAAACAGTTGTGCATGTTGTAGATCGGTAAAAAAGGAGGTTAAAAACTAAATTACAGAAGAAAGCCTAAATGAAACATGATGGTGGTGTTGGAAGTGAAAACAAATAGCTAGATATCCCAAATGTATGTTCATAAAAAGACTTGATTAAACAATTCAAATTTTACCAAATTCAGATCTACAGCTCAAATTGGGAAGACCATCAATTATTCCAATCGACAACTGTCAAACACCACCCAAATCAATCATTAATCTAAATTCAATGTTCGTAAACAGTAATCAACAATAACAGTGAATCCGATTGAAGAAACATACCTGTAGATTTTACCAGGGTGATCATTAAGGTAACAGAGGTTGTTGGAGATCGTTCTCTATTCAATGGTGAACTGTGTGTACTCCGATAACGAATCCATTACAGTTTTAAGGGTGCTCTTCTTCGGGACGAAGATGAACTCATCGACATCGAAGAAGAACATCCATTTAGCCATGAATCTGTACTGAAAAAATGAACTCTGTTAAACAAAATGGCTCCTCTGTATCTGACTACTATCATAAACTTACTTGTATGTGGAACAGTTTGATGCAATGGTGCAATTACCTGCCTGTACATGTCAGGCATCAAAAGAATACAATGACTTTAATCACCTAATCAAGTTAATACAATTTTTAATGGGTAGTGATGATATATATCAACCCGTAAGAACAAATCTTTAACTCATGATCCTCTTCCCACAATTAAAACTGCTTTTTAATAATATCACGGGAAGAGTCTCATAGAGGTTCAAGTTCCTCTGGAAAAATCAAACGTTAGTTTTATTTCTAAAACTAATCAATCCTTTGAAAATAAAAAGAAATCTCCTCGAGGTCCCAACCCAAATCAAAATGCACTCATTGTAACAAACTGGGCCACACTATTGATAGATGCTATGAAATTGTTGGTTATCTCCAGGGCTATAAAACCCTAGTTCAAAATCAATAACGTTTGTAGTCATTCATCTCAAATTATATGATCTCAAACATGTGCAGGAAATGCCTGGTGACCAGTATCTGCGACTTGGATTATGACACATAAAAACAACGAAAAGCCTGTGGCAACCAAATTAAGGAATAAGTTTTATAAAGCCTCAACTATAAATACATATATATATATGTGTGTGTGTGTGTGTATAATAATCATTTATGCAAAAGCAAGTCATATGAAGCATATTAATTATTATGTGTACAAAACACCTATACCGCCGCTATAAGCAATGAAAATATAGAAAACAAATATGTTGTGATTTAATTCCCAGGGGCCTAATAATGATGATATGCACAAAAAGAGGTGACTACAACTTATCTGCAATCCTGACCATTGCATCTGCAACTTATCTACAACTTATCAAGATTCTAAAACCTGAATCTTGTTGCTTTCAATATATAATTAATAGCATTAAAAATAAATTTTTTTAACAAAATAAACAGGTGGTCCAAAATAGGAAGAAAGAGGAGCAGTTGATGACCTAGAAAATAACTGAAAAAGAAAAAGAAGATGAATTTACTTACCTGCAGCTGGTGGTGGAGGTGGAACCTCTGGCTGCTCATACTGTGTTGCTAAGAATGAGAATGAAATTCAATTCAATTCAATTCAATTCAATTCATTCAATTCAATTCAATTCAATTCAATTCAATTCAATTCAATTCAATTCAATTCAATTCATCGCCTTGTGAGGAAGAAATTGAATGAAGAAATTAAGGGATGAATGAACCTGATATCGGGGTAGGGGGTTTTGTGGGGAGTGGGGCTGGTGGGCATGGCATCGGAAAACAAAGCGTGGTCATCGGGCCTTCCGCTGTCGAAGACAAGTTCCTTGGAAGTGGAAGGATGAGCACCAGCAGCTCCTGCTCTCGTCCCCAGGGCAGCCTCGCCGCCTTGCTCAGGTCTTCTTCCACCGGGGCGCCCTCAATCGCTCAACAGCCGCAAATCAACAGGGTTTGATTGATTGAATGAATTCAAGCATTTAAAGCCCTAACTGAAGATCTAAACGGTGAAAATAGAGAGGGGTGCGAAGGTGGATGGTTGCGACGGGAGGGCGGCAACGGAGGGCGGCAACGGGAGGGCAGCGACGGAGCGCAGCGACGGGAGGGCTCTGATGGTGAGCAGTGAGGTCGTAAGGGGGGGCGGCAGCGGGAGCGGAGGTGGCAGGAGGTCGAGCAGTGATGTCTGATGGTGAGCAGTGAGGTCGATGGTGTTGGAGGTGATGGGGGGAGGGCGATAGATGAGGGCGGCGGTGTGCAGGAGGTCACAGGGGGGCGATTGATGGTGTAGGAGCCGATGGGGCAGGGGGAGGCCGATGGGATGGTCCGTTGAAAAAGAAGGGGAAGGCACTGTATCACTATTCATTAAATAGTGATACCAGTTGCTTTTTTCATATTATGTAATGAGTGTGTGAATTTTCTTTTTATTAAAACTTAGGTTATGCATACACACTCACGCAATCACTCGTGCTTGTCAAACCCCACATTACATTATTACATCACATATTTTTATTTAAATTAAAAAAATTACTACATTCATATAAATAAATTACAAATTAAAATAAAAAGTACATTTAAAAAACATAAACTCTAGTTAAAATATTTAAATATTAAAACTAAAAATCTATAAGTTAAACTCTCAACCACATATCTAGGCAATTTGACAATTGCGTTCAAGGACGTTTTTCAACATTGGCTCGGGAACATCGTCATGCAATTTAAGAAAAATCTTTCACGTCTCGGTCTAGCGTTTCTCTAAGCAAGTCTCTCGTTATAAGTAGACCAATTTAGATTCGGTTAGTTTTATGCAAATCGCTTTTCGTTCTCTTTGTTAGTATTTATAATGTAATTTTTTTGAATTGACATATAGCCGTTGAGGGCGATTTTAGCTAATTCATGAGGATTCACACACAGTGGGAGTCAGTCTTGATGGCTACTCCATACGTGTTTCTCAGCCAAGCAAGTAGGATCAATGACTACAAAGACTCTCCAACGACATGTGAGTGACATAAAGACTGATATTCGAATGGGGAGCCGGCAGGAGGTTCAATGGAAAACTGCAAGTAAGAGGTGAAACGGTAAAAAAGATTGCGTTGCTTGTCATACCTCACTCTCTAAAGTTTATTTTAAAAGTTATTATATTTTCCTCTTGTAAAATAATTGGTTTTAAAACTTTTGCATTATATCTTTACATTCCAATTAAATAAATTAATCTACTGTTTATCTTTTAAAACAATATCTCTAATTTCGGTTATTTAACTTCGGTATTACATATTAGATGCAACATTAAACTACTAGCACACCTATTATAGATATGAAAAATAGGTGTGAACTGTGAAGCAAGAAACATAATGAACCGCAAATAATTTAAAGGTAAATCGTCAAAGCCAAAATACAATATATTTTTTTTTGTTAATATATGAAACTCAATTAATGATTATACAAAATTATAAATACAATATAATTTAAAAGTTATTATAAATATCTCAAGTCTGTGGCAGAGGCAAAGAACACAGCATACGAGAGGATGTATAAGCGATTAGAGACGAAAGAGGGTGAACATGACATGTTTAAGATCGCCAAGGCAAGGGAACGTAGCAGACAGGACTTGAGATTGGTGAAGTTTATAAAGGCCGCGGATGGAAAGGTCTTGGTGAGGGAGAAAGACATCAAGGGGAGATGGAAAACGTACTTCGATAACCTTTTCAACATAACGAACAGTAACCAACAAACGGATATCGATGAACAAATCAAACGATGCAACAAAACAAGTGTTATTGTAGAAGCATCACAGTCGATGAAGTCAAGAGAGCTTTGAAGAAAATGGGAAGGGCTAAGGCGGTGGGGCCAGACAACATCCCGATAGAAGTGTGGAAGTGCCTTGGGGATGAGGGCCTACAATGGCTAACGGACTTATTCAACACCATCTTTAAGACAGGAAAGATGCCAGAGCAGTGGAGAAGCAGTGTCATAGTCCCCATATATAAGAAAAGGGAGATGTCCAATGTTGCGCAAATTACAGGGGAATAAAGCTATTGAGCCACACGATGAAGCTATGGGAAAGAATTGTTGACACGAGAATTAGACGAGAAACTCAGATAGCGGTAAACCAATTTGGATTTATGCCAGGACGCTCTACAACAGAAGCTATACACGTCATAAGGAGGATGATGGAGAAATATAGAGAAAAGAAAAGAGACCTACATATGGTATTCATTGACCTAGAAAAAGCCTATGACAGTGTGCCGCGGAAACTCATCTGGGAAAGTCTACGACTTAGAAAGGTACCAGAGAGGTATATCAAAATAATAAAGGATATGTATGACGGGGCAAAAACGTGTGTACGAGCACCTGTCGGAGACACGGACTACTTCCCGGTGGAAGTAGGACTCCATCAAGGATCGGCATTGAGCCCATTCCTCTTCACAGTAGTGTTGGACGAGATTACCAAGTCTATACAAGAGCCAGTCCCATGGTGTATGCTGTTTGCGGATGATATCGCCTTAATATCAGAATCTAAGACGGTGCTTAACGAGAGATTAGAACAGTGGAGAGCAGCACTAGAACGCAGGGGCTTAAGGATAAGCCGCTCTAAAACAGAATACATGCATTGTAACTTTAGTGGTGAGGCCGAGGAGGACACCCAAATCAGTATCCAGGGAATGGCGGTCCCCCGGACATCTAGGTTCAAATACCTTGGCTCGTACGTACAGGAAGATGGAGAGATACACAGCGATGTAGCACACCGTGTACAATCAGGATGGTGCAAGTGGAGAGCAGCATCAGGGATTTTGTGCGATAAGAGGTTCCCAGCCAAACTAAAGGGAAAACTATACAGAGTGGCAGTACGTCCAGCTATGTTATACGGCACAGACTGTTGGGCCATAAAGAAATCGCACGAGAGACAAATAGAGGTCGCAGAAATGCGAATGCTGAGGTGGATGTGTGGACATACAAGATTGGATCGGATAAGAAACGACGTCTTTCGCCAGAGGCTAGAGGTGGCTTCTATCACAGAAAAAATAAGAGAGGGAAGATTAAGATGGTTTGGGCACGTGAAAAGGAGAACGATGGCAGCACCTGTCCGAGCAGTAGAGAACATCAGCTTAGAGGGTAGGAGGAGTAGAGGTAGACCTAGGTTGACTTGGGACGAGGTTATTAGGAGGGATATGATAGACTTGCATCTTTCTGAGAACATGATCGAGGATAGAAGTGAGTGGAGGCGTAGAATTAAAATCAAGGACTTTTAGTGGGTTTTTGTGGGTGGGAAGGGTATACGGTAATATATGGCCGGACCACACTCGCTAGGTGTAGTTTTCCTCATATACCCTCTTTGGGTGTTACATGCCGTTTTTATTACGATTGTTATTGTTATTGACTGTGTTATATCTTTGTGTGAATATATATCTTTGTGTCGTATGCTTTATCTAATTCTTTATGTGATATATATCTGTGTGTTGTATGCTTTGTATTATGATTGTTATTGTTATTGACTTTGCTAACGAGTCGGGGTCTCTTCGGTAGCGGTCTCTCTATCTTTCTAGATAGGGGAAAGACATGCCACCATATACCCCTCCCAGACCCTGCTCTCCAGCGGGATACACTGGGTATGTTTGTTTGTTTGTTTGTTTATCCTGATCTAGTGCTACAGTAAATTTGCCCTTTTTCTCAGGCTTCTCCCTCATCAGCACCATTAACACAACCTAAACCTAAACCCACACACTCTAAACCCACACAACAATCTGCTTCACCCCTGTAGATTCCGGCCACCACAAAACATTGATAAGACCCAAATTGGGTTGTCGATTTGCTGTTGCTGTCTCTGCTTCCGTGTGGATTCTCCCTCCTAAGGTTTGTGTTCTTATTTGTTGTTTTTTTCCATTCGTGCTCGGAATTCCCCTTCCTCTGACCACCGCAGCTGTTTGTATCGATCATGCATACCCGTCGGAGTTGCTATTCCTCTGACCACTGCAGCGTCGTACGACTGGGTCAGATCCACTGCTGCGTTGGACGGCTCCGTCTGACCCATCGCTTTATAGTTTGTGCTTCGTGTGGGTTCCATCGGTAACATCTTCTGCCTGTTACCTGATTCTTCAGGATTTTGCTTCTTCGCTTCCATTTTCATCCCTTCAACTTCAATTCCTTTTTGGGCTCCGCATGTTTTGTTGATTTTGGGGGTTTCGTATGTTTTAGTTTGTGTGTTTTGTTGATTTTGGTTTTCATTTTCGTTTTGGGGTGAGGGGGTGATAAAGCGATTGCTGCATCAGGTGTTGTTGTTGTCTTATCCTCTGATGCTGTTGCATCATCTTTTAATGTGAATAGATACATGGAGTGTATGTATAGGTGGAAAGCAAAGCTAGGGTTTTGTTTAAGCAAGAAACAGGAGAAAGTGAAGAAGACAAGACATAAAGGTCTAAAAAAAACAATTAGTGCACAACTAAATTTTCAACAACACCTATAACATGCGGTCCACATATTATACTACTTTTCCTTTTTTGAATAAAATAGAATAAAATAGATTATACTACTTTTCCACAGATTCATACAATAGAATAATCGAACAGGTCCACATTGATACTCAATATATCATGCATATCCACAGATTATACTACTTTTCCTTTTTTGAGATAGCATATTTCCTAAGCATTTATAATTAAAAAAAAGTAAACATCTATTTTTAATTTAGAAAATACCAGCACAAACGAAGTTCAGAAGGGGGAAATATATTAGAAAATACTCAATATATCATGCATATCCACAGATTATACTACTTTTTCATTTTGGTGACGTTGAAGTATATGTAGTGTTTTCTAATCGTCGGTTTTAGTCTTATAGATATGTCTATTTGTGAACGAGCTAAAAATATATTTTTGTGGTATGTGTTTTGTGTTGTTATTGGCAGATCATTGCGGCCTTAGTGGTATCCTTCTATCGCCTTACAACTTTTATCACTTGTACTAGAGGGTATAACTAAACATACCTATGTAAAATAAAAAACAGGTTCAAGCACCTGCCAACATCTGAAGTAGCTTTTCCTCCAAAAAGAAACACATTTGCTGAATCAAACCTTACATTACTTTCTGAAGTTCTGGATCAACTGCAACAGACAAAAAAAGTAAAGTCTATCTGCAATAAACTACAATTACCTAACATTACTGTTTAGGCATGCTCTAACTATATATAATACAACAGGAAACATCTTACACATGTCTAGCAAGAATAGCAAAGATTGAAGGTAGTTGGTGCTATGAATCATGTGCAAAGTGCACACACAAAGCGTACCAAAGCGGTCACAAATACTACTGCCCTGCTCATGGTTTTCAAGATGAACACTCATACCGGTATCTTAAACTTCAGAATAAAAGAATTTAAACAACAACATTTTAATCAAATTACTTCTGCATTTGCAGTTATCGATTTAGTGCAACAATTGCTGATGACAGCTGCACGGCAGATGCAGTCTTTTTTGATGGCGTTGTAACAACACTAGTGGGCAAATGTTGCTACGATACGGTAACCTCTCAAACCGACAAAGACCCAAAGCAATTACCCGAGGAGATAGAAAATTTGGTTAACAAGCCATATATCTTCGAAATCCAAGTCAAGAAAGATAGACAAACTGAGGCAATTGCAGTCAATAATGCCTACGAGGCACCACCATCCACATCAGAGCCACCCACCTCATCTTCAACTGCACCAGCAACCCCATCCGTTAAAATCCCAAACAAGCCCACCAACAAGGTAAAAAAACCAACTTTACAAAACAAAACAAAATGCTTCAACTCAAAACAACAACATAACATCCTTTGCAGATGCACATGCTAGGCAAAAGCAAAAAACCAAAGAACAATAGCAGCATATCGGGGACTTACTTTTGTAGCACAAGGCTTAACATATGCATAGGCAACTAGCAGCAGTAGTAACCTACTTCGAAAGACAATAGCCTTCTGCCTCTTTTTGAAGAAACAACCTTAAGGTATATAATTACCCTAAAGTATAATCTTTTATTAGTAAATATGAATGATCAGGTCCACCTTTTGCAAGGCCAACCCCAACAACAGGAAAGCTCGCAGCTATCAGCTTTATCTTTTGCAATACCAGACACAACAAAAAGATAGCTCCCAGCAGCCAATTAACACTCTATTGTACATAACTAACAAACACATGATGTCCTCTGTTTAGTGAAGACTTACTCCTATGCTAAATGTCTTTGTTGTGTATGCATATATAACTACTATAATCTCTCTTGCGGTCCAAAAACAAGCAAAACTTTGGTTTATTATCTGGTATGTCGCTTACTAAAACAAAATACTCAAACACGAACAGCCGCAGCAAAGCGCGGCCTATAATCCTAGTTAAGATTAAAGTAAGTTGCTGTATTATAGCGCATAAATATAATTATTTCATTAAACTGGTATTATTTTATTAAGCTTAGATCATATCGATTCAATTTGAAGGACATTTAAAAATGACTAAAAGCATTTATGTTAAAAAAGATGTTAATTTTTTAGAAAAGTATTGGGGGTATATGTATAGAAACACCCGACAGTTATCTACCTATTATTATAAAAGGGTAACTAGGGATGGTACATGGCAACACCACATTCATTTTTAATAAAATTTTCCTGCTTCTATCTCTTATTAAATAACTTCATTAATTACTAATTATATTATTAAATTCTTTTTATATTAAAAATTATTTTTAGAAAAACTTAGAAATATATACTTTTTGATGTTTATTTCTAGAGAAACAAATTTTTATAAAAATAAAATTTTCTAAGACATCATACTTTTTTCTTAAACACAAAATATTTTAAAGTTTATATTTTTAACATGTTTTTTAAGAGAAATGTTTAATTTTTTTAGAAAAATAAAAAAGTTAAAAACAAAAATTTGAAAAGTTGATGTTATTGTCTTATTACTTATATTCCTTACTCATATACAATTTAAATCATATATTATTTTATCATTAATAAAATATTCTATTTAATATTATTATTCAACCGGTGTAATACACGAGTTCACTAAAGCTAGTAGAATATATTTATCTAATATTTTATTCATTATATGTACAAAGAACAAATTCTTATTGTTTTTCTTACAGATAATTGCAAAATATAAAAAGAAGCCTTTATTTTTAAGGTAGAAATGTTTATACTACTTTTTACAAAGTATTACATGGATAGTATAGTAGTTTTAATCCTACGTTTGAGAAATTACTAATAGTTTCCATACGTGTAATTAGGAAATTAGTTATCGGTATTTTTGTAAATGATTATTAGTCATTAGAATAAGTCAACTACATTGACTGTAATTTGGTGTATTTATACCCATTGGGTAATTAGTGGAAAGAAACGAATAATTTACCAACTTTCATGGTATCACGCCTAATCTCTCTCTAACCCTACCATCGCCAGCCTCCTTCTTCTCGATCCACCACCACACTTCCGCCTACTCTACCTCCTTCAATGGACCCGAAAAATCATCCCGCCATCACCGTATCCAACATCAAGAACTTCGTTCCCGTCGTTCTTGATGCCGACACCGAGTTCTATTTGCAATGGTCGGAGTTTTTCCGCATCTACTGTCGTGCCTACGATGTCGTCGACCACCTATTGCCTCGTGCTCGTCCACCACCAGCCACTGATGAGGCTGGTAAAACCAAACAAGCCGCCGACGATGTCATTTGGTCCCGTCTTGACGCCATTGTTCTCCAATGGATATACGGGACATTTCTTCCGATCTCTTCACCACCGTCCTCAAGAAGGACACTACTGCTGCTGCTGCCTGGACGACTCTCGAAGGTGTGTTCAACGACAACAAGCACACTCGTGCTTTACACCTTGAGAAACGCTTCACAACCTGCAAATTGGATGATTTCTCCAACGTGTCTGCATACTGTCAAGAGTTGAAGCGCCTTTCTGATCTCCTTGCCAATGTGGAAGCCCCTGTCACCAACGACCGTCTCGTCCTCCAGTTAATCTCCGGTCTGAGCGAGGCCTACGACGGCGTTGCCTCTCATCTCCAACAACTGAGTCCGCTGCCGGAATTTTCTGTCGCCCGGTCTAAGGTAATTCTGAAAGAAACAAGGAAGTCGGTGCAGGCCTCCAACAGCGCCGCTGCATCGGCCACTGCTCTTGCCGCTGCTGCATCGGCCACTGCTCTTGCCGCCGCTGCTACTGCCGCACCGCCGCCTCCTCCACAGCAGGCGCCGGCGAGTTATCACCCCTCGCATCGAAACAACGGGAAGAAAGGAAAAGGAAACAGAATCAGCAACAGAATCGGGGCGGGTTTCCTTTTCAGGCCCAATCTTTCCTCCCCTGGGCCGCTCCACAACAGCCCAACACGATCCGCCTCATGCAGCAGAATTGGGCCGGCCCACAGGTCTGGGCTCAGCCTTCTTGTCCATACCCGACAGTTCCATACAGCAGACCCGGGGCTTCACTGGCTCCTGGAATCTTGGGACCCCGACCAGCTCAGTCATACGCGGTCTCGGATGTCAACCCGGTACCCACTGAACTCGGTCAAGCATTCAACACCGTGTCTCTTTACCCGCCGAATCAACAGTGGTACTTGGACTCGGGGACATCTCAACATATGACACACAACCCAGGTAATCTTAAGTATTATTTAAATTCGTCGCCTAACCATATTCTGGTTGGTAATGGTGCTACAATACCGATTCATGCTATTGGACATTCAAACCTAAAGCCACCCTTACCACCCTTCTCTTTGTTTAATATCCTTTATGCCCCCCACCTTGTCAAAAACTTAATATCTGTCCGTCGCTTAACAACCGACAACAACATATCTATAGAATTTGACCCGTTTGGTTTTATTGTGAAGGATCTGGATACCAGGAACCATATCCTCAGATGTGATAGCAAAGGCGAGCTCTACCCATTCACGTTTTCTTCTTCATTGACTTCCTCCAGACCATCTGCCTTCGCTGCTATTTCTAGAGACATGTGGCACCAAAGGCTTGGACACCCTGGAACATCTATTTAAATGCTTTAAAGTCTTGTTTGTCATTTAATTCTTCTGTTTCCGTTACTAATAAACTTTGTCAATCTTGCGTGTTTGGGCGCCACATTAAATTACCATTTAATAAATCATTATCATCTACTTTATACCCGTTTGATATCGTACATAGTGACTTATGGACTTCACCCGTTTTATCTTCCAATGGTTGTCGTTATTATATTCTATTTTTGGATGATAAAACTAATTTCTTATGGACTTACGCTTTTGCTCAAAAATCGCAAGTCTTCTCTATTTTTCAAAAGTTCTCCACCCTTATTAACAGCCAATTTCAAAGATTAATTAAGTGTTTTCAATGTGATAACGGAACAGAATACAACAACAACAATTTCCGCAAATATTGTTCCGACAACGGTATGCTTTTTCGTTTTTCTTGCCCCTATACATCTTCTCAAAACGGAAAAGCCGAACGTAAAATTCGGTCAATAAACAATATCATTAGAACCCTTCTAGCTCACTCTCACGTCCCACACAACTTCTGGCATCATGCTCTCGAGCATGCAACATATCTTTTAAACATTTTACCTTCGAAACTCCTCAATAATTCGTCTCCCACTCTTCATCTTTATAACCGCCATCCCTCCTATGACCACTCGTATTTTCGGGTGCTTATGTTACCCGTTAGTACCCTCCACCACCACTCACAAACTCGCTCATCGCTCAACCCCTTGTGTCTTCTTGGGTTACCCCTCATCATATCGTGGTTACAAGTGTTTTGATCTTAATACCGGTAAAATTATTCTCTCCGT
Source organism: Flaveria linearis (assembly GCA_024085815.1). Taxonomy (NCBI): domain Eukaryota; kingdom Viridiplantae; phylum Streptophyta; class Magnoliopsida; order Asterales; family Asteraceae; genus Flaveria; species Flaveria linearis. The sequence continues at coordinate 52,199,760 of CM044012.1, forward strand.
CACGTCTTGTTTGACGAAACCATTTTTCCATTCAAACAAACTCCTCCCTCTCCATCCGTTTCTACCCCTACGTCTGACCCCACCTCCTTGTGGTGGCTGACTTCTCCTTCGCCTAGTATCACATCTGCGGCCCAGGTGGCTCCTGGCCCAATAGTTCACGTGAAACAACAGCCCTCCTCTCCTATTTTACCAGCCCAACCATTGTCTGGCCTAACTAACAACGCCCGCCCCAACCTCGGTCCACCTCCTCTCCCATTTTCCCCCTCTCCACTTTCTAGTCGTACAACACCTCTCCCACCACCACAGATTCCTACACCGCCACCCATGCCTCCTCCTCCAACACGCACCATGACTACCCGTGCCATGTCCGGCATTATCTAACCTAAACGCCCCATGAACCTCAACACCACAACAACCACCATCTCACCTATACCAAAAACACCCACAACCGCCCTAAATGACCCGAATTGGCGTAGCGCCATGCTCGATGAATATAAGGCGCTTGTTGCAAATAATACTTGGGATCTAGTTCCTAAAACACCGGACATGAACATTGTGAGAAGCATGTGGATTTTCAAACATAAAAAGAAATCCGATGGTTGTTGGAAAGATATAAAGCAAGGTTGGTATGTGATGGCCGATCTCAACAAATTGGGATCGATTATGGGGAAACATTTAGCCCGGTTGTAAAACCGGCAACTATCCGAACAGTTCTTAGTCTTGCAGTTTCGAAAGGATGGCCGATTCACCAGTTAGACGTAAAGAACGCCTTCCTACACGGGCATTTACGGGAAACGGTCTTTATGCACCAACCGATGGGGTTCCGGGACTCTCGTCACCCTAACCATGTCTGTCTTCTTCGCCGGTCTCTCTACGGGTTCAAACAAGCTCCTAGAGCTTGGTACCACCGGTTCGCCGACTATATTTTCACACTCGGATTTCGACATAGCACCAGTGGTCACTCTTTATTTATCTTCCAGAACGGTTCCGAATGTGCTTATTTATTGTTCTACGTCGATGATATTATCTTGGTTACATCTTCCGACACCCTTCGGGACCGGTTTATGGGGTTTCTATCACAGGAGTTCTCGATGAAAGATCTTGGGCCCCTTAGTTATTTCTTGGGCATTGCGGTCACCCGGACGGGAAACACTCTATTTCTTTCGCAAAGAAAAATGCGTTAGAAATATTAGAGAAATCCGGATTAGCTTCTTGCAACCCAGCGATCACTCCAGTGGACACTCAACAGAAACTGAGTACCAAACCGGTACCCCTCTCACTGACGGTTCCGAGTACCGTAGCCTGGCCGGAGCTCTTCAATACTTAACCTTCACCCGCCCCGACATCTCTTATGCCGTTCAGCAGATTTGTATTCACATGCATTCGCCTATGGACGCCCACATGAGTGCTCTGTGTTGGTACACATGTCCTCAGTTCTAGTCTAGTGAGCTGAAATGTAATAAACTTCTATCTTGTTACACATATGTAATGTTAAATCAATCAAATGAAAACTCTTCTTTATATGGTTGTTGATTATATAATGTTATATCTACTTATTGTATTAGTTGTTACACGCTTAATATGACCATGTTATATAGGTTTACAGTTGTGAGACACAGTTCTGAATCATTAAAGGTTCATGAATGTGTTTGACTAAACATCTCTTTCAGTCGCCCGACTGGACCATGCGAATGGTCCAATCGCACGGTTGAACTAAGAGGATGAGTCAATCGGACGGTTGAGTCATCAGTCTGACTCAAGCGTACGAATGAATCAGTCGTATTACTCAATCGCACGACTGAGTCAGTCGCTAGACTCAGTCGCACGAATGAGATCTGTAACCTATAAATACCACTTAATTCGTGGAAAAATGGGACACTTCGAATACTAGAAACCCTAATCGCCCCAGAACGTGCTGTTCGACCATTCCAACTTCATAGAGCGTTTCAGATCATTCCGAGTGAATTCATAATGTTTTCTAATCGTTAGGATTGATCTTGAATTCGTTCTCACTGATTGGATCGCCAATCAAATAGGATTCCGCACTATTTGATTCGGTACAACGAAGAATCAGTTAGTACTCCGTACGTACACGGTCCTAACAAGTGGTATCAGAGCTTTGGCTCTTGATTCTTCGTTGATTCAATCGTTTTTTGTGAAAAGTCTACGTTTTTACGCAAAAAGATTCATTTTTTTGGCTAAAAATCGAGTCTTTACGTTTGCATGTTCTGAAAAGTCAGTGTTTTTCGAGTTTCAGCCGTCTAGGGTGCAAGGAATTGCATTCTAGGTCAAAAGTGTTCAAAAATCGCGTTTTCAGCCGACCCAGTCGCACGATTATCTTAATCGTACGACTGAACTCATTCGCCCCAGTCTTTCTCACGTTTGAGTCATTCGCCAGTCCATTCGCCCGGTTGAGTCAATCGCAGTGTCAATCGCACGATTGAGTCAATCGCCCACTCCAGTCGCACATCTGAGTCGTTCGGTCTGTTCAGTCGTCTAAGTCTCTCAGTCGTCTGTTTCAATCGTACGTTTGAGTCCAATCGCATATAGCCCATTCGCACAGCAGATTAATTCTCAAGTTAAATTTAACTCAAAGATGGACTCAGAAAATTATGCCATGTCAGCTGGAAAGGATTCACGAATTCAGAATTTATTGTTACTGGAAAATGAGATAGGGAATCACAACAAGCCGCCTAAACTATTGACAATAGAGGACTTTCCACAATGGAGACAACGTTTTGAAATCTATCTTAATGGTGTAGATACTAACTTATGGAACTCTATTGAGGTGGGTTATAAAATACCAGTAGGGCTGATGGTGTTCCTTTGACTTTGAGTGGACTCTCCGATACACAAAAGGTTGCCTACAATGCAGAGAAGAAGGCTTATGCTATTTTGACTCAGTCCATTCCCAAGCCTATTTTTCATCAGTACTCAGAGCACAAACAAAGTAAAAAACTGATGGAAGTCCTTGAAAAGAGGTATGAAGGAAATTCTAACTTAAAGGCACTGAAAGGCAAAGCTTTGAAGAAGGAGTTTGATAACTTCTCGGCAATCGGGAATGAAAGCTTAGATGAGATCATCGATCGTTTCTACCATCTGATGAGTGAACTTAACACTCATGGTGTTAAGACGTCAATGGAAGACAAGGTTCTAAGCTTGGCAGATGGTCTACCTGCAAAGTGGGATTCATTCATTTCTACTCTGCGATACAACTCAGTTTTAGAAACTCTGGATATCAATGACTTTATTCTAAAACTGAAAGAGGAGGAAGTGCGACAAAAATACAAGGCTAAGAAGGGTTCTTATGCTCAAGACCCCTCACTCTACAATGTTGCTTCTACTTCCAACCCTACTGCAAAGTCTTCTGGTGCACCTTTGCAAACAGCCTTCGTGTCCAACGCATCTTCAACTGTTGAACAAGGCTCTTCATCTGCAAATGAGTCTCTTGGTGCATCTTGTGTTAGTCAAAGTCCTATTGTTACTCAGTCTGCTAAGTTGACAACAGAAAATCTGGGAAAGGTAACAGTGGAGGTTGCTAAAGAGCACATGGATCTTCTGGCTGCTGTTGTGCATTCTTATGATGGTTTGGTGGCAGGCAAGATTGGTAATTGCCACCTTGCCGATGAAGATTATGAACAAGTAGATGAGAATGAGCTGGAAAGAATAGACATCATGTGGGCTCTTGCGAGCGCTGTCCGAAGAGCAAAGAAATTTGTAAAGAAAACAGGGCAGAATCTCGTGGCTACTAAAGATACAACCTTTGGTTTTGACAAGTCTAAAGTCACGTGCTTCAATTGTGGAGAAAAGGGCCATTTTAAAAGGGAATGTTCTAAGCCTAAGAAGACTGGGAATGGGAATCCTTTTTCTTCGTTCAACAGACAAGATAGAGACAAGAAACCAGCATCCACGGAAGTGATTCTAAAGCTATGGTAGCACAAGGAGATGAAGGACAAGACTGGTCCTTTAGATTTGTGTCTGATGAAGCTAACATAGCATCCGTGGAAGATTTGAACGAAGACTCAGCAAGTGAAGGCGAAAGCTCAGCTGAAGTCGATACTGCTGAATTGGAAGAGACGTTTAATGCTGTTGATGAAATCGTAAAGAATGAGTTGAATTTAGAATGTGAAGCTCAAGCTACGTCTCAGAATGCTTTCATGGCTGGCACATCGACCTCCACACAGGTAAAATCTAAAGATGAACTATTTAATGAACATGCTTGTGTCGAATGTGAGAAATTTAGAGAAAGCATCGATCTAAAGTTTGCTAGGTTATTAGATCACAATGATAACTTAGTAAATGACTTAAAACTGTGCTCAGAAGCTAATCGTGTTTTAAAACAAAATGAGAGCAGTTATAAAGAGAAGTTAGATGCGTTGCAGAAACAACTAAAGGAAACTGAAGTTGTTGTATTTAACCAAGAAAATGACATTAAATTCTACTTAAAGACCATTGAAGAAACGAAAAAGGAAAAAGCAGTCTTACAGGTAGAAAATGAGTCATTGCAACAAAAACTACATAGTCTCGCGAGTTCTTCGCACATTTTGAAAAACTTGGTTAAAGAACGCAACAATGGGGAGGGTTTGGGTTACAAGGTAGTTCCACCACCACATGAAATCCTTTTGAACACAAAACAACGTCCAGTTAATAACAATCAAATTAAGGATCATGTGGTGACAACTCCTTTGGTGAGTGATCCGGACACGGCAGTTCAGTCTGCTTCTTCGGATGATAATCAGAAACCCTCAACATCAAGAACGGTCAATGTTGAGAAACGGGTGGAAACTAATGAACCAACAACTCTTGGTTCGGAATCCAAGTCAAATATTACACAAACCAAGATGTCTAAAACCACTCAAGTTAAACAACCTAAAAGGAATAATGTTCAACCTCAAAGACAAATTAATCCAAATGTTAAACAAGTTAAATTTGTTAAAGAGGGTAACTATTCAAAGAATGAGACCAAAGACCCATTCCTGAGGTTTACTCACCGCCCCACAAGAGATCTCCTAGTCCTGATGAATGGAGATCCTGCTATACTTGTGGTAAGCGAGGTCATATTTCAACCAATTGTCCACGCTATCAGACACCAAGAATTAAAGTTGAGTTAACCGACAAAGTCAAAGTAGATTCAAAACAGCGATCTAAGACCCCGGTGAGATCGAAGACACCCATTAGGTATAAAACACCTTCTAAGTCGTTTTCGTCCCCCCCACGTGAAAGACAACACAGACAAGTCCCCGACAGGTCTGTGACACCGGCGAGAAAAACTGTTTCTGAATCTAAACCATATGCTCAAACTGTTAATCAGTCTAAAATTTATCATAAACAATCCTTTCACAGGGATGGTTTATGGAAAGCGAAGACGTCTGGTGAGTCTGACAGCCAGGGCAATCTGAAAGTTGACATTCCACCTACTGATAAAGGACAGTGGGTCGAATTCATGATGGTTGATTCCTCTGGCAAACCCAAGCCAGTCAAGGCTTGGGTCCCCCTCCTTAACTAATTGTTTTCAATTATGTGCAGGTTGTCCGCTATAGTGCTTCAACAAATACATGGATTGTGGATAGCGGAGCTTCCAGGCACATGACAGGAAACAAGTCTCTTCTTTTTAATGTCAAACAAATTAAAGGGGGACATGTTTCTTTGCTGGGAACAAAGGAGGATACATTACTGCTCAGGGCGAAGTAGGTAATGAGAAGGTAAAGTTTGATAAAGTAAATTTTGTTCAACAACTGGAAAACAATTTACTTTCAGTGTCTCAGATATGTGACAAGGGCTTCAAAGTTATGTTTGACAACCGAAAATGTTACATACTGAAAAAGGAGATGGAGATTCCAGAGAAGCAGGTTTTGATGTCTGCATCCAGGTACAATGATCTATATGTATTGGATATGTCTAATGCTTCTACTTCTGAATCTACAGCACAATGTTTCCTCTCAAAAGCTACAGAGAAGGACTCCATCTCATGGCATAGAAGGATGGGACACATAAATCAAAGGAAGATGAATCATCTGATTCACAACAACCTAGTTGAGGGAGTTACAGTCAAGAACTTCCAACTTCCTGATTTTTGTGTCTCTTGCAAGAAGGGAAAGCAGACCAGAAAATCTCACAAGACCAAGCACGTCAACACAATTGAGATGCCCTTGGAGCTGCTACACATGGATCTATTTGGTCCTGTAAGCACGAAGAGTATAGCAGGAGACTGGTACTGCTTTGTAGTCACTGATGACTACTCAAGATTCACATGGGTGATGTTTCTGAAAGCTAAATCAGAAACGTTTGAATCATTCAAGGTGCTCGTCACGACTTTGGAGTCACTCTACAAACTGAAGGTAAGGAAAATTCGTTCTGACAATGGCACAGAGTTCAAGAATCAGTGGATGGATGCTTTCTGCAAGGAAAAGGGAATTGTTCATCAATTCACCTCAGCATACACGCCACAGATGAATGGAGTTGCAGAACGAAAGAATCGGAGCTTAATTGAGACTGCGCGAACCATGTTAGCTGATTCAAAGCTCCCAGTTCAGTTCTGGAATGAGGCAGTTGCAAATGCCTGCTACACACTTAATCGTGTGTTAGTAGTCAAAAGGCATGGCAAGACTTGTTACGAGTTACTTCAGAAGAGAAAGCCAAATTTGGAGTACCTGGAACCATTTGGAGCTCCATGTACATTGCTAAAGAAGACTCAGGATGGCAAGTTCAACGAGAAAGCTGATCAAGGAATATTCTTAGGATACAGCATCCCAGACAAGCACGTTTACAATAACTCGACGGGTCAGGTAGAGGTGTGGTGCAATGTGGATGTTCAGAGATACATCACACCTCCTGCTGGAAAAGGACCATCATCATTCTTTGATTATGATGGCTTTTTCAAATCCTTCAACCTTCCACAGCTTGATTCAGAGGATGATGTTGCTACCCAGATGCTGTACGATGTTCTTAACTCACCAAATCTGGATTCAAGCAAAATCACACCTACTGCTGGTGCCTCAAGCTCTTCGACTCCTGCTCATGATGAGAGTGATGATTCATCAGATGATGAAGAAGCTCCGGCTTCTAACATTGAGCAAACAGCTAATCAACACAGTGAATCATCAGCCGCTGAACAAGCTGCAGGAAATCCGGATTCTGAACCAGTAGTCATCAATCTGGATTCTGAGGTTGTGGTTCCTACCACACCAGTGACTAGGATCAGTGTGAATCATCCCCCTTCGTCTATTATTGGGGACATTCAATCCGGTGTGCAAACACGAAATCAGCTGTACTCTGCTGATTATGCTACAGTCATGGAAAAGGGTTATGTCAATGACGGGGCTTTCTCATGTTTTGTTTCACAAATCGAGCCTAAATATGTCTGTGACGCCCTAAAAGATGAGGCCTGGGTCAATGCTATGCAAGAAGAGCTACTCCAGTTCAAGAAACTAGGAGTCTGGACTCTAGTTGACAGGCCGAAAGGAGTTAAGGTGATTGGTACCAAATGGGTACTAAAATGCAAGAAGGATGACCAAGGTGTTGTGATCAGAAACAAGGCACGCTTGGTTGTTCAAGGTTTCAGACAAGTCGAAGGAATCGACTACAATGAAGTCTTTGCTCCCGTAGCTAGAATGGAAGCTATACGTATCTTTCTAGCCTACGCCTCTTACATGAAAATCATGGTTTATCAACTGGATGTTAAGAGTGCATTCTTGCATGGGGAAATCCGTGAAGAAGTTTATGTCAGTCAACCCGAAGGATTCGAAGATCCTTATCATCGGGACAGAGTCTACAAGTTAGACAAGGCTCTGTATGGGCTACATCAGGCTCCTTGAGCTTGGTATGAAAAGCTCTCCACCCACCTGCTGAAGCATGGTTTTCGCAGGGGTGATTGACTGTACATTGTTCATCAAAGAAAAGATGGTGACTTGCTTCTGGTGCAGATCTATGTGGATGATATCATCTTTGGATCTAGAAATGAAGCATTATGCAAAGATTTTGAATCTGTGATGAAGGCAGAGTTTGAAATGAGTGCAATGGGAGAGATGAAGTTCTTCCTGGGATTACAGGTGGATCAAACACCTACCGGTATTTTCTTACATCAGTCCAAATATGTCGGCGATATTCTCAGTCGATTTGACATGGAAAATGCGTCTGCTGCCGGTACCCCTCTCGCCACAAATCATGATATGGCTCCTGATGAGAATGGGGATTTGGTGGATGCCACTATGTATCGTGGGATGATTGGATCTCTCATGTATCTCACTGCCTCGCGTCCAGATATCATGTATGCAACATGTCTATGTTCTAGATATCAAGCGAGGCCAAAAGTGAATCATCTGATTGGGGTAAAAAGGATTTTCCGTTATCTGAAGGGTACTCCAACACTGGGTTTGTGGTATCCTCATGACGATGACTTCGAGCTTACTGCGTACAGCGATTCAGATTATGGTGGCTGCAAGATGAATTTCAAATCGACGTCAGCAGGGTGTCAGTTCTTTGGAAGACGGTTAGTCACGTGGCAATGCAAGAAGCAGACCTCGGTTGCCTTATCACCTGTGAAGCTGAATACGTTGCTGCTGCAAGTTGCTGCTCTCAAATCATCTGGATTCAACAGCAAATGCGCGACTATGGTTTGAAATTTTCTAGCACCCCTATTTATGTTGATAATTCTGCTGCCATAGCTGTCACTAAAAATCCTGTTCAACACCCAAAAACTAAACACATCGGATTAAATATCATTTCATACGCGATTGCTATGAAAAACAATTAATTGATGTGATTAAAATTAACACGGATTTTCAGCGCGCTGACCTCTACACCAAACCGTTTGATAAACCAAGATTTTTATATCTGCTAGAGGTCAACGGCGTTAAAAAGAAAAGTGATGTGATTGCTGAAGAAGCAGATTCATAGTCCGACTTGTGTCTTTAGTTTATTTCTTTCTTTTCTTTCCTTTTATTTTTATTTTTTAATTTCCATGTCATATAAATCCAAAAACACAAAAAGTTTTCTGTTTTAGAATTTTAGGGGGAGATTTATTTCAGTATTCATTTACTCAAAAAAAAAAAAAAAAAAAAAAGGGGAAGATAGTTAAGCTGAAAAGGCATAGACAAATAGACTGGAAATGCGACTCGAGAAAACTGGAAAGTGATAGCACACAGGCACCGAGTTACTTGGAATATCAAATTGTGTTTCGGTTCTAAACATAAAAATTATAAGTCAGAGAAGTCTAAGTCTAACAGAATGGGAATATGATAGAAGCTTTGACTGGTATTGTAATTACTTGGAGAAAGTAGATCTAGGGTTGTGTAAGTACACAATACGATGTGTCAGTAGATTCAACACAATAGACCATTAGACATCATCAGTGAACAGGCTTAAACTAAATTTATTCAACCAGTTGGGTGTTCTCATGGTATCCCTGTCTGCACAATCAATCAATGTCCAATAAGGGGTGAGGAGCAAGCAAATGCCACAAATGTGAGCAAAGACCTGAAAACAGAGCAAAAGATGACAAATGTCGTTTAAATAATGCATATGCAAAATATGCTGCTCTAAGAAGATAAATAGGTATTGCGCCTCTCTGCTGTGCGATGGCACTGACCTGAGGCTAAGCATAACCTATTCGTTCTAAGAATTCATTGTTGTTTGCGCCTCTCTGCTGTGCGATGGCACTGACCTGAGGTTTTGCATCTCTTTGACAATTTTTAGAACCAAATCTTCTAAAGTCCAAGACCGCTCAAAAATCTCCTGAGGACGATTGATTACCATATACCTGTGGAATACACAAATACGGTTTGAACTAATTCATCAAATTAATCGCTGATGTATGTCAAACGTCTGTGTATGGATTTAAGTGGACAAACATACTGACAATCGTCGTGGCTGCATCGCCTGATGTTCAAATCAATAAGAATTACATACTAGTTCAAACATGATTCCCAGTTAGACCTTAGAAGTCTTCCATAAGTGAAAAACTGTACAATCATATCATGCAAAGTGTAATAAGCACTGAATGTTCCAAGTAATGGTGTATATGCCTGTCTGATTCCACGAGAGTCCATTCCGGATAAAATGTTAATGCTAATAAGCTATACAAGCCTGCCCTATCAAAATCACAAAAATATGTCTTTCTATTCATAGGTTAAGTTTTTGTTTAGTTCTAGTATAATGTGTCGTGTTGGACTGTGTAGATTGCTATCTGCTAAACATCACTGAAAATGCTTAATGTCTATTTAAACACTTGTTTCTGAAAGGTTAAAAGGATCACGTCTGAGGTGATCAGATGGATAAATGGATCACGTCTGAGGTGATCGGGTGGTTAAATGGATCATGTCTGAGATGATCAATTGCACATAATGTTTTTATTCATTGGTAAATAAACTAAGTGTTGGTTCATACCTTAAAATTGGTACAAGGATAGACCAATCATTCGACTGAATCTGATATGACCCAGTCGGCCGAATGGGGTGTGCGATTGAATACAATCGTAAGATTGGACCATGCGATTGAACCCAATCGGCCGGTTGAATGTGCACGACTAGGTCAAAAGTGCGAATGAGGTATGCGAATGAAACACATCGAACGATTGGAGGTGACCGACTGAAATTGTCGTCTGGATGAACTTCAATCGCCCGTTTGGAGATGAACGATTGGGTAGATGGCACGACTGAGACTCAGTCGTCCTACTATCCAAGACGACTAGACTCAGTCGGCCGACTATGAAGGCGACTAGCCTCAGTCGCCCGATTGAGATGTGCCCTAGTATATATACAGCTCGAATCAGTATCAATCGTTCACTCTCCCAAATCGCCCCCTCTATTCGCCCGACCTAAGAACCGCTGTCAAAAATTTCTTTGATCCATATCCACTTGTGTTTACGTGTTCTGACACTCATTGTTGATTATACAGGTACTACTCAAGGTGTTCTATCGATAACACTATAAATGATGTCCAAAATCTCTCAAATTCAGACCAAACAGTAACCGAACACTTAATGAACAAATAGGCTATTCAACTAGCTTAAACGTTCGAATAGAAGTTAGAACCTGATTTATCGGTAGTTTCCGAGTGCAATGAGCATAATTTCGATGTTTAATTTCAAGAATAGCTCAAAACACGAATTTGAATGGACAAACTGTCGAGTATGTGACTGGACACACTGATGAACTCCAATCGCCCGACTGAGAAGACGACTAGTCTCAGTCGCCCGACTGAGTTGAACGAATGAATCAAACGCACGACTATGCTCATTCGCTTGACTTAGTCGCCCGTATGACTAAATTCACCTTTCAAGACTCATTCGTTCCACTCAGTCGCACGGCTATGTTCATTCGTTGCTCAGTCGCCCGACTAACCAAAGTGGGAAACTCATTGATTTTGTTTACTTTCTTCTACGTGTACTAACGTAAACTTACATTGTGTGACAGATGGCGAGTCGATGGGTTATGAGCACGAAGCACAACATTTGTGCTCATTTAGACTTGACCTCTAGGAATGCCGCTGATTTTTCTGGCATTATCACATTTCTGAGAAGATCGAGGATATACAGAGCCATCTCAGCACAGTGTACACCATACAGGTCGATGCAGCAGTCGTTTTGGGAACACGCAGTGGTAGACAGATCCAGGAGCCCTATACTATTAGAAGCACTGTACTTGGGCACGCTATAGAGATAACAGAAGAGGACTTAAGGACGGTCCTGGAACTAGGAAATGATGGTGAATGTCCTGTTCGTCTACATCCGATGGCAGTCAGAGGTGCTTCCTTAGGGCTAAGTATACTGGGGACATAAACTCAGGGATGCTCAACAAGAGCAATCTTTGCCCCCAGTTCAAATACTTAGCCCATGTCTTGTTAAGGTGTATTGCCTCACGTAAAGGAGGTTTCGACGAGCTCTCGGAGCAAATGCAGAATGCCTATGCTGCATTAGTGCTGAACCACCCTTTCAGCTTCTCAAGGATGATCTTCACTTATCTAGTGGAGAATATAGAAGTTAAGGGAAGAGAAGGCTTCTGTATGTATCCCCGCTTCTTACAGATGATTTTTGACCAGAAGCTCCCTATGTTACCAAAGCTGAAAGAGGATGCGGTTATGCTTGAGGTGATCGATGATACCACCTTAGGCAGGATGAAAGTATACCGGGGAAAGCAGGTCAAGCCCCCGGTAAGACGTTTGTTTGGGCATCTGGCCCGTGAAGACTATGTGGCGCCAGCTAGGAGAAAGTGGCGTCACGAAGATAGTGACTCTGATGTAGAGCATGTGGCTCTACCCTCCGATGACTCCGATGATGATGACCAAGGATCTGATCAGGGTGGAGATGGTCAAGGAAGACCAGAGACAGCTCCAATCCACCCTGACTTCATGCAGGAGGAGGAGGACTCAGACGAGGCACCACTTACCCGGACAGTGGGTAGTCGGGTAGTGGCAACCGAGGAAGGTCTGCGGGCGGTTGGTGGGCGCCCAGGAGAGACTGGGAGCTCTGCTGCTGACCCAACATATAACCCAGTCTCTCCTAGCAGCCAAGGGGGAGCCTCCGGGTCAAGAGGGACTCGGAGGAAACACATGGCTCGTCCTCATGGGACAAAAGCCAAACGCAGGAGGATCACTCTTGTTTCTACCTCCCCTGCAACTACCACTTCCACAACACCTACCCAAACCACCCAAACCACCACCACCTCTATACCCCCCACAATACTTCCACTACCACCACCACTGTACCACCATCTACAGCCTTTACCTCTCCTCCCATATTCACCACAGCCACCACAACCACCACTACTCAACAAACAGGCCCCTCACCGTTCCCATCCAGCTCATTCATCCCACCAGTGTCTGTTGTAGAACAGCTTGCTGCCCTAAACAGCATGGTGGTTAAGCTGATGGCATCTGATGCGGAGAAAACGTCTCAGTTACAGCAGCTGAGAGAGTTAAGTTCCTCTCAAACTGCTGAGATTCATCAGCTACGCGAGCAGATTTCTTCCCAAGCCCAGGTGATCACCTCACAGACAGATCAGATCACTGGGTTACTTCAACATGAGGCAGAGACAGATGCTAAGTTTGGAAAGCTGGAGGCGGCTCACAAAACTCTGTTGCTTAAGTTAAAAGGCACTCAAAGTGAGCCCCTCAAGATTGGAGAGGGTGATGGTGATGATAATGATGATGATAGTGAGGATGAGGAAGACGATGATGAAGATGATGAGGATGATGACGATGATGATGGTGATGAAGAAAGTAATGATGATGAGAATAAGAAAGAAGATGATGAAGGTGAAGGGGGGGAAACCACCGGAGATCAAAGCGGTAATGTTGCAGGAGAAAGGCGTACTAAACGCCGACATGATAAAGACCCCTCTTCATCTACTCCAACTGAAGATCCACCGAGATACAAGGCAAAGTTCAAGACTAGACGTTTATTTATTTTGTTGAAACTTTGTACTTGAAATTATGTATTCTAATCTGCCATATTTAGAATTTTGTGAATATAAATCATCTTTGGTTATGTGATCAATGTATACTTACTTGCAATATATTTGATTTTGTAACAGGATCAACCACACAAGTCGATGAGCATGATGTTATGCCCCTTCGGCAGATTGAGACCAAGTTGACTATGATTCTTGATCTTCAAGGGATAGTGCAACGGTCTGTGGGTTACTCAGCTGAAGAAGGGGAAATCATTCATGACTTGACGGATGAACAGATTGCAGAACTGTTCAGCCTGAATCCGGATGAGTTAGTAAAAGATGCTCCCTCAGTCGATGTAGTCAGCGATGAAGAACTTCAAGATGTCGACGAGGTGGAGATTGAGGACGTAACGGCTGATCATTATCCCCAATACACTAATGCCGAAGGCGAAGTGCTTCCAGATGTGGGGGAAACTTTTGACAGCAACATATTTGATAAAGTGGAAGAGATGACAGCAGCTAAGGCAGCTGCAGAAGAGATTCCTCAGGCAGATGAAGCTGATCGTGCAACCAAGAAGGAGGAATGGATTGCCTGCCTTGAGGAAATGAAGAAACAGCGTGAACCTCCAAAGTCAAATGCCTACACCAAGCTTTACAAGATTAAAAAGCATCAGAAGGTGTCAGGAAAGATTATCAGCTGGGCATACTTTGATGATCTCAAAGTGTATGCAGTGAAAGAGAGAAGGGAATCGAATATTTCAGATTTCCTCATGATTTGAAAACTCTTCCAGGGTTTGAGCTTAATCGTCTAGCCAACTTGAACCTCCTATATGCTGTTCCAGGAAAGATATCAGGATGGTTCGAGCAGGCACTAAAGAAAGAGTACCATACTAGGTGGGTCAATTTTAAACCTCAACAGCCAAGAAGGTTATTTCATAGGACTGAGGTTGACCCCACCTCAGGAAGACCAAAAGTGGTCTTGAGATGGCACCCTCCGCGCACGATGTCGCGTATTCCATTGAGGGAGATGCCTCAGGATTTTGCACCCCATTTTAAATGGTGGTATTATGACTGGCGAACTGGTGAAGCCGTCATAGTTTTGGAGAAAGAAGGAACGGTCGAGACGATAAGAGTATTTGATCCGATGTGGCTAACCAACTTGTCTGAGTCTGATGTTTATATCTTATTCAAGTGGCCACTGTTCTTTGATACACAGGATATTGTGCAAGCACTGCAATTCCAACATGTTATACGTATCTGCTTCGCATTAAATATTCATTCTGGGATCTCAAGAGAGGAAAGGGTGAAACGATATGAAGAGTTCAAGAAAGAAGTAAAAGTCTAGATAGAACTAGGTCCAAGGGGGAGTTTGTTGGTACACATGTCCCCAGTTCTAGTCTAGTGAGCTGAAATGTAATAAACTTCTATCTTGTTACACATATGTAATGTTAAATCAATCAAATGAAAACTCTTCTTTATATGGTTGTTGATTATATAATGTTATATCTACTTATTGTATTAGTTGTTACACGCTTAATATGACCATGTTATATAGGTTTACAGTTGTGAGACACAGTTCTGAATCATTAAAGGTTCATGAATGTGTTTGACTAAACATCTCTTTCAGTCGCCCGACTGGACCATGCGAATGGTCCAATCGCACGGTTGAACTAAGAGGATGAGTCAATCGGACGGTTGAGTCATCAGTCTGACTCAAGCGTACGAATGAATCAGTCGTATTACTCAATCGCACGACTGAGTCAGTCGCTAGACTCAGTCGCACGAATGAGATCTGTAACCTATAAATACCACTTAATTCGTGGAAAAATGGGACACTTCGAATACTAGAAACCCTAATCGCCCCAGAACGTGCTGTTCGACCATTCCAACTTCATAGAGCGTTTCAGATCATTCCGAGTGAATTCATAATGTTTTCTAATCGTTAGGATTGATCTTGAATTCGTTCTCACTGATTGGATCGCCAATCAAATAGGATTCCGCACTATTTGATTCGGTACAACGAAGAATCAGTTAGTACTCCGTACGTACACGGTCCTAACACTCTGAAATGGGTTCTCCGCTACGTGAAGGGTACGTCATCCTACGGCTTGGTCATTGCCCCCTCCCCATCTATGTCTCTTGTTGCCTACACGGACGCTGATTGGGGCGGGTGCCCCGACGCACGCAGATCGACTTCCGGATATTGTGTCTACATGGGTGACAATCTTCTCTCCTGGTTGTCTAAGAGACAACCAACTTTATCCCGCTCCAGTGCCGAAGCCGAGTACCGCGGTGTCGCCAACGTCGTCTCCGAGATATGTTGGCTACGAAACTTACTTCTAGAGCTTCACCATCCTCCGTCACGTGCCTCACTGGTATACTGTGACAACGTTAGTGCTATTTATCTTGCAGGTAACCCGGTTCAACATCAACGGACTAAACACATCGAGATGGATATCCACTTCGTCCGCGAAAAGGTGGGCTGCGGACAAGTTCGAGTTCATCACGTTCCCTCCAGATTCCAGATTGCAGACATCTTCACCAAAGGGTTACCTCGTATTCTATTTGACGATTTCCGCTCCAGTCTCAACGTTCGAGACCCTCCCGTTTCGACTGCGGGGGTGTAATAGTTTCCATACGTGTAATTAGGAAATTAGTTAGCGGTATTTTTGTAAATGATTATTAGTCATTAGAATAAGTCAACTACATTGACTGTAATTTGGTGTATTTATACCCATTGGGTAATTAGTGGAAAGAAACGAATAATTTACCAACTTTTAATTACGAGCTTAGTTATCAAAATACACTTCACTATAAGGCAATTGGTTTTTAACTAGGACTAACGGATATTTATAATTAAATTTTTAATAAAATTCATTATTTTACCCTTATCATTTAATATTAATAAAACTCTTTTCTCCTACGTCCATCACTTCAAAGAGACTGTATCCCACCACCATCGCCCCGACCGCCTACTACTCTGGCCAGATCCACCATCGGTGAAGGTCGAACCTACAACGAAAGTTGGTGTCAACCCAAAAACATAGTAAAATCTAGGCATTAAAATTGTAATCAAGAAACATGTAAAGCCTTATGGACAAATTGATCAAGTTCAAACAAAAATATAGCGTAATTTATGAATTCATTTTTTTTCATGTGCGACAAATTTGTGAACCACAATGTTAGCGACTTGATGGATCAAAGTTTCAATTATTGAGAAGGGTTTCAAGTTGATATGCTTTAGTATTTGTTTGGGTATGACTATCAATATGCATTATACGACATAGTTATGGATCTCATGGATACAATTGTTTGTCACATGTAAACCATAGACATTGGTAAGCACATATTGTTTATTGCGAAAAATGATTTTTTCTATGTTGATTCTTATTCCCAAGTGTGATTTATTGTGTGATAATGAACCACATTTTATTAAAATCCTCAAACAGAAGATTAAAAGTGAAAATGTTATGATAGTGAGAAATTTAGAGAAACTATCCTAATAAAACCACAATGTTATATGAAAACTAGAGAAAACCAATGAAATCGTTCACATAATTTATAAATTTTTTATCACTACCCTTTATATTTGTGTATGTGTGTATATAAATAAGGGTATGGATGAAATAAAAAACCGTAGCATGGTTTTACATATACGTCAGATATAGGTTATGTATACGTAACCATTTTTCATTCGACATAATGCTACACATATGTAACAAAAACTTAAATAACCTTTTAACAATTAAAATAACAAAAATAATGAAATATGTTATTGGTTTCGTGATTTTCTTTGATTTTCATATAACTATTGGTTTTGTAAGGAACACTTCCCTATATATACATATATATATATATATATATAGAGAGAGAGAGAGAGAGGAGGGTTCCAATGAAAACAATGTTATAATTGAAAACTAAAAAACTATTTATTCACCATTGATATTTTTGATCTATGGTTGAGATTAATTAATGGTATTTTAGTAATTAAATGTAAGATTATGAGTGTTTAAATAGACATTAAGGGTAAAATAAGAAAAACATAAAATAATTAACTTCCTAAATTTACTCACATCTTCCCTATTTCTCTCACCTCTCACCTCTTTCTTATATTTAAATAATCAAATATATTATTTTTATACTTTGGATTGAAAAATTAGATAATTATTGTTTATCTAAAATAAAATACAATTAAACTAAAAAATATGGCTGGTTATACATGCATCACACTGTGTTACGTATGCGTAACATTGTGTGCTACGTATATGTAACATTGTCATACGTATGTGTAAAATAGATACACGTAACAGTGGTACATATAAGTAACAACAGAGTTACGTATATGTAGCAACAATGATCATACATGTGATTATGATAAAACTTTAAATCTTCATTTCTTCGTGTTCATTATGTTTTAGTGTTTGTTTTGTGCGTCGTCCTTACATATATGTACCCCAAATGTTTTCATAAAAGTAAATCCTTTGGATTAACCATTATCTTCCTCAATTCATCATTTTTTACCTCGCATACTTCTTTCACATCCAATTCATTGCTATATTGCATGATACGTATGTGTAATCAAGGAAATCAATAAAGAATACATGTAAAAGAAAAATTACATTCAGCTACGCAACAAAACCATTACGTATACGTAATCGTAGTGTTTATCTTCCACACTGTGTTCTTTGTCATCATCATCTTCTTCGCATTTTCACTTTGTTCTTCATTATATTCATCTTCTTTTTCAATCCATATAATTCTTACATTGTGTGATACATATATGTAATCAAGAAAATAGAGAAAGAAAAGACGTAGAAGCAAAATTTAACTTCGGTAGTGGTACATATATGTCACAGAAGTGTTACGTATATGTAACACTAGTGTATGTCTATTAATTGTGTTCTTCATCGTCTTCTTCGCCGATGATCATAATCTTCTTTTATGCTTACTCATATTTGACCCAAAATTAACATCATATGTGGATCCAATGAAAATGAAAATATATGTATGTATATGTACATATATGTACCATTGTTTGTAATAACTCCACATCATCATTTGTGTAAGACTACAAGTGGTACATATATGCACACTTTTCATAAGGTCAAAAATGTTCGTTTATTATTATATTTTTTACATTTAGTTACAACTGATTTTCAGGTGGATGGTTTTTATTGCAATCAACATCAATGGCGTTATCTGTATCTTTATACAACACATTATTGTTAAAACAAACTTGTTTGATACATATATGTACATTACTAACGTAAAATTATATAAAAAATATATACACATCAAACATCAAGTATAACAAAATATGTTAAACAATTTTTTCTATTTAAATTGTACTATTTCAAAACAATAATATACAAAAAAAACTTTGTCTGCAACTTCATTTACTAAGCATTGGTACATAGACAACAAAAATCATACAAATAAAACGTGAACACAATGTACATTCAAAATAACACAATCATTAATAAATTAAAAACTTTGCCAACAACTAAACCATTAAAACAATAAGATACCAATTAAGCTCGTGGGTACATATATGTAAGAAACAACAAACACAAATTTATATTCAATATACCTTTCGTTTAAAATTCGTAGGTACATATATGTAAGAATGTAAAAAAACAGAATACATACCTTTTTCTTCATCTTCTACATCAACAGGCATAATATCCTGATGTCAATCAGAATAAAGTAACAACGCATCACATGTCGACTCCTGAATCGAACAAGCACCATCTTCATACTCGAACGACCAATCGAATCAATCACATCGTAGGTCGATAGGGGTATAAGGCAAAGGGACTGCATCTGGAACAGGATGTGAGAGCAAGCTGCATCTGGAAGTAATAGCGAGAGCAAGCTTTATCGGGAACTCCTCCTCGAAGAAACTAGAATCAACGGTGAAGGCGTTTGAATAGTCGTTGATGCTCTAACCGGAGGAGGACAAAATGCCTCCGTTCCGTCAACGATCGGTGACATAGGTTTAAACGAAGAAGATAAGTTCGTCGTCGGAGGTGATCGTGATGACGTGTCAGCTGTGGTCAATCGGGTTGGGGTTATCGGTGCAACCATCGCAGATCCATGAATTTCTATCCAAACATTGAATTGATTTTGAGATTCAATTTTTGAGATACATGAGTTGATGGATAATTTACAGAGGGTGAGAAAAAAATAAGTGAATGATAGAGATATAAGGGATTTATAATTACCAAAATTAAAGGATATTATAATTACTTAAGTACCCTTTTAAATAAATAAAATATTTTAATTTTAAAATTATATGATTGGTTTAACTTGGTTTTTATGGTTTTTAATTATAAGTGTAGTTTTCATTTGATCTCTCTCCTATATATTATATATATATATATATATATACGTATATATTATATATATACATACATATATATATATACATACATATATATACATACATATATATATATACATACATACATATATATATACATACATATATATATATACATACATATATATATATATATATTAATTCGATTATAGTCCCGTATACTACACGGGTTAAATAAAAAGTATTAACATTAATAAAATTTAGAAAATATAAACACTATTTGTGATATAAGATATAACTAAATTACATATGAGTAAAAACTTTAGTTAATAAAATATTTTAAATATTTTTTGAAACTTTCATCTCAAAAGTGTTTTTTAAAACTCCTGTTCTAGAAATATGTTAAGAAACATTTCATTCTAAATATTGTTTTTGAAAAATATCATTTTTAATAAAAATCTCATTATTTTAAAACTATTTAAGTTATTTTTTTAATAAAATAATTTTTCATATTTAATAAAAGTTTGCTTTGATAAATATAATTTTTATAAATATCTCATTGTTTATAAACTCCGAGTTTTGGTTATTTTTTAATTTTTTTAGAAACACGGTTTTATATAAGAATTTTCTTAAAAAAAGATTATTTTAGAATATTTCATATTTTTGAAAAGATACATTGTTTAAAAAAACTGATAGCTTTTTAAAATCCCTTTTTTTCAAAAAAAGTGTATTTTTTAATCAAAATATTTAGTTTTTAAATAATTAAAATATGTTGTATAAAATTATTGATTTTAGAAAAATAATAGAATGTTCAAGAGAGAGAGAGAGAGAATTTAAAAAAATTAATTATTTTAACTTTTTAAAAATTAATAAATGATTTGAACGAAAAAATAAATGATTTGATTATATACCTATTATTAGTATAGATATATACATATTACTATATATAATGATTTGAATATTTATTCATACTTTCTTGTTTTGCTTTAATTTTTTTGAGATTATATATTATAATGGTTTCCAGCAAAATTTAAGGGAAAACTATACAAAGTCGTGGTACGCCCAGCTATGCTATATGGAACAGACTGCTGAGCCATAAAGAAATTGCACGAGAAACAAATAGAGGTTGCGGAAATGCGAATGCTAAGGTGGATGAGTGGCCATACAAGACTGGATCGGATAAGAAACGAAGTGTTTCGACAGAAGTTAGAAGTGGCTTGTATTGCAGATAAAATACGAGAGGAAGATTAAGGTGGTATGGACATGTCAAGAGGAGACCAATGGCAGCACCGGTTAGAGCAGTGGAGAACATCGTCATAGAGGGTAGGAAGAATAGAGGAAGACCTAGGCTTACTTGGGAAGAGATAATTAGGCGAGATATGGCACATTTGCACCTCTCTGAGCACATGATCGGGATAGGAGCGAGTGGAGATGTAGAATTAAAATTAAGGACTTTTAGTGGTTTCTGTAGCTACGAAGGGACTTTCATTACTTCTTACGAGGCCTGATGTGTATGTAGTACACTGCGACCTTTTTTAGGGAAAATTTGTTGCTTCCCTGATGCAGGCTTGTTCATTTTATATTCCTTTTGATGATATTTTAATGTTTGCTGTTTCATATATCATATATCATATAGCTTATATCATATGTTTGATTATATGTTGATTTCCTAGCTTTATTGCTTTTGTTATCGAGCCGGGGGTCTCTTTGGAAGCGGTCTCTCTATCTATCGGGATAGAGGAAAGACTTGCCACCACCTACCCTCCCCAGACCCTACTTTTGAGTGGGATATACTGGGTTTGTTTGTTTGTTTGTTTGTTTATATTATAATGGTATACCATTTTGTAGTTTACATGGCTTTATGGTTACCATGTCTGTGTTACATATGTCTTTAAGGGCGTACCCGGTGCATGAATCTCCCGCTTTGAGCAGGGTCGGGGAGTGACAGGATCTCAGCCTCTCGTGTTGATCAATTAGATTATGTTTGCAGCGGATTTAGCACATTAATTAGCAATTAAAGCAAGAACATAAAAGATATTGCAATTAAAGCATAAACATAGAGAGAGAAGAGTTCTGCGAAGCAATAAATGTTCTATTGATCGCACGTTTCGGCATTTAAAACTGTATGGCTTGCCATCCTTATATAGGAGGCAAAAGCATGGTGGTGATGTCCTTTTCTGACATCACTGAATATTCAAATTACAGCTGTCAAAACATAAAACTACTGAAGATGTCAACAACTGACATCTTCTTACAAAAGTTCCTAAGTGCTGACAAAAGTAAACTACTGAAATCCTACAACGACTGAAGAACAAACTCTTCAGTCGTTTATAACTACTGATACTATAACAACTGAAGAACATGCTCTTCAGTTGTTGTACAACTACTGAAAGTAAATAAACTACTGAAAAGGAAAAACCACCACAACAACTGAAGAAGACTTCTTCAGTTGTTGTGACAAACTCTGAGTCTTCAGTACTTGGTCTTCAGACTTGGCTTCAGATGATATAACAACTGATGACTTCAGTAGATATCATCAGTTGTTGTCTTCAGTCTTTGTCTTCAGACTTTGTGCTTCAGTAGAAGGTCTTCAGTTCTTTAGTTCTTCAGCTTTTGATTCTTCAGTACTTCTCTTCAGTACTTGAAGTCTTCAGTACTTGTAAGATCAGTACTTCAGACTTCAGTACTTGGTCTTCAGTACTTTGGAGTCTTCAGCTGATATTCTTCAGTTCTTTGATCTTCATACTTTGTTCTTCAGACTTTGTCATAACAGCAGAAGGCTGGAGCTAAGATGCTCTCGAGTTTGACATTCAAGCAAGAGAACACAATAGCTGATGAGAGTCTTCAGATGTTCTCGAGTCTGACATTCAAGCAAGAGAACATTGTAACTGATGGGAGTCTTCAGCAGTTGTAGCAGTGGCATGTGGGACTTAGAGGTTTTCCTGATCTTGGCTCATTGGTTCTTTTGGTCCAACAAACTCCCCCTGAACCAATGCAGCCAAAACCTCTAATTATTGGATGTCCCACTTATTGGTGGCATAATGATGGGTCTATTTCCTTCTAGATCAGATTAGAAGTTGACCCAGATAAGCACTGGCCAGAGAGGTAGTCTCAAGTGTTTGTTTGGCTAAGTATGGATGGGAGCTCTGTCTTGGGGAATTGGACACAGAGCTGTTGCCCCATCCATGAGATCTACCTCCCTCGTACAAGCCGGTAGGATTCTCTACAGTAAGCCTGAAGAAAGATCATTTGTTCTTCTTTGGACAGGTCTTCAGGCTCACCTTCGAATAACCCCTCCCGACCGTACAGCTCTGAGAGGTACTTGACCTGTCTTCCATTTTTGAGCTCAAGTGTTGTGATTTGCCTATATGCAAACTCATCAGGGTGTTTACCCTCTAACAACAAAGTGAGCTCATTCCTGCGGAAATTCTCAAGCTTCTTATAGACCAGACCCTTCCTAACCACCCTATTATCTAGCATTGAAAAGGGTAATTGGCCGGCTCTATAAGCTTTCTCGAATTCATCCACTATTTCCCAGGGTGTTATTACAATCGCCACAGAGATCTCTTCATCTACGATTCTCTTTAGCTGGCTTTTGTATCTCACAGGCATGTCCTTCTTGACTATCCTGTGAGCCACCCTTGGGTCAGGCCAAGTTCTCACCCTCTCCCTTTGATATTGAAAGGTTTGTTTGAGGGTGAATAATCTCAGAGCTTCTCTCTGCATGTTTATTATAGAGGTGGTAGCAGTATAACATTTGTCAATGCTTTTCAGCATTTCCTCATCATGTCTTTTCTGCTGCTCCTCCTCTTCTAACTTAACCTTCACAGCGTCCTGCTGTGAGGTGGGATTGATGGTTTGTGGTTTGGCTTTGGGTAGAGGTATAACTGCTGAGAGTGGCAGGCTATCCTCCTCATCATCCTCTTCTTCATCTTGCAGCCTCAGCACCCTTCTCTTCTTCTTCAAGGGTGGATCATTGGCTGCGGTTTTGGTGGTAAAGGAGTTGGTTTTGTGGGTTGTGGTTGGGTTGTTGGTGTGGGAGTGTTGGCAGGCACTGCTAGCAGCCTAGAGATAAGGGCTGGTTTGGTTAGCTTGACTAGCAGTGTCCTGTTCCCAGCACCGGCTTCAGATAAGGCCTCTGCGACCAGTCCCTTTGTAAAATCACCAGCCGAACAAATCTTGGTGGTTATTGCCAAGAGTTTGTCCCTGGTCCATGCCTTAACATCAAGGACTGGTCTGCCCAGGTACTTCGAAGTGAACCTACTCATAGCCTCAAGTTTTTGTCTTTCCTCTTGGCTATGAGTAGTCCATCGGTACTCAATCTCTCTCCTCTCCATATTCCTGATCTCTTGATCTAGCAAAGTAGTGTCCTTGTCAAAGCCTTGCCTGAACAGCTGTTCAATGACTTTGTTCATTGAACGGTTATGCTCAGCATCAGCCTCCTTGACAAGGACTGCTAGATCAGGATCAGCCACCTTCTTTCCCTCTCCCTTATTCTTATCAGTGATACTGAAATCCTTTTGGATTTCAGCCACTTCTATATGCTCTACCTCCCTCACTTTCCTCTTCCCCTTCTCCCTCACCCTACTACTCTCCTCAGCCAACTCCCTCTCTACCACCACCTCTTTCTCTGCCTCTTTCTCCTCCTCTCCCCTCTTCCTCTTGTCTTGCACTGGTGTCTCCCCCTTTTTGGTTGCATTGGTTGGGGTTTGACTATCAGCAAGAGCCTTAGATATGGCAACCTCCACCATGGGTTGTATATATGTGGGAAGCCTCTCATCAAGGGTTTGAATAACTATATCTTTAAGGATTGGTGTGATGAGAGGCAGGGATTTCTGGAGGATAGCATCCAGCTGCTCAGGGGGGTTCTGTCCCTGAGAGCTGGTGCCAGAAGCAGGGGCTGGTGGCTGAGTTTGTGGGAGTGGCTCAGTGTCTGTGAGACCTTCAGGTGAAGGTGCCATCTGTGGGGTAGTGGTGGCAGATGGACTTCTATCCTGAGTCATCTGAGCAAGCAGCTCTTTGAGTCTGCTTATCTCATCCTCAAGGATAGTGTTTTGAGCAACTACATCGTAGAAGAAGCTCAGGTCATCATCAGCATGAGCTGAATCACCTGACCTCCTGACATTGTCAGGATGAACATGTCCTGAGTGTGGCTCAGTAATGACATGTGCCCCTTGTTCTTGGTACTGGGGACTTCTGGCCTCCGGATTGGATCCATCATCGGCCATTGCCTCTGATGAGGTCTTAGAGATGTTACCAGCTTCACCCTGCTCAGATGTTGATGCAGGGGAAGTGGCAGCCTCACCAGATTGTTCTCTCTCCCTAGCCACACTGGGAGAGTGAACTGATTCTCTGTGCTGTGGGCTCTGATCAGCACTTGTGCCCACCCCCTCTTCGGTTGGAGTCTCCCCAGTGATAATAGGTTTCTGGGGAGAGGGTGGAGTGCTCAGATCAGTCAGCACTTTGGCTATAACCAATGTTGGGCTTAGTGGGGCGGTCTCCTCTGTATGTGGGCTAGAAGCAGTATGCACATGGGGAGGACTGTGCTCTTCAATGGCAGCCTCCTCAAGTGAGGAAGACCCCAGTAATGTGGTTGCCCCAAAATTGGTTGCATCAGGCTCCTGTTGAGAGCAAGCCTGTGCGGTTGTGGTGGGTG
The DNA here is from genome assembly GCA_024085815.1 of Flaveria linearis. Taxonomy (NCBI): domain Eukaryota; kingdom Viridiplantae; phylum Streptophyta; class Magnoliopsida; order Asterales; family Asteraceae; genus Flaveria; species Flaveria linearis. The sequence continues at coordinate 52,225,126 of CM044012.1, forward strand.
GAGTCGTGGTACCTGCTGGGAGAATCGAACCAGCAGGCACATCCTGCCTCTGTGTGGCAGGGGCATCCTCAGGGGACTCATCTCCCTGAGTAGCCTTGGTTGGCTTCTTTTTGGCTTTTGGCTTGGTGGGGACTTTGGATTTGGAGGTGGAGGCTGTGGGTTCTAGCTGCGTGGGTTTTCGCAGCCAGCCAGCCTGTTTGAGTGTGGGGTCAGTGTTGTGCCTGGAGTATACCTCAGCTTGAACAGCCATGGCAGGGACCCCAGTGCCAACTAGTCCCTCAGCCTGAAGCTGGTATTCGATCATAGCCATTATGAACCGTGGATACAAGTTCCAACGGTTAGAAAAAGGTTTTGTGGCCATGTCCTTGAGTTCCAAAAATAAAAGATCAGTAAAATTTAAAGGTTGTTTCTCAAGGATAGAATACAATACCTGCTGCCACCTTGTGGACATCTGGTCCCACGAAGAGGTCTTGGGAGCCAGACATACATTCACCATGTGGAAGATCAATCGTTGAGGATCAGGAAAGTGTTTCTTCAACAAGGTGGAGGCGGAGAGGTTACCCTGATAGTCATGAGATGTGAAGGAGATCAAGGGTACCTTTGGGGTAGGAAGTTGGGTGAGTGGCATCATCCAGCTCTAGGGTTTGGCGTAGAGAAGCTGGAGTGATAACCACGGGTTTGCCGTTGACGGAGGACCGGAGGGAGACCTCGGCATTCTGCTCTCCGGTTTGGACGGTGACATTGGTCCAAAACTTCGTCAAGGAGTCGGTGTATAGTGTGGGGTTCAAGAGAAAAGCCGTTTTGTATGGTGAGTCATGCATAAGGTCGACGGCTTGGTGAAATTTGGGCCATAATGGCGATTTTGTAAGGTGGGCGACACAGTTGTGTCGAGGTTTCAGTTGCATGTTCGCCATTAATGGTGTATGGGAATTTCAGAGGTTTGTAAGGATTAGGTCAAGTGAGGAGTAAATGCTCTGAAGGTGGGGTATTTATAGGATAGGGCAAAGGTTGAAAGAAAACTACTGAAGGTTTTGGTGTTAGTGATCAGTTGTTGTAACAGCTGATGACGTGGTTTTGACCTTCAGTGGTTGTAACATCTGAGGACTTGGTGTTAGCTTTCAGTAGTTGTGAACTACTGAGATCAGTAGTTGTGAACTACTGAAGACATGGTATTGCTTCAGTTGTAAACAACTGAGGACTTGGTGTTAGCCTTCAGTAGTTGTGAACTACTGATGTCAGTAGTTACAACTACTGAAGACATAGTTTTGTCCTTCAGTTGTTTGTGTATGAAACAGCAGCTGTTGTTATCAGCTGATGTGAAATTACTCATCAGCTGTTTCCGTCAAATCAGTTGTTTCATACTAGCCTCGACATTTACTCATCAGCTTTTTGGCTGACTTTCAGATGTTTCATTGACCCTTCAGCTCTTGGGAATATGCCTTCAGCTCTTGTGATCAGATGTTCACAAGTGCTGATGAAGTTCTTCAGAGCTGGTGAACAAATTTGTCTTCAGTATTTGTGTAAGAATACACATCAGTACTTGTGAGCAAAATTTGTTCTTCAGTACTTATTTATTGAAAATCATACATCAGTAGTTGTAATCCACTTCACTACATCAGTTGTTTTTCAATAAATAATGTACATTAGTACTTTGAGTCAGTTTAGTCTTCAGTAGTTGTGAAAGAGCTGAAGACTAAATTACTCATCAGTACTTATATTTGACCTTTGCTCTTCAGTAGTTGTGAACTAAGAGTACCAGCATAGGTCAAATCATTCAAGCTGCAGCATACCAAGCCTTAGTACCAAATTTTGGAATGTGGCACTATCTAAAGGCTTAGTAAAAATGTCTGCAAGCTCATCAGCACTAGGCACAAACTTAGGATCAATCAGACCTTTCTCATAGCAATCCCTGATAAAATGATGTCTGATCTCAATATGCTTGGTCCTAGAGTGCTGGACTGGATTCTTAACAATACAAAGAGCTGAAGCACTATCCACTAATAATGGAGTCTTAGTCTCAGTAATGCCATAATCCAGGAGTTGGTTCTGAAGCCAGAGTATTTGAGAGGTACAGCTTGCAGCAGCAATATACTCAGCTTCAGCAGTGGATGTAGCAATTGATGTTTGTTTCTTACTCTGCCAAGAAACTAAACAATTGCCTAGGAATTGGCAACCACCAGAAGTGGATTTTCTGGTGACTTTGCATCCTGCATAGTCACTATCAGAGAAAGCAACTAATTTGCATGAATGCCCAGCTGAATACCAAAGTCCTAGTGATTGGGTACCTTGCAGATATCTAAAGATCCTTTTGACTGCAATCAAATGGGATTCTTTAGGTGCAGCCTGAAATCTAGCACAAGCACATGTTGAAAACATGATGTCTGGTCTAGAAGCTGTAAGGTACATCAAGGACCCAATCATACATCTGTAAAGGGTTTCATCAACCGCTTTACCTTTCTGATCAACATCTAGTTGTGTGATGCTGCTCATGGGAGTAGAACAGGGCTTACAGGATTGTAAATCAAACTTATTCAGCAACTCTTTGGTATACTTGGACTGATGGATGAAGATTCCATCATCCAGTTGTTTGATTTGCAAGCCCAGAAAGTACTGTAATTCTCCCATAGCACTCATTTCAAATCTCAGCTTCATAAGCTTTGTAAATTCATCACACAACTTTGGATCAGAAGATGCAAAGATGATATCATCAACATAAATCTGAACAAGGAGCTTATGTTGTCCCACAGTCTTGATGAATAAGGTTTTATCAATGGTGCCTCTAGTGAACTTATTCTCTAGAAGAAAGGTTGAGAGTGTCTCATACCAGGCTCTAGGTGCTTGCTTCAGCCCATAAAGAGCCTTATCAAGCTTGTACACCCAATCAGGATGTTTATTGTCCTCAAAGCCTGGTGGTTGACACACATAAACCTCTTCTTTGATTTTTCCATATAGGAAGGCACTTTTGACATCCATTTGATAAACCTTAAGACTGTGAAAGGCAGCATAAGCTAAGAATAGTCTGATTGCTTCCAGTCTTGCCACAGGTGCAAAGGTCTCATCATAATCGATGCCTTCCTCCTGTGCAAACCCTTGAACAACCAGTCTGGCCTTGTTCTTGACAATTTGGCCCTTCTCATCTATTTTGTTCCTGAATACCCACTTGGTGCCTATAGCACACCTACCTTTGGGTAATGGAACAAGCTCCCACACTTGCTGTTTCTTGAATTGAAGTAGCTCAAGCTGCATAGCTTCCACCCATCCATTGTCTCTTAAAGCAATATGATAGTTCTTTGGTTCTTGCTGACTGATGAAGAGAGCATAGAAGCAGAAGTTGGACAATTGATTCCTGGTTGAAACTCCAGCATGAATATCACCAATGATTTGTGAAGTGGGGTGATTCTTGAGCTCTTGATAAACTATGATATCTGTGCAAGTGTTTGTGGACCCATCAGCAGCAACAGATGGTGATGGAGATTCCTGAAACCATGTAGAGGATGGCAGCTCAAATGAAGTAGAGCAGCAGAAATCTCATCAGCATTTGTAGTGGATGGAGCTGCTGAGGCTACAGAAGCATCAGGTTCAGTGAACTTAGGCAGGTTGTCACTAAACCTGAAGAGGTGAGTACTGACTTCATCATTTTCAGTACCACCAGGTGGAGATCTGTTGACAGGCTCAACAGATGGAGGTTGATAAGGAACATATTGCAGTATGTCCAGATCAAACATCTCCACAGGGTTTTGTGGAATCTTGTCCTTTGGAGATTCATTGAACTTAACATGCAAAGTTTCTTCAACCCCTTTGGTTCTACAGTTGAAGACTCTGTATGCTTTGCAAGTTGATGAATAACCAACAAAGTACCCTGCATCCACCTTACTAGCAAACTTATGGAGTGGGTTGCTAGTGTTTAGAATGAAACAAGGACACCCAAAGGCTCTAAAGAATGAAATAAGAGGGGCCAAATGATGAAGAACTTCATAGGGAGTCTTCATCAACCTCTTATTTACTAAGGCTCTATTCTGTACATAGCAAGCTGTATTGACAGCTTCAGCCCAAAAGGTCAGTGGCAGCCCTGAGTCAGCCAACATTGACCTTGTTGCTTCAATGAGGGTCCTATTCTTTCTCTCCACCACTCCATTCTGCTCAGGAGTTCTTGGAATGCTAAACTGCCTTCTAATTCCCTTGGACAGGTAGAAGTCATCAAGTGTGTGGTTTCTAAATTCTGTTCCATTGTCACTCCTCACACACTTGACCTGTAGGGAATACTGCTTTTCTACTTGTAACACAAAGTTCATTATTGTCTTTGCTGCTTCATCCTTGGAGTGCAAGAAGAAAGTCCATACAAACCTGGAGTAATCATCCACAATTACCAGGCAGTATTTCTTCTTTGCCATGCTCATCACTCTCACAGGACCAAAGAGATCCATGTGAAGAAGTTGTAAGCAGGCAGTGGACTTTGGTTCTTCTATTGAAGGGAATGAAACTTTGTGTTGTTTACCTTTCAAGCAAGCAGTGCAGTCATCTTCACACTTGAACTCCTTCAGAGGCAATCCTCTTACTAAACCATGGCTTATAAGCTGATTCATGTTCTTGAAATTAACATGACCCAGCCTTCTATGCCATAGTGTAGACTCTTGAGGAGATGCCTTGGAGAATAGGCAAGGATGGCCTTTTAGATCCATCTTTTGGAAAGATCTAAGGCATACACTCTTCCTGTCCTGTTGGCCTTCAGGAGAGTGTGTTCTTCTAATGCCTTGTCAATCAAACTCAGAACTTTGGATGACAGAATCCTACAGTTCTGGCTTGTGAAAAGGGCAACATGGCCTTTGTCACACATTTGACTGACACTCAAGAGGTTGTACTTGAGATTCTCCACATGGTTAACATCATCAAACCTTATTTCCCCGTTGGAAACAAAGCCTTTTCCGACGATGTAACCCTTTGCATCATTGCCAAAAGAAACAAATCCCTTCTTTCCTTGAGAGTAGTCATTAAGAAGGGAGCTGCTTCCAGTCATATGCATGGATCCTCCACTGTCTACATACCAAATGCTTCTATGGCATGTTGAAGAACCCTGCAAACACAACCATGTGTTAGTTAGTCTTGGAGACCCAAACCTTCTTGGCTTTGGGTCTGTTCTCAGCTACAGGTGTAGCACTAACAGGTGTGTTGTGAGTGACAGCTTGAGGTGAAGAAGATGGTACAGAAGAGGAACCCTTTGGCTTGGACTTCCTTTTCTGTGGTTTCAACATAGGAGCATCTAAGTGGTTGACTCTTCCCACTAGTTGCTGAACCATCATCACCAACTGTGTCTGATTTTGTGATAAAGCCTTCAGCTTTTCAGACACATTGGAGTTTGCTGATGATGAGTTTCTATGTTGTACCATCTTTTTCTGAGCAACCTCAGCTGTTGCCTGAGTAATCCCTACCTTCTTGGATTTAACTTTGGGCCTAGGGATTTCAGGCTTGGATGTTGCTAGTACAAACTTGGTTTCAAACTCATTCTTCATTTTATTGATGCTCTCAGTAATTTGCTCCTTCTGTTTGAGTTTGGAACCCCTTTTGTACCAGCATTCATCAGTAAGATGATTGAACAAGCCACATATCTCACATGGCTTTTTCTTCATCTTATGCTGATCATCAGCTGAAGAGGATTTAACTGCTGAAGACTTGTTCTTCAGCTGTTTGTCATCAGTACTAGCAGTTTTCTTCCTAGTGCCTGCTTTCCTGGTATCCTCTCTAGCTGTCTTCAAACCTTTCCTACTGTTAGTTTTCTTCTCTTTAGTGCTAACAGTATTTGAGGTTTGAACTTCAGATGTTGTCACTTGCTCTCCAGTACCTTCAGTACTTCTAGTGACAACTCCTGAGTTGATCAGCCTTTTGGTCATGTGACAATCTATCTCTGATGATGCTGATTCAGAGGATAGTAAGTCACATGATGAGAAGGATTGGTTATTGCTCTTCCCATCAGATTCAACTTCTGCTCTTGAAATGAAGTCTGTGGGAGGAGCAGTGTGATTATAACCAATGCCAAACTTCACATTGGAAGTTGTTTGCTTACTAAGAAGCATTTCAAAACCCTTGCAAGATTGCACCCATCGATCACACTCAACTTGGGTGGTTGCAAGAGTTTCCTTGAGGTCCTTGTACTTCTCTAGAAGTACATCTTCCCTAGCTTTACTATCTTTGATTTGGCAGTTGAGCTTGTAAATCTCATCATTTTTATCTTTTAGAACAACCTCAAAATCAGCTTTTCTTTTGGAAATAGTGTGCTCAAGCTCAAGATTTTTATCTATTAAAGCTACATTTGCTTCTCTAATAGAAGCAAATGCTGCTATGCATGACTCTGAACAAAGCTTGGCTTTTGCCTCAGTGGATACCTGAGATGAGGCATTGGATGATGACCCTTCAGCAGAATCAAGGGCCATCAGAGCAAGATTTCCAAAAGGTTGATCACCACCATGTTGACCAGCACCTTGGAGTAGTGGTTCCTGACCAGATAGCTCTTCTGGTAGACTACTCCAGTCAACAGCAGTTGGGGTGAAAAAGCTTTGTTGTTGAGGTTGTGTGTGGTGATGAGATTGGGAAGAATGAGGCTCTGGAAGAGCATGAGGTGGTTGAGCCGGGGGTGCTTGAGGTTGACCAGGCTGAGGCATGTAGTAACAGGGGTAAGGATAAGGCATATGACCCTGTGACACAAAATAAGCAGGTGGTGCTTGTGCTTGAGATGGATGGGGAGAACTGTAGGAAGGTTGCCCTTTGTGCTGTGAGCTATTGCTGGGAAGATGAATTAGATCCAGATGATCTACACTCTCTTGCAAAGTGTCCAAGCCTTTGGCACTTGTGACACCTCAACTTGCTCTTGTCAAAACCAACTTTGGTTTTGCCAGAGAGTCCTGGGAATTTCCTACCAGTTCTTTTGTAGAACTTCTGAGATCGGATATTTATCATTGCCATTTGGTTCAAGATATCCATCTCTTCCAGATCATCATCTGGAATGCCCTTCAAATCCTCCATCAGAAAACACAAGTTGTCACCACCTCCTCCTGAACTACTGACACCAACAAAAGCTTGTTCTAAGTTTGTAGAGAAATCAATATGCTCATCATAAGAACTTTCTGATGAAGCATATTCTGACTCATGACTTATCAAGGCAGCATTACCTTGGACAAAGTCATCAGCAAGTTTGCCAGAAGATGACAACTTCCTCTTTTGCTCTACCTCTCTCTCAAAAGTGAGTAGTTTCCCATGAAGTTGGGTGAGAGATAGAGTGTCAAGGTCAGCACTAGAGCGTAGGACAATGGTATATGTGTCCCATCTCTCAGGCAATGACCTGAGGAACCTGTTGTTCATCTGGCTTTTGGAGTACTCTTGTTTAACCATCTTCAGCTCAGAGATCAAACAAGAGAACCGCTCAAACTGCTGGGTCAGAGTCTCACCCTTTCTATATGAGAAAGTCTCATATTGTTGGGCAAGGATTTCCCTATTGTTTGCTAAGACCGAATCAGTTCCTCCAATTGTTCCTTTAGAGCAACCCATAGGTCATGAGCAGACTATGATGCAAGAGCCCTGAATATATCTCGTTTGGAATGGCCATGGCTAAAATTCCATGGGCTCTAGCATCAATTTCAAACAGCTTTAGATCTTCGTCCGAATACTGTTCAGGTTTCTTAGCAACCTGTTCATTAGATTCCGGGACGTTCACCATAGGCTTGTATGGCCCATGCACCACTGACTTCCAACAACCAGCACTGTTGACAGCCAAGTGGTGCAGCATACGTCTTTGCCATATGTTATACTCGTTCCTAACCAGCATCGGAGGCTTGGTTGCGGAACCAGTATTGTGAGGATCATTGGTTGGTGTTGTCATCTCAGGTTTGGTCAAGAACAAGTTTAAACACGACAATCGTAACTCAAACCACCAAAAGACCTCAAGATTTTGGCCGGAAACAGCAGAAACTCACTCTCTATGACTAACTCTTGCAAATTGCTAATTCGATCAAACTGAGAGATCAAAGAGCAGTTTCAAATGATCAATGGTAAGATCGATCAATGATTAACCTGCTCTGATACCATTTGACAGGATCTCAGCCTCTCGTGTTGATCAATTAGATTATGTTTGCAGCGGATTTAGCACATTAATTAGCAATTAAAGCAAGAACATAAAAGATATTGCAATTAAAGCATAAACATAGAGAGAGAAGAGTTCTGCGAAGCAATAAATGTTCTATTGATCGCACGTTTCGGCATTTAAAACTGTATGGCTTGCCATCCTTATATAGGAGGCAAAAGCATGGTGGTGATGTCCTTTTCTGACATCACTGAATATTCAAATTACAGCTGTCAAAACATAAAACTACTGAAGATGTCAACAACTGACATCTTCTTACAAAAGTTCCTAAGTGCTGACAAAAGTAAACTACTGAAATCCTACAACGACTGAAGAACAAACTCTTCAGTCGTTTATAACTGCTGATACTATAACAACTGAAGAACATGCTCTTCAGTTGTTGTACAACTACTGAAAGTAAATAAACTACTGAAAAGGAAAAACCACCACAACAACTGAAGAAGACTTCTTCAATTGTTGTGACAAACTCTGAGTCTTCAGTACTTGGTCTTCAGACTTGGCTTCAGATGATATAACAACTGATGACTTCAGTAGATATCATCAGTTGTTGTCTTCAGTCTTTGTCTTCAGACTTTGTGCTTCAGTAGAAGGTCTTCAGTTCTTTAGTTCTTTAGCTTTGATTCTTCAGTACTTGTCTTCAGTATTTGAAGTCTTCAGTACTTGTAAGATCAGTACTTCAGACTTCAGTACTTGGTCTTCAGTACTTTGGAGTCTTCAGCTGATATTCTTCAGTTCTTTGATCTTCATACTTTGTTCTTCAGACTTTGTCATAACAGCAGAAGGCTGGAGCTAAGATGCTCTCGAGTTTGACATTCAAGCAAGAGAACACAATAGCTGATGAGAGTCTTCAGATGTTCTCGAGTCTGACATTCAAGCAAGAGAACATTGTAACTGATGGGAGTATTCAGCAGTTGTAGCAGTGGCATGTGGGACTTAGAGGTTTTCCTGATCTTGGCTCATTGGTTCTTTTGGTCCAACAGGGAGGGGCCGGATCGCGAAGCGATCTGATGTACGCAACCTTTCCTTGCACAATTTTGTGCAAGAGTCTGTTTCCACGGCTAGAATCCATGACCTCAAGGTCACAAAGCATCAACCTTACCAGTTGCTCCAAGGTCCGTCCTCGTGTTACATATGTCTTTAGATAAGTGATATAGCAAGATACATGCATATTAACACTAAGTAGCGGAGATAAACACGTTGCTTCACCCTCCAATCGTGTTAATATGCCTAACATAACATAACAAACCCAGTATATCCCACTCAGGAGCAGGGTCTGGGGAGGGTAGGTATTGTTGATGCTTATGTATACACCAATGTAGCTGATGCTGCCACATATGACACGAATGTATCAATATGCATGATTATATGCTTTAACATGAGTAAACAAACAATATTAATTGATATAACAGGTATCACGTTACAAAATTATGATCGTGCCTAGCCTTTCTACATTCATCATTTTCTGTATCATTACACTTTATGTACAACCAAACATATTCTAGACCGAGTAGTAAAGTTATTACTGACTTTTTTCACGTTTTAAGACCCACATAATAATGTTTTTAAATGTTTCATTTTCTTAACTAAGTTAGGGAAGTTATCGTCTTTTCAAATGTTACGTTTTTATTATGAAATTCTTGAATTTTTTAGTGGTTCCGTTTTTATATATAATACTAAAAGAGTAACTTAGGGGGACACTTGTCATATTTCTATGCCCTCTAAGTTTATTTTTCCGCATCTCTCTCCTCTTAAATAATTACCTAAATTAAAAAATTATTAAATAATTTAATTCTTTTTTAGATTAATTTTTTAATAAATTAAGAAATATGTCTTTTTTATTAATGTTATTTTTAGAAAATAATTTTTTATACAATTAAAATTTTTTTCTAAAGCATCCAAATTTTTTTAAAATATTATATATATTATAATTGGTATTTTTAAAAAGTAAATTTTTTTATAAACTAAAAATAATTAAAACTAGGAGTTATAATAAAAATTTTAAAAAAATAACATTTTTAATACGGTTTGTTTTGAAAAAATAATTAAATTTTTTTGGGAAAGAAAGTTTAAAAATAAAAGTTTAAAAATTGATATCGTTATTTTATTAGTTATAGTTATTACTCTTATGTAATTTCAATTATATCTTATTTTAGATTATCATTTTATACTTCATAAAATTTTATTATATTTAATATTTTATTTTTTCAACCCGTATGATACACGGGTTTACTAAAGTTAATATTAAATAAATAACAATCAACAACTAATCAGAGATATTATGAATATTTATAGCCCGATCCAACCCGATTCAATACTATAACAGGGTCAAAATAATTCAAAATTGATCTAATTATTGCACATAACTTTCATTGTATATTATTCAAATCTTAATTTCTTCATACTAATATCCTCATAACCACTTAATATCTAGCTCACGATTTGACCCGTCAAAAGTATTTCTTTTAAGTTTAAAAGAAGACAGTTTTCTGTGACTGTATATTTTGCTATGACAATAAACAAAAATTAAGATTAATCTGTCAAGTATCGGTTTATACTTGAAAGAGTCTATTTTTACGTATGATCAGCTTTATGACATCATATCACAAGTTAAGAGTAAAGATGGATTAAAGTTTTAGCTTTAGATAATAAGTGTAAACCTACTAATGTTACTACAAATGTAGTTTATAAGGATATTTTTACTCATTTGTGATCTTATAATAAAAAGGTGTTATGCCTTGTTTAATATATAACACACTTGATTTTATTTTTATTTTTATATTATTTAATAATTAACTTTTTATAATTCCATGTAATACGCGGGTAACTAAAACTAGTTATTATATACATTTAAAATGAATTTTTTCAAACATTTTTTTCTCTTAAAAAGTTGCAACGCATGGGACGTCAAAGTTCCGTTTTATTAATCTTAATATTAATCTTAATTAATACTCGAGTATAATCGATGACCCAACCGTAATGCCCAGGAAACTTACTTTCTTATCTTTATCAATACTTGACATCAGTTTTTTATATGGTCTAACGTCAAACTCGTAAATGGTTTTGAATTTAAAATAGTAATAATTATTTTTAATAATACTTTTTTTCAGATTTTAGATGAGACTCGGAAAAACGTTTTAATCATATATCATAAGAGAAATTTAGATAATTTGATCTCATATTTTTCTTAACATCAAACGATTTGGTCATATAAACAGGAAAAGTGACGTTCCAATGAGAAGCATGAGAATCTTCACTGTAGTGCTGAGGGGCAGAGACAACCAAAACTTACATGTACGAGTGAATTAGACATGATTTGTTAGAACTGCGTCTTTTTAATAACATGATCAAGGTAGGTAAGCATTTTTGAGAGTGTATAGGCCAGCCTTAAATTTGTCTTGAGGCCTTAATTTTTTCTATATATTTTTCTTTGCCTTCTACTTAGCCTTGGTGTTAATCGGGTAAATGAACCTTTTTAGAAGAATGTATAGATTCGCGCATTGTGGTTATTGCTTATTTTTCAGTCTACTTGTTCTTTTATATTTAGTTATCACTATTTACTTATCATTGTATGTTCATAGTAGTTTATGACTTTCATTATTGATACTCACTTGCGGTTGTTTTCTCTGATTTCTTATAGTTATACTTTTTTATGCTACCCGGACTTACTATAATATACATTGTGCTATGTTATTAGGACCGTACATGAAAATAAAAAAGGTTTTTACACTCGGAAGTCTCAACATGAGCGGTCTCTATTCTCAAAGATAGAGATAAGTCCCCCCCCCCCCCCCCCCCCCCCCCGTTACACACTCTCTAGATCGATCCTACAATAAGCTATGGTACGAGCAGAATTATACTAGGGTAAATTTGTTTCAAACATCTAATTTACACTCTCTAATGTTATAATTTTACATGTTTATTCATTATGGGACTTGAATCCCCAACCGCTTACAGAGGACCATATTTTTTTACACATCTTGGTACTGTTAGTTTACAAACTTATGTTAGGTGACAGTTTTTTATATAATCAATAACTTTTTTGAGTATGTAAAAAATGCATACAACAAAATATGTATAACTAAACTCTTAAAGAGATGAAATAAGGAACATGCAAAAACAATAAGTTTCACTTGTTTATTAGCTTATGTATGGCATTCAAAAGCAAAATATAATAAATGTTCAAAGTTTCATAAAATAATCTAATATACGTAAGATTCAAGGTGAAGTCAAACAACCTCTTGAACTACTAAACAAGCTGTTGAAATCAAGATGTGGATCCTCTAAAAGTTTAAGGTATGAAGCGTACCATAATGTGGTGTGTTGTTTTGTGAATCTCTATGGTTTTCTTTTATGTGTTAACCGGAGATCATGGCTGGAGCCATCCCAAGAAATCTTTAGTTTCCTTGGACTAGGGTCCAAAAAGTGGATGCTAGATGTGCACAAGATCTGGTAGGTGGTGCAATCTATCCTAGTCATAGTAGACATTAAAATATCATATCTATCTTAACAACACCGCAGATTTTACATAAAAATGTGATTCGAGGACACTAAGTACTGTTATATATTATGTGATAGCTTTTACACATGTATTCTAGTGACGTTGGTAGTTGTTTCCGATAAAAATGATGTATGTTCAAATCATTACAAGTAAAAGGTTACGTGATGTTAAAAAGTAATTAAAAAAGAATTGCTATCCTGAAAAAAAGTGATATTGTTATACGTATCCTACTTGATATAAATATAAAGGCTTGTATACAACCTTTAATTAAATATATCTGCCATGATCTTGAGTGAAAAAAGCTATTTGAGTGTATACAAAGCCAGTCGTATATGAGAAGACTGCAACAAACTGCTTTGAGGTCAAATAGTCAAATAGTCAATATTTTGACCAGGCACAGTGCCAGTGCAGGGGGTACCCCTACCACCTTTCATGCCCTTATTTACTTTTGTCACGTGAACTTCACGTTATTTGGGTCGTGATCTAGTGTACCACAATATTTATTCATTGAAAATGCTCTATCAATTAAATGAGTGAATGATAAAATGGTACTAAATGCGGTTTTTTGCATCATGGCAATTCCCCTAGTTAGATGAGATGTTTTTCTTCTCGATTAGACCTCGCTTAGTACTTGCGTGTATGCGGTATGCATTGGTTGTTACACTGATAGACTGCTTTGCGACGTATTAGACGTGCCTTTTTATTGCTTTTCAAACGAAAATGAAATTCCTATTATAGTTACCATTGGGTATTGACCTTTTGTTGATTATTAAAATAGTGTTTGATGTTGATTGGGGTTGTAGTCAATTGATGTAGTTACTTGCTATTTATTTAGGTTATGCCCTCATAAGTTACCGGTGTTTATAACCATGGTGAAGATAACTTTTAGGATTGCTTAGAAAGATCATTCAAGTTATTAATTATTAACTATTAAAAAGCAATCATAGTACCATCACCATTCACCTATTGTCACATGATTTTTATAAAAAAAATTAATATTCATTATTACTTTTAAACACGTCTTGTTTAGTTTGTAACTTTTGAATTATATATCTCTTAAATTATGACTATATCGTTGCAACATGTTTATTTTTACCTATGTGACTATATAAGCTTTCGAACAATTTGCTCGAGCAGACGCAACACCTCCATTGGTACCCTCCAATCATCTATATGGTTAATCAATAGAGACTCGCCCTAATGTTGATTAATTTGGGAATTATGACTATTAAAAAATAATGGTGAATCAATACCATTTATTAATTTTTTTAACACTAATATTATTAGTAGGATTTTTTTTGAAAGACAAATGTACGACCTTGCTTTGGATTATAGTTGTTATTTTAATTGGGCTCACCTATTCGTTTTCCAATCAGGACCGCACACTCAACCCCCTCAGGAGAAAAGACATTGTTGAGAAACCCTCTGGCTTAACTCTAAACATTTTGCTCAAAGCGAGACTTAAACCCATGACATTTCATTTTACATGTCATGAGTATTTTATCTTAATCAGTTAAGCTATAGATCATTGATATACTACATGATTTGAACTCCGAGTCATATGTCATTGACCATTAAAGTATTCTTTTAGAGACTCAACATCATCTATTAAATAACTATTTTTTATTATAATATAGGGTTTGACCGTTTGAAAAATAACTTAGTTATTAAGATGATTTGTAACTTGGTGAAGTGTTGGTACGTTTTTAGATCCTTACGCCAAACCATCACTTCTATGACTCACGTGGGTATGTAATTCTCCTTCCTTCATGTGCTTATTCTTCAAAAGAAAATCATATTAAAACACAAGTTTTTGCATTATTTTAGAAAAATGTATTTTCAATTTTATAATACTAACACCTCGATGTCTCGTGACAGTATAAACTCTTTAGGATATCTCGTCTTTAACTACAAATACAATATTAGAACTTTTCAGGTGTTGTATATACGCAAAAGGTGTAACAATAATAAACGATTTACAACCTCTAATCCTCATTTAGCAAATGAAGTTTTTGCAAATAAAATATGGTCAAATAAGAGTTTTTGCAAATAAAATATGTGTCTTTGCTCAGTTTGAAAACCAAGTTCGGTTCAGGTTCAAAAATCAGGTTTAGTTTCAAATCTGTTTTTTTTAGTCTAATTTTATTCTTAAAAAATTATACACATTGCTGTTAAATTATATACCAGAAGAATAAACAAATAATGACCTATCAAATAATTGCATTTTTGTGGCCCATAAAAGAAATATGATTAATGTTCTCATTAGAATATGATTATAAACAGAACCATCATACAATTGTGGCCCATAAAAGGACTCTGAACCATAGTAAATGTCTTCAACCTCCATACACATTTGAATTTGCTTATTTGCCAAAGGTAGAGATTCAAATCATAGGATGGGAAAGCTTTTTGAAATTATTTTTAAATAATGCTATGATTTCTTAATATCTTTTCAATAATAGTTTATTAATCAACACTGTGTTTAGACTTTAGAGAGAGTTTTGATGTAAATCACTATGGTAAATTTGGATTTTTTATTTAAAATTTGAATTATATATACAATACTAGTTTTAGTTACCCGTGTATTACACGGGAGTTGGAGAGTTAATTATTAAAATAACACAAAACATAAATAAAACTAAATGTATTACACGGGTTGAAAAAATAAAATTGATTAGTTGTTGATTGTTATTTATATGATACTAACATTAGTAAACCCGTGTATTATACGAGTTAAAAAATAAAATATTAATTATGATGAATGTTTATGAAGTATAAAATAATATTTTAAAATAAAATATGATTAAAATTACATATGAGTAATAACTATAAGTAATAATTTTAATTTTTATTTTTATTTCCAGAAAAATTTAACCATTTTTTCCAAACAAACCGTATTAAAAATATCATTTTTAAAGTTTTTTTTATTATAACTCCTAATTTTAATTATTTTTAGTTTATAAAGAAGTTTACTTTTTTTTAAAAACATCAATTTTAAGATATTTCATATTTTGAAAATGTTTGATATTTTAGAAAAACTCTTATTTTATAAAAATTTGTTTTCTATAAATAACATTAATAAAAAACATCTTTTCTTAATTTATTAAGAAATATTTTTAATCTTAAAAATAACTAAAATTATTTAGTTTTTTAATTTAGGTAACTATTTAAGAGGAGAGAGAGGCGGGAAAAACAAACTTAGTGGGTCTAGAAATGTGACAAGTGTCCCCCTAAGTTACTCTTTTAGTATTATATATAGATTATAAAGCATACAGGCTATATGAAGTATTCAAAACTATAAAGAATAAATTTTATGTATTAAGAGACTGAAATTTTATAATGTTGAAAAACTCAATCCGCAGATATCTTTATGTAAAGAAATTTGACTTACTACAACCTGTGAAAAACTCAACCAAACAAATTTAACAAGTTTCAATTTGGAATCCAATTCCTTCAAACTTTAGTTACTTTGACAAATTATATTTTTTTCCCGAAAGGGTTCATGAACCCAATGTTCCTAAGCTTAGCTTTTGTTATTTATATACATTAGCGTTATCATGGTGGGTATGGTAAGGTGGTTAGTTACATGATCTTGAATTGGCCAGCACCGTAGGGGTAGGGGTCGCTCGCTCGCAGTGGCCACAAACAAGGAACTAGTTGAACAATGTGATGTTTAATTAAAAGAATAGGAATACAGGTGAAAGTAGTTATAGCACGAATCTAATAGCCAAATGCACTATAACGAGCTAAGTGTCGGGTTATAGACACACCAAACATTAATAGCAAAAACACAAAGATTGAATTTAATTAATGTTCTTAACATAGGTAGGTTACATTTCAAGGCCTCAAGTGAACATCTAATTTTAGCCTTTCTTATTAAATCAATGTTCCATATTCAATTTCTTTTTAATTAATCTATAAATTCTCATGTCCGGCCACTGATAACTTAGGAAAGAAATTTAAATTTCAAAGAATTCAAGAAAGTTGTCATTCCACAATGTTAATTAGAAGGAAAATTTGTAAAGGTGTAAATTTAATAATGCCAAAAAAATAACGGTGAAACATGTATGTTCATCCCATGGCAAAAAAAAAATATTTTAAAAACGCTCAAATAACCCCACATCAAAGCTGATCCACTTTCAAAATTCACGGGCTCCAATATTTAGTGTGGGAATTAATGAGGTAGTTTGAGTGGTTTTAATTAAAAATTCTCTTTTTTAACGGTACTAACTATGATTTCATAAGAAGATTGGCTGGTTGGCTGGTTAGTATCGATAAAATGTTATAAATATTTTATGATTATAAGTTATAACATCTTATTTTATGAAACTATAGTTTATAATTATTTTTGAAAACTTAATGTGTAGACTTATAGGTTGATAGTTAATTTTAAAACCCAATGTGTAGTTGTAGGTTAACAACAATGACTAAACATGCCAACAAGTCACTTAATGATACAAACCCGCATCAAGGAGTGTTTAAGGCATAATTCAATGCAATTATGTATTTTGGTTTTGGTGTTTTTAGTTGCCAGTTCCTTGCTAGCCCTTATTGTAAATTTTCGTTGTTGTCTTTCAGAACAAAAAAGAAAATTTGATTTTATTAATTCAAATTATTGATTAATATCAATATTAATCTCAACTAATAATCCGACCAATATTATTCTTCACTTTTGATTTTGTTTTTAATAACAGTCCTAGTCTAATTGTTCGTTAAATCCCTTAGTTTTTTAAGACGTATCACATGACGTTAGTGATGTCACATATAAGGTAGTTACAATTAAAAATATAAATATATTAGAAATCATTTTTTTAAAGATTATTTTCTGAAATCATTCAACATAACTATTTTGTCGCCAGTTAAGTATTTGGAAGACAAAAAAAATAATATTGAGTGATATATTTATATTTTTTAATTTTAATTATTTAAAACGCATGTCGCATACCACGTTACGAGCAACGCCATGTGCCACGTCATAAAAACTAACAGAGTTAACAGATAGTTAGATTGAAATTGCTATTGATGATAAAATCAAAAGTTGGGATTATTATGTGCCAAATTATTAGTAGGGATTAATATTCATTATAGTCAATTGTTTGAATTATTAAAATATAATTTTCTAAAAAAAATTGAAATCATGAGTGACTTGGCAAACGTAGCAGTTCTTGAATTTTAAAGTGACTTGATGAACTTAGTCCGTTTGTGCTTACATTTAGATCGTGATACAGTGAATTTACATAATCAATTGTGGTTATATTGCAATGAACGACAAGTAATATTCAACTCTAATCTTTCATTCATAATATTTTATAGAAACACATTTATCATTCACGACAACCAGTAAACAAATTTAAAATATTCATTGAAAAACACATTTGGCGAAATGAAAGCACCAAATACTTCTTTAAAAAGTTTGATATATATGTAAAGCTTATGACCCTGTGTATTACACGAGTTGAATAAATAAAATATTAAATAGTTATTAACAAAAAGTTAATGAATTATGAAACAATATTTGATACAAGATATGATTGATATTACGTACGAGTGATAAAAGGATGATATCAATTTTTAAACTTTTATTTAGATATTTTTTGTTTTTTAAAAAAAAGTTTGTTTTTAAACAAATTGTTTCAAAACAAACCGTTTTAAAAAAAATGTGTCGTTTTAAAATATATTGTGGTTTTTATAAAGTTTTATATTTTTAAGAAAAAAAATTATTTTACAAAAAAATTATTTCTTTAGGAATTGCATTTGTAGAAAGATCTTTTTTTAATTTTATAAAAAATATTTTTAATATTAAAAAAATTAAATAATATTAGAAGAGAGAAACGGGAAAATAAAATATAGTTGACCTATCATGCGGCATCCGAAAACAGGTTTTCTTTTATTAGTATAGATAGAATTATCTTAGTAAATACTAATCAGATTTTTTTTTTTTGTAATAAGTAGAATAACACTAATATTAGTTTATCGCCAGATAATTAAATGGAGTAAAGTAGTTTAGTAAAATCTAATTGTTTAAAACATGAAAAAGCCTGATGACTGTTATGAAGCCCAAGGCCATTAGGTCATATCTTACTTTTTAAACGGGCCTACAAGCTTTAATTACAATTTACAAGAAAAAAAAAGTTTTGGATAAAATGGCCCAAAATTGAGAATTTCTAATGAGCAGATAGGATTGGTTTCAAATTTAAAAGCAGAGGTATCATTTCATATCAACCCTTATATTAAGAGGTGCTCAAACCGGATTCTAAACCCTACCCGGGACGGGTTGACCCGGTCTGGTTTGGGTCAAAGATTTCAAAACCGGGTTTGATTGGCTTCCGGCCGAAACCGGTCTGGTTTTAAAAATATTTTTTATTTTACAAGTCCACTATAAAAATCTCTTTAAATAAGCAAAAATATATATAAATAACATAGAACTTAAACAAAATTAACTTAAATTAAATAACTTCTATGGTAATTTAGAACTTGCTTTATAAATTTTTAGTTAAAATTAACTTAAATTTAAACAATTATTTTTTGCTCAATGCACCCATAGAGCTTAAAGGGCTCGTTAACTAAAGAGGATATTAAAAAATTTATTGCAAAGCAGGTAGGTTAGATTCGAACTATTTTATGATTATGCAATGTCAAAAAAATATTTTTGTAATGGAACAGGTTGGACAGGGTCAGGTTGGGAACTTGGCCCTTTGAAACCTGGGCTGAACCAGGTTTTGGTGTGAGAAGGCAAACCAATTTGGAAACCGGCGGGCTCTGTCATGTTGGAACCAAGTTAAGGGTTGCCAAGGTTAAACCCAAAGCAAGTCGGGACCCGGGTACTTTATGCACCTACACTTATATAAGGGATGGTTTCTGAGAAAACCAATAGTTATGTGAAAATCAAAGAAAACCACAGAAACCAATAACATAATTCATAAATTTTATGTTATCTTAATTGTTAAAATTTTATTAAAGTATGTGTTACATATATATTGAACATAAATACGAGAATGAATAGAACGTATACGTAACACTATGTCATGAAAACTGGTTACATATACGTAACCTATATGTGAGGTATATGTATAACCATGCTACGGTTTTTCATTTGATCCACACCCTTATTTATATAAACACACACATATATAAAGGGTAGTAATAAAAAAATTATAAGTTATGTGATAGGTTTCGGTGGTTTTATTTAGTTTATACATAGCAATTGGTTTTCTCAGGAATCATTTCCCATATGTTTATATGTATATATATATATATATATATGTGTGTGTGTGTGTACATATACATATATATATACATATGTATATATATACATATATATATGTATGGATATGGATCAAATGTTAACACTTGTTTATTGCGATAACTCTTTAACCCAACTAGTGGTCCACAACAAGCCACGTCATCACTGTAACTTAGAGTTACAGCAGTAAAACTAGTGGTCTAAAATTGATTTCAGCTTATTGATCTTATATTGTCATGCTAGTTTTCATGCCCTAAGGGTAGTTTGGTCATGTATTCAACCAAACAACACCTTACATCATTATTAATAAATATAAAAATTGATTATATGGTTGGTCCCTATGGTATGTATATATTGTAAGATTTATCCCAACTTTTAAAAAATTAAATCTTTGGTTTTAATTGTTTCTCATGTCGTAACATTGTGTTTTTTGGAATGGATGACAACTTTGGTTTTTGTTTTTCCACACCCTAAAGCCAACAAACACAATTAAGTTGACTTTGACCAAAAAGTCGGTTATTGGGGCCATTCAATTGATTAGCTTGACACGTCCTAATTTTGTTTGTATATTATACAGAATCCGATCGACTAGAATAATGAAGCCATCGAATTTATTATTAAATCAAACTTGTATTGTTTTATTAGATTGTAAAAGAATAAAAGCCACCGAATATATTTACGACTAAATCACATCATCCATGATATATTATATTTTAAATTTAGGTGGAAATTATGACACAAAAGATTATTGGGTTTTAGAAACATGGGTAGAGTTATAGTAAGAAATGTATTCAATCTAAAAAGTTTAAAAATAATTATGGGTTTGACACGTGTTTTTTAATATTTTAAAAAAGATATTTTAGGAGGTGTTTGTTTTTTCAGAAAATATCTTTCTAACCTCTTTTGTCTACGCTACGCAGATCATGCACAGACGTTGAGGTATGTACATTGTTTGCTTTTTAAAAGATTTTTCATTAAAAAATGTCCGCGCGAGATCTATATGGTGCAGACTTGACACAACCACTTCTAAAATATTTTAATGTCTGTAGAGGATTAAACACCATCACCCACCACCACCCATTTCCACCACCACCACCACCGTCCACCACCACCACCACCACCGTCCTCCACCACCGTCCACCACCACCACCGTCCGCCCCCACCTACCGTCCGCTACCACCACCACCCACCACCTACCACCACCAACATCGTCTTGCACCGCCGTATACAATCACCAGTTAATTTTAACAGTCTGCAGACGTTAAAAACAATCACTCTTCTTGTTGCAGACTGCAGATTTTTGGTCCATATCTTCTTCTGCAGATGTCTGCCATTGTAATCCGCAGACTGCAGACATTTTGCTGCAGAAAAAACAAACATCTTAGTCATTGTATCAAATAAATCAGCTCATTGTATCATATACGTTTAATATGTTATATATTTTATATCATTTATTATATGTATTCATCATTGTTTTTACGTTTTAGATCACTTTGTGTTATTATTGTCATTGTTTCTATAGATTATATAAACGTGTTATCAATTATTGTGTTTTAAATTACAAATGTCCAATAATATACTTTTATCGATATATTTATTAAAACTCGTAGTGTTGAAAATAACACAGTGTGTTCTTTTTGTTATTATTTTTATATATTATATAAACTTATTATCTATTATTATTTTTTACAATTTGAAGTACACAGTGGTTTTATTTCATCAATGTATTTTTCAAAACTTATATTGTTCAAGATTACATAATGACGATAAAAAAATACAATGAGATATTGTGTTATTTTGTTATTGTTTTTAGTGTATAAGATTAATTAGTTTGTTAATTTATTATTGTGTTTTACGTATGAAAGATACACAATAATTTTATTCCATCATTATATATTTTTTAAATTCACTATTTTAGAATAACACAATAGTATTTACAAAAACATAATAATGAATAAAAAGACGCAATGAATAGTATTAAAAGACACAATGACGAGATATGAACTAAAAACGTAAAAAAGTTACTAAAATTTTATATAACAATATTGTACTCATCTTAAAGATAAAACATTAGTTTTTATGGTGTAATTTGTCACACCCTCAAATTCCGGGTCTGGAATTTATCACGGAGAGGTGAGCAAACAGGATCGAACACAGTAGTTACACATGAGATGCAATTATCTATATGATGGATTTTAGATAATCATTACATTAATGTTCAGAGTAATATTATGCGTAGTGGAAATATATATAGATTGTTTCTTAATTACACGTCTTATCATATCTCAGATAATAAACAATATGTATCTTGAGCTCTTATATGATCCTACGTGCATGTCCATAAGCTTCTAGTAGATACCTGAGAATACATGTAAAATCAAGTGTCAACACAGGGTTGGTGAGTTCATAGGTAAGTAAAACATAATGATAAATCATCAACTATCATCAATTAGGATTTACTGTAAAAGTGTGAGTTTAATTTACTCACCGGTATATGAATAGCCTGTCGGAACCCTTTTTAATAAGGTGAATCCGCTATCCCACATACCCACTATGTACAAGCCAACAAATCCTTTACATAGGATTTGCCCATGTATCATAGTTTAATATCCTTTTCATGTGTATATTATGTTATTTATAATAATTCCAAATCAGAGGGAGCAAATCCTCCTTTACATTTATCCTCATATGGGTTGTAAGTGGAACTATAATGTCAAACTTATATAGCGCACATCTGCCTTCTCACACCAGAACAGTCATCCCGAATGACAGCAAGATCTTTGTGCATCTTGGTATGGACCACATGTCCAAACCTTTGTGGGGGTCAGTCACTCCCCGATAGTACTATTCAAAAGATCCCTGCCTTGTTAATAGTCCAGTTTACAGAGAAGGATTTTCATTATAACCATATGTAATCATAAATGTGATTCAATTATTATTTAACATAATACACAAAATAATTTATAATTTCAATTACAACATGTATCATTCCCTAAAATATTTAAATGATTTAAAAAGGGGAACAGTTAAGTATGAACTCACCTCAGTTCTTGTGTGGTGTTGACAAGCTAGTAAATTCCTCCTAAGTAATTATAATTCACATAAGTAAATATATACAAATCCATAACCTAAATAAGTTAGATCTTGAACATGGCGTTCAATCGATCTAGGGTTTGGTTTTCGAGGATTTGTTATAAACATATAACCAATCATTTAATTATCTTTGTTAATTCTTAATAATTAAAAATTTATATTTCATAAAATTTGATTAGTTTAATAAAGATTTTAACATATCATTATATTCTAAATAAATTGTAAACATTATTTAAACATGTAAGTTTATATTTAATTTTGTAAGATTTTATAAATATTTAAATTTATAAAATCTAATTTGTATTTATCTTATCATAATTAATCCATAATTAATAATATAATGTCCGTTAATTATTTGATGATTTAAATTATTATTTAAAATTCATAAAAATAAAAATTTATAACATTTGTAATTATTTTATAAATAAATAAATAAATAAATAAATAAATAAATAAGGTTTTTAAAGAAATAATTTTCCAGAAAATAATTATATGACTTCTAAAATAAACAAAGTTTATAAAAATTATTTTTATAATTTTTAGTAATTTTTCTGTATTTTTAAAAGGCCAAAAAGGGCTTTAAAAAATATATGTTGGGGGTCGGGTTCGAACCCATGACCTCCTGTCCACACTCCCACACACAAACCAGTAAACCAAAGGCATACAGCCGCGGTATTACTGGTTTCCAATTCCTTTTAAACAGCTTCAATCCCACTCCCCCAAATCGATGAACCCTAGAATCGGTTTCGATTCAATTGACCATCAAAACGCGATTGTTTATGAAATCATTCATGGGGCTTTTGATCCCCACACAAAATCAAGCAAATCCATGTGTTTAATTTACCAGAAAGATGTCGAATGGATGATGAACAGTCGAAGAACAAGTCGCGACAGTCACGAGATTGGTTTGATACCCAAATGTTGTTGTTAATCAAATTAACTTTGAAGTTAGCTTCGAATGAACTCACGGATGAATAGCCCTCTGTTTAATTCGAGTTAGAAAGGTCAGAGGGTGGTGTTCGACACAGTTGCAGGTTCGCGGAGGTGATGGTGATCGAATGTGGTATTGTTGATAGTTTCAGATGAAATTAAACCCGATAGAGAGTTTTAAATGTTGAAAAGTTTGTTAGTGTGCAATCAATTTCGATTATTATTATTGTTCAGTGGGCGATTGTGGTGGTTGTCGGCCGAACTTTCGGTCGAAGTGGGAATCCCATCAAACCGATTCAATTATTCAAATTCCAGTGGCCCACGAGTTCGAGGCATTCACGCAAAAGTGTCGGGGTGATTTGATTGAATCAAAACCGTGTATTTTGGGCGTTTGGGTCTCGCCGGAGGTCCGCCGGAGACCGGCCGGAGAGGGTGATCGGGCGGTGGGTTGGGATTTAAAACAATTTACAGAAATGGTCCCTCAACTTCCAAGACTTATTATTTCATGTAGGAACTTTTAAATTTTAGTTTTAAAAACTACATTTTTAACCCCTGGACTTATTTAGTTCATGTTTTTAAATATTTAAAAGTTAAATAAACTTTTATAAATAATTTTGTTTAATACAACACTATTATTATTATTATTATTATTATCATTATTATTATTATTTACTTTATTATTATTTACTTTATTATTATTAATATTATTATTATAATTATTGAAATTTTTGAAATTAACATCAACGTATCTAAAATTAATTGTTCATTAAATTAACTTTTAATTAAATAAAAATTCGAGACGTTACAATCTAACTCGAAATTTTCCGGATTGTCACATAATTTTCATAAAAAATAATTTCGTACATAAAAGTTATGAACATTTAAAGAATATGTATTACTTTTTATATGTAATTTATTAAAATACCGTTTTAATAATTTTTTTTCTACATATTGATCTAAACCATTGATTAAAAATATATATGGTTAAATTACTTTTTTACACCTTTTAGTTTTAGAGCCTTTCTCTAGAATATTGATTCTGATTATTTTAAAAATAAGTTGTATTTTGTAATCTCTAACCTTGAACATGATTCTTATGCTTATATGTTATCCTTTAATCACCGTCCATAAATAAATTCAAATCTATAATTTACACATTTAATCGGGTACTCGGGTATCTGGGGCGGACCTAAGGCCAGCAATGGGGGTCGGTCGCACCCCATAAAAGTTTTTGTTTATTAAGTATCTATTTGATCAAATCTCAATCGACCTCAAAGAAATTTTAATACTGAACCCTAAGAAATTTAAACAATGAATCGAAAAATCAACTAAAGAGAAAGAACACTTGCCAACTCACATCAATTAGATAGAGTGCTTAAGAGGAAGAAGAGCAGAGAGAGATGAAATTTTCTTATATTGGGGTTGTGAGATGGCTAGAAAAAAAATGCACAGGTAATATGCTAAGCAAATAAATAATCTAAATGAAATAATTATTTCAATAATAGAAACATTCCAATTAACCGTAGCTATTGTAAAATCTATACTTATTAATAAAACAATATCTTTATTGTCACATGTCATTTTCTTAATCTTTTATTTATTTGATTTCCGTCTAAAAATATATCTATTCTTATTCTTAATCATAGTTCATTTGAATAAAATCAACTATTATTATAATTAGTGAGTTTTTTTTCCTTAAATAATGTATACAGAAAATTTATTTACCAAAATAGATGTTTAAAGAAATGTTTTTTTCTCACTATAATGCTATTTGTGAAATTTATTTTACTCTAAAATAATATTATTTAAAAAGGGTCAAGTACCAACGTTAATAAAATTGTAAAACCATTTGGTTCATATGTTGTAATTAAAAAACAAAAAAATTTCTAAAACTTATTTTTATTTTTTTAATTAAGTAAGACTTAATTTTAAATCGTCTTTTCATATAGAAAAGTTAAATTTTTTCACTATAATTTTGTTTTAATTTCACATAAAAGTAGGCACATTTTCTTTTATCTTTAAAATTATATGTTTTTTGAAAATATTTTTAAGTAGCTTAATATATATAATAAGAAAAACTAATTTTAACAAAAAAGTACATTCTTTAAAAATGTTTAATATAAATATCATGATGAATAAAAAAATTTAATGGTTTATTTTTATATTTTTCGAACTATAAATGTAATCTTAATTACCGAATGCATGTATGTTGTTAATAGACTCCCAACAACAATTAAGTGAGAAACGAGTCACATTGTATCGTAAGACACTCGGGACTGACTCACTAAAAACTCTAAATAAGTGAGCTTAAATAAGCTCGAACTCATTTTACGACTCATTTAATAAATGGTTTTGAGCCCAAACTTCATATGTCGAGAACGAGCTAACTCGCAAATCGAAAATATCATTGTATGTATATGATGTTTATTTTGTCTTTTTTGTATATACTTATGTAAATGATTGTTACTATATATTATGTTTAAAATAGTTATATAATATATATCGTTATTTAAAAAAAGTTGCATAAACCATTTAATTCATAAAAAGAATCTTTTCTATATAAGAACACGTATTTTATAAAATGACGTTAAAAATATTGATGACGAATGCTAAACTTTATTGAAAAGGTTTTAAGAAAATCTTTATAAAAAGAACTATAAAACATATTTCAAAACCATAACATGTGCTAAATTAGTTTTTATTTTATTGAAACTTTATATTTTTAGTTTTACTTAAATAACATTATGGAACACAGAAATAATTTTACCAATCATATTATAAATAATTAAAATTAACTTTCCACTAAAAACACTTATTTTGTTAAAATTATTTTTCTACCAACACTACATTGATAAAAACTCATTACAAAAGGCATTTGTGACGGGTTTAAAATAAAACCCTAAAATAAATTGTAAGTTATAGTTGACTGTTTTCTCATTTAAAAACAAGTTGATTTTATCCCTACCAAACATGTAATATAATGAGTTTTTACATGTTCTATCACGCTAAAATTGTGAATTGAAAAGTGTTGGATTCTTGCTTATTGAAACAATCAGTTAAAGGTTTTCTAATTCACTCTTCTTATGCAAATCAGAAGAAACCCCATACGTGTCTTCTATTCCGAAACGATTTTAGATATTTTATCAAACCAATGGTCTCAAATAATCAATTCAGGGTTTCAATTTCCCAAAATCATGATATTGATTTTCAAATGGAAAGATAAACCATTTCATATCATTTTCAATTTATAAGCATTACATGGTTTCGATTTGCCCCAAAACATTCAGCTCACCGATCCTTTTACGCCTTCATTGATCTATATTATATCATTCACACCCTGAGTTCTAAATCACAACAACTCTTTTGTAAAGTTTCAATTCAGTGCTCATATATACAAATCTCGATTGCAACAGTAATAGTAGTCCGTATGATTAAAGGATTTGGATTTTGATTTCAAGATAAATTTTAGTATTTTGTTTTTTTACATCAATTTTTAGATTTGTGTTTTTGTTTATGAAAGCATGAAACTTTGATTTAGTTTTAATTGATGTAAGCATGGAACAAATTTATGTTTTCGGTCAATAAAAAGAGAAAATTGCATAAATGGTCCCTTTGGTTTAATTAAATTGCATGTTTGGGCCCCAAGCTTTAAAAATTATAAAGATAGTCCAAACTTTTGTGTAATTATTGCATGTTTGGCCTCTGACACCGACTCAAGCTCTATGTTCCATTATCTCAAGTTACAAATAGACATGAATTATAATTTATTAATATTTGACAATGATGTTAAAATTACAAACAGAACATCACATTTTGTATATAAAGAAGTTTTCGGATGTTTATGAATGTTCTCATGCTCAATATAATTTGTTTATTATCTAAAGTTCTTATTTATAATTTTATTTCATTTCATATTATAGACTATTTAAACTTATAAGAATTGATAAATAAAAGCTAATAATATTAGATATAGTTGAGTTTAAAAAGTTAAACATAAAAATTGATATATAAAGTATTAACAATAATATTATGACTTACGAATATTTTTAAACAAAAATAATTTTTAATGATTGAACTCGTGTATTAATTACACGGGTTTTTAGTTTAGTTATAATTAGATAATTGATTATTTCCTAATTGAAAGATTTTAATTAGCTATACTTCCTATTAAAGAATTTAAATCACGCAACTTATTCTTATTTTACATTTATGTTAATTATTATCGAAAATTAATAGTTGTGGTAATTTTCTATGCTTTTTAAAAAACTGAAGCATTTTCTGTGAAATTAAAATCAAACTTAGAAATGAAATGTAGAGACATGCTTACTTTTTTTATATTTTTTAGTCGTTGGCTGTTATGTTTTAGTTTTATAAGTATAAAAACAACAAAAATGATCTCTCAAATATAATTTTCAATAAAATCTCTTCATCTCTCAAATATGATCTCCAAATATTCTCCGACCCAACCCGATTTTTACCGGATCATTTTTTCTATATTTAGTGATACACAACCGACATTAAAAAAACCCCATTATAAAATTTTCTAGGTCCGTCACTGGTATCACATTATACATACGCCGATACATTAATATGTGTATACAATGAATTTGTATATAATTTATGTTAATTCCTATCCATCTAAAAGAAATCCACAAATCACATGTTATTTACACATGTTAATCGTTATAGGTTCACAACAAGGTGTTTTTAGGAAAGGAGGTTGTGTGGTGGAGAGGAGGTTAAACGTTTTTATGCAAAACTGACGAAATATGGTTATGAGAGAAAGGGAGGAGAGAGTTGACATGTTTTTATAGTTTATTTTAAAGCTGGTTTTGCCTGTGAACGACTAACCACGAACAGGGTGTGCAGGGTCCTATGATGATCAGTGCTCTAAGATATTATTGGATTATGTCACGTTCATTCTTGAATTTTATGTTACATTTGCAGTAAAAACACTTTTTGAAAGTTGTACCAATTAGTTTCACAATAACAAGCCTTCTGAATTTTGTAAAACGAACAGATTTGGTTTTACTCCAGTTACGTTTTCCAAATCGTAATTTTAACTACAAAATAGTTTTTTCACTAACATTTTATCATTTCAATTTTCATCCACTTCAAATCATAATGTTAACGTGTGCCACACTATATTGTAATTATAATTTAAGACCTTTTATTCTTTTAAAAGTCTTCTTGTTTGTTTCGTATGAATTTCCCCTTCAACAACCACCTTGAGAAAAAAAAATACTACTAATAATAATCAAGAGAATAATGTTTATAGTCAACCGCTTCAAGATGATCTGGTGGATTGACATATAGTTCTTTTAATAGAGATTTGGGTTTGGTCCTCTCGGGTATACACCTCAGGTTGCTAGCCACGACGATGATATTGATCTGAGTACGTCGAGTGGTGGTCAAAGTGTTGTGTTATTGTGGGGAAGAGATGGCAATTAATTCGAACCACGTCCTTTGGTTTGACTTAGAGCCATGAGCCGATTGCTTGTTTTAGACGAGGGTGCTGTAGGCTGGTTATCAAGTCCAGTACACTTGTTTTTTTTTTCTTACTATTAAAACTCCAATTTTTTTTAAACTACTCCCGATGACAATTCTAATTATATATCTACTGGTCTATTCATGAAATTTAAAAGCTTAGACTTTCAAATAAAGCACCACACATGTTACGAACGTCGTTGTCCAAATTTTCTATTTGAACTTAGAAACTTTGAGCGTAATGATGGCGTAGGTTTCTATAGTCAATAGTTAACTTCAAACATAATAAATAGGGAAAAATCTAGAAACAAGGAAAGTGTGGATTAAAAGACGTATGAAGCATGTCAGGACTCAGGAGTTTTATCTTTAAAAAACTATTTAAGGGGTATATTTGGAATCATATCTTTAATTAATATATAATATTATTATTAGTAAACCCATGTATTACACGGGTTAAACAGATAAAATATTAAATATAATAAAAGTTATTAATTATAAAACGATATATTAAGATATGATATCATTGGAATTACGTATGATTAATAAATAGATAAAATTACAGAAAACGTCCTTTAAGTTTATATAAAGTTGCAAGTATCGTCCTTTATCTTTAAAATGTACTCTAAACATCCTTTATGTTAACATTTTATAACAGAATTCGTCCTTTAGACTAACTGTCGCTAACTTTTTCAGTTAAGTCAAAGGTAATTTGGTCTTTTTACCTTTAAAGGACTATTAATGTAGACTTTTCTAAACGTAAAGGACGTTTTCTGCAACTCTTTTATTTTACAAAATTTATGTATTTTTACAATAATATATCTACATATTATTTTTAAATAACATAATATATATTATTTAATTATTTTCATCCACGTATTATCTGTAAATATCTATTGTATAATTTATATTATTTATTTATTTATATTATAAATACGTGGATGAAAAAAATAATGTGTATATATATATATATATATATATATATAAGACGTGAGTGAATATAATTAATTAGCTATACGTGCATGAAAATATTTAATATATTTAGTTATGTATGAATTTATATGTATATATAATACATGGATCAAAACAATAATATATATTTATCGTATATAAATAAAATTATATATTTTATCTAACTCTAAACACTGTTTTATTATTTTATTATTTATATAATTTATATTTATATATAATATGTGGATAAAAATAATTAAATTATATGTATATATATATTCGTTATATAAATCATATGTATATGTATTCTTATAAAAATACATAAATTAAATAAAAGATAAAAAAAGTGATAGAAAACATTCTTTATGTTTGGAAAAAATACATTAATAGTCCTTTAGAGTCAAAAAGACCAAATTACCCTTGACTTAACGGAAAAACTTAGCGGCAGTTAGTGTAAAGGACGATATCTGTTACAAAATGTTAACATAAAGGACGTTTAGAATACTTTTTAAAGATAAAGGACGATAACTGTAATTTTATATAAACTTAAAGGACGTTTTTTATAATTTTGTCTAATAAATATAAGTAGTAAAACAATAATATAAGCTTTTTAATTTTTTTATTTTTTTCAAAGATGAATTAAATATTTCGTTTAAAAATAACATTTTAAATAAATTTTATCTTTAAAAATGTCCTTACTATAAATCCCTATTTAAATTATTTTTTATATTAAATACTTAACTTTAGAAAAACCAAATTTAAAAGAAAAAGTTCAAATACAAAGTATATTTTTGCTACAAAGTGTGAGAAAACACAATGAGTCAAAAAAAGATACAATGAGTCAAAAAAATACATAAAAAATTATATCTCACAATCAAAATCAAAATTCAAAAAAGTAATTCGGAGCTTTTGTTCCCCTAGTCGTCCTCAATAAGAAAAAAAAATAAACGAAAAAATAAAAATAATTAACGTTTTTTATTGTGTCATTTATTAAAGACACAATATATAACTTCATTGAGTCATTATGAAAGACACAATGACGTCATTGTGTTAATATAAAAGACACAATGACATCATTGTGTCATATAATGACACAATGGAAAAAAAATTTATTTTTTTTATTTTTTCTGAAAGAGAACAACGAGATGAACAAAGGCTCCAAAGTATTTTTTTAAAATTCGATTTAGATTGTGAGATATAAAATTTTTTGTGACTTTTTTAGCCTCATTGTGTCTTCTCACACTTTGTAGCAAAAATACACTTTATAGAATAACCTCACCCAATCTAAAATATTATGAAAAATAGTTTGATTTTTTAGAAAAAAAAATTCTTTTTATACAAAGCTATTTCTATAGAAATAATATTAACTAGTAAAACACACCAGCAAAAAACATAAAGTAAAATACACCAAAACCCTAAATCTATAACACACAAGAATATTTAGAACCCAAAACTAAATCAAAACACAACACCATACACAAAACAGACGAAAATCAAAGCCGCAAGAAGGCGACAGTCAAAATAGAAAACCGACGAAAAACAAAGCCCCAAAAAAAACAAACAATAGGAAAACCCAAACCTTAATAGCGAGTATCGTCAGGGTATCGATAACGAAAAAAAGAAAATAGAAACCCAGAGAAAGACAACGACAACGAACATAATCGAAACATACATCAAAGAGACGTGTCCGGACAAAAAAAACTAACAAAAAAAAACCTCACCCCCAAACCCCACAAAAAAATCGAACCCACACCCAAAACAAACCATATTAAAACACAAATAAAAAAAAGAAAAAAAAAAAAGTAAAACATAAACAAAAAAAACAAAAGAAAAATTAAAACCCATAAAAAAAAAGAAAAAAAATGCCCCCACCGACCAAAGCTAATAATAAGAATAGTAATATAAAGATCTTTTTCTTAATTTATAAAAAATTAATTATAATGTAAGAATAAATAATATTATTAGTAAATAATATAGTTGTTTAATAAGAGAGAAAAGCGGGAAAAAGTTTGATGAAAATAAATATGATGCTGATACTTAATGGTGAGGTTATTCTACAAAGTGTATTTTTACTACAAAGTGTGAGAAGACACAATTAGCCTAAAAGAGTCACAAACAAATTATATCTCACAATCTAAATCGAATTTCAAAAAAGTAATTCGGAGTCTTTGTTCCTCTCATCGTCCTCTTTTAGAAAAAAATAAATAAAAAATAAAAAAAATCATTGTGTCTTTATATGACACAATGACGTCATTGTGTCTTTCGTAAAGACACAATGACGTCATTGTGTCTTTCGTAATGACACAATGACGTCATTGTGTCATTCGTAATGACACAATGACGTCATTGTGTCTTTTACAAATGACACGATAATAAAACGTTAATTTTTTTATTTTCTTTTATTTTTCGTTTATTTTTTTTCTTAGTGAGGACGACTAGGGAACAAAATATTCGAATTATTTTTTTGAAATTTGATTTAGATTGTGAGAAATAAATTTTCTTGTGCTTTTTTTGACTTATTGTGTCTTCTCACACTTTGTAGCAAAAATACACTTTGTATTTGAACCTATTTCGATACTTAATACCCCCAATTACCCTTTTATTAGAGTAAGAATATTATATAAATAAAGAACGTATAAATGTTAAAAAAATGTTATAGATATAAAAAGAGAAAATAGCATAAATAGTCCCTGTGGTTTGATCAGATTGCATATTTGATCCCTAAACTTTAAAAACTGCAAAGTTAGTTTAAACTTTTATATAGTCATTACAAGTTTGGTCCCTAATTTATAAAATTTCAAAGTTAGTCCAAACTTATATGTGGGTATTGCACTTTTGGTTCCTGAAGTTGAATGTAAAAGTTAGCTTAAACCTTATAAAATGCATAAAAATTGAATGAACTACATTGTCAGGGACCAAATGTCCAATGTTCATACTAAAATTTGGACTAACTTTGTAATTTTTAAAATTTAGGAACCAAACATGTAATTTGGTTAAACCACAAGGACCATCTATGCGTTTTTCTCATATAAAAAAGTTATAACGTTTAGGTTGTTCATATAACATGAGAACATTTTGTTTTATAATTTAAATCAAAGCACATCCCACACGTATATGTTTGATGGTGATTAAAGATCATGTAGGCAAATAGACTTTGACAAAGCAGAAGAAAACCTATTTCATATGGGAAATAGTTCACCATACTTTAATATCTTGTTAGTCCCAAAATCGTACTAACACATTGTTTGTTTGAAAAAACTCCTTTAAAATTAACTCGGTTTGTAAATATGAAAGCCCTAGCCAAGATCGGTTGTTTGTTGGTTTTTCTGGTTGACTCGTTTAAATTAAAGCCTAAATTTTAACACACATAATATAAATAGTTGATCAATAATACACCACTTTTCATCGATTTTCTTTAACAATGAATAATCTCAATCGATCACGTAATCTTTACATCCAGCAAGGACGCAACCCACGTCAAAAATCCCTTGGCAACTCAATCCTTTATCAATTAAATTCCTTATGATCATAATTTTGCGGGTGTCAGTGTCTAAGTAAACAATTTGTTGAAACAAGATATCCCAAGAATTTATTAAAATAGGTGAAAGTTTAGATTCAACTTTAATCTGTGATAATAAAAAAAGATTTCATGTTACTCCAAAATGTTATCTCATCTGTGAATTTAGTGCTGATGGTGATCTCGGTTTTCGTATCCGACTAATAGAGATGAACCGGTGAATCAATGTTCCGGCACTAATACTTTATTTATTAAAAGAAAGTAAACAATTTGTGTTGGGCGCGTTTTAGTGAAACGTGGCCTACTCAAGATAATTTAAATAATTCATTTTTCTGCCGATATTAACTGTAAAATAAAGACAAAAGTAGTCACAAAACTGTGAGCGTTAAGACTTAAGACTTTAAGAGGAAGAATCGTGTGGCGAAATATATAATACGAAAACGTGTGGCTGTGTTCTCCATAGATATCCATTGCCCACGTGGACAATGGTAGTTTGGATATTTGTTCAAAATTATAACTACAAAATAGAAAAACAATTACTAAAACTTTGTATCTTTTTAGTTTAGATATGAATCTCATACCAAAGCATAGCTGTTAATCATTGAATTTTATAATACATAACGGCATTTCTTTATTAGTTTCGGATATTAACTGTATAATACCACTAGGTTATAATCTCGTGTAATACACGGGCTAAATAATCTCGTGTAATACACGGGCTAAATAAATTTACTGTTATATGGTTTATTATATAAAAAGTTATTTATTTAAAAACTGTTTATTATACGAATTGAATAAACTCATGTATTACACATTTGAAAATTTAAAGTTAACATATTTGTATTACACAATTGAATAAACTTATAGCATTCATAATTAAGAGAAGAGAGAAGCGAGAAAACTAATTATTAAATGACTTAAATGGTGACAAGTGTCTGGATATGTTTTTATATATTAGTATGGAGATGTAGTTGATATATTACTAGATTATACACAACTTATACTGAGTGGGGGTGAGGGGGCTCACTGCTGAAATGAAAGTTGGGAAGATGTGGGTTTCAAAAAAATAGTCGTTAAGCCTCGTTAAAAATAAAAAAAAAGTTTCTTATACATATCATTAAATTTTAGAAGACGAGAGTGTAGCTATTTGTCAAAATTAACAATGAAACATTCCCCAATACAATCACTGATCAAAAAAAGACTCGAAACTTAACATTAATCAAGAACCATCAAATACACCGAAACCTTCGTCAAGAATTGGTCGAGTATTTGTGGGCTAGACGACTCGATGATCTCGTATTAAACTAGTATTTGTATTGTTTTTCAAAAAATTAAGTAATGTTTTCTATTTATATTTTAATGTAAGGTTTTAAAAACAATTAAAATAAATTAAATAGTTCGTTAGAGCTCCTGATCACCTAATCCCCAACACGATCATGCCACTTAGTCAGGGGCTCTATCCAGCATTCAATCAGCGTCATATGTTGAAATTTTATAGAATAATCTGCGAAAGAGCTCTAACTTATAACACATAATCTTAAAGATTAAAATATTGGTTTGCCCACATGGCACGTTGACATTTTAAATAAATATATATATATATATATATATATATATATATATATATATATATATGTACATATATATACATATATATATACATACATATATATACATACATATATATACATACATATATATACATATATATAGATCTATATATATACATATATATACATATATATATATATATACACACACATACATATATATACACATATACATATATAGGATCAGGATCATTACAAAACCATTTTTTTATTTTCAGAAACAAAAGAACCATTGACTTACATAAATGTAAATTATAAACCATTGGTTTACATAGATGTAAGTTAAACTGGTGATATTTAGTTATTTTTTTATAGTTTATTATTCATGTCTGATATACACATATGTAAAACAGGTCAAGTATTACTAGACTTAATATACATTTATGTAAATCAATGGTTCTGTAGTTCTGAAAATAAAAAGTGGTTCTGTAATGATCCTAACCCTACATATATATACATATATATATACATATCTATATATGTATATATATACATATATATATGTATATATGTATATATATATACATATATATATACATATATATGTATATATGTATATATATATACATATATATACATCTATATATATATGTATATATATATGTATATATATATGTATATATATGTACATATATATGTGTGTGTGTATATACACACACGTGTGTATGGATGTATATATGTACATCTATACACACGTGTATAGATGATGACCAACGATTAATTATAATAAGGGTGTATGTAGAACACTCTCGAAAGTAAGAGGAGGCAAAATATATATGTATATATGTATATATATATATACATATATATATACATCTATATATATATGTATATATATATGTATATATATATGTATATATATGTACATATATATGTGTGTGTGTATATATGTGTATATATATATACACACACGTGTATAGATGATGACCAACGATTAATTATAATAAGGGTGTATGTAGAACACTCTCGAAAGTAAGAGGAGGCAAAAATGATATTATCAATGTTGTTGGTATACTTCAAAGATGTTTCGTTTGTAGCTATTATTATTATATTTGAGTCAAAAGGCAACCCGTGTGCAAAACGCGGGTGGAATATAGAACCCTATATATATTTCTACATATGATCATTTGATGCAATAGATCCACTTGGCTATTTTAATACAACTCTACATCTAAATTCACTCTATAATACTTTGATATTTTTGATTTTAATGGAGAAAGACCAACAATATAAACGCGTATTTGTTCACATTGACAAAAATGGAGACGGGAAGATATCTCCACCCGAGCTCCAAATTTGCATTGGAAAGATTGGTGGAGAATTGTCATTGGAGGAGGCGGAGATGGCAGCGGCGTTAATGGATTCAGATGGCGACGGGATGTTGAGCATGGAGGATTTGGTGAAAGTTGTGGAAAGCGCGAATGAAGAGGAAAGAATTAATGATTTAAAGAAGGGGTACAAAATGTACGAAGAAACGGAGGGGAGTGGATGTATAACCCCGAAAAGCTTGAAAAGGATGCTTAGCAAATTGGGAGAGTCGAGAACTGTTGATGATTGTAAGGTTATGATTGCTAAGTTTGATGTCAATGGTGACGGCGTCTTAAGTTTGATGAATTCAGGGAAATGATGACTTGATCGATAAATGATCATGAATTTGATTTCAATGTGTGAGTGTGTGCACATATAATTTTTTTTCTTAGTTTTGATGAATTCATAGAAACAATGACATGAAGGATGTATTGTTTTCTGTTAAAATTGTTCTTTACAATGTGTGAAGTAATTTTAATGGTATATAAATCATTAATTATTGTATTAGGCCTTTGTAACATAACATATTCTTGTCATTTGTATAATTCGTTTTTAACGAGTGTATGTAGACTTTAGTACGTTGTTTCATTTCTTATGTCGCAATCTTAATGATAATTCATATGTAAATTTTCTTGGTATTATGTTATATATACAACAAAATCAAATAATAAATCGTTTGAAAACTAAATTCTAATAATCTATACTATTGACTACTCGCATGTTAATTATAACTAACAATTTGTTCAGTGCTAATTTTAACTTTTGATTTTGTTACTAATAACGTTATCAGCCTAATTGATAGTTAACCTTATTAGTTTTTATGACGTATTACGAGACGTAACTCACCCCGTTAGTTTCTTATGACGTATTACGTGACGTAACTCGTGGCATGACGTGCAACATAATTATAATTGAAAATATAAATATACTACTGAATTCTTTTTTCATAAAAGATCATTTTTTTAAATTATTCAGTATAACACTTTTGTTGGTTTTTGAGTAGCTTGAAGACAAAGAGACATAAAATTTGAGTGATATATTTATTTTTTTTATTTTAATTTTGTAAAACTTCATGTCATATGTCACGTCATGAACAACATCATATGTCATGTTATCAAACATTAATGGAGTTAACGAACATGTTACACTAAAACTATTATTGGTAACAAAAAAGGCTTCCATTACTTGCTTCAATTGCATTGAATTATCCTTTCTGGCATTAGACTTGTACCTAATTAATCAAAAGTTGTATTAATGTTAGTCAAATTGTTAATTAAAATCAATATCAATATTTTAGATTATTAAATTTTAGAGTTAATCTCGGTTTTGGTCCCTGTGTTTTGCAAATTGACTCCACTTGAGTACCAACGTTTATTTTATCTCCATTCGAGTATCAAATTTTAAAAAAGTTATCTGTTTTAGTACCAAATTTTAAAAAAGTTGTCTGTTTTAGTCCTTTTGACTAACGGTGTTAACATTTTCTGTTAGATTTTTTAAAAAGACGAAAATACCCCTAAGGGCTAAAAATATATCCATCTCCACTACACATCACACACCACCACCCCTAACCTCTCAAACAAACCCCACCACCACCAGCAACTGATTCAATCTCCGAGACGGCATCCTTCATCGTTCTCCCACCGTCGGCAACAGCATCGACCAATTTCCTCACACACGAGTAATACTCCTCCAATTGAGGGTCGATTACAGCCTCCGAAGCGGAATTGGAGTGTTCGGGTTCGAAGATGGGGCGCCAGGATCCGGGATCGAGCTGGTGGTTGGATCGGGAGTCAGATTCGCCGAAGTAGTCCCAATCGGCGACGGAAGGGTCGTCGGGGAGGTCGTCGGAGGGGGCGTCTTTCAGGTCGTCTTGTGAGAGGACGAGGACGAAGGGGCGGGAGGTTACGGTGGTGGAGAGGAGGAGGGTGGAGAGGAGGAGGGGGAGGAGGAGGTGGTGGGTGGCGTACGGTGGTTTATGGTGGGTTTGCATAGCTCCGGGTGGGTT
The DNA here is from genome assembly GCA_024085815.1 of Flaveria linearis. NCBI lineage: Eukaryota > Viridiplantae > Streptophyta > Magnoliopsida > Asterales > Asteraceae > Flaveria > Flaveria linearis. Next base: position 52,263,893 of record CM044012.1, read on the forward strand.
GGTTTCTTGCCCTTTTATCAAATCTTTTATCAAATCTTTTATCAACGGTGGGTTGGTGTTGGTGTTGGCGGTGGTGGTGACGGTTGTAAGTGGCGTTTGAGATTGCTTACAATAAGCCGATCCGTCGATCGACTACACAGAAATCCATAATTTCTATGTCTATGCGTATGTATATGTTTGTATGTATGTGTGTGTGTGTATAGATATAGATCGAAAGCAGAAGGGCGGTTAAAAGATAGGGCAAAATGGAAAATCATAAGCAACGGAGGGGGTCAACCACCCTTCGGAAACTTCCATACCATCCGTTGCTTCATTTCTTCATCGTCTGAGTTTTTCTTTTTGCCCCAAACCCTAATTCCGGTGGTGGAGTGTGCCGGCGGTGGTGTGTGGTGGCGATGGTGTGTGGTGGCGATGGTGTGTGGTGGTGGAGTGTGCCGGCGGTGGTGTGTGGTGGCGGTGGTGTGTGGCGGTGGAGTGTGCCGGCGGTGATGTGTGGTGGCGGTGGTGTGTGGTGGCGGTGGTGTGTGGCGGTGGAGTGTGCCGGCGGTGATGTGTGGTGGTGGTGGTGGTGGTATGTGGTGTGTGGTGGAGATGGTGATATTTTTATAGCCCTTAGGGGTATTTTGGTCTTTTTACAAAAATCTAACAGAAAATGTTAACACCGTTAGAAATTTGGACTGAAACAGACAACTTTTTTAAAATTTGGTACTCAAATGGAGACAAAATAAACGTTGGTACTCAAGTGGAGTCAATTTACAAAACACAAGGACCAAAACCGAGATTTCTAAATACTAGCATTACTAATAAGATTTTGGCACGTGGATTGACGACTTAAATTAAAACGTTTGAAATCCGCCACACCATAGTTGCGCGCTCAACAACCGTATCATACCTGGGTTCAAGTCCTCGCATCTTTTTTTTTTTTGGTAAATTTTTAACATTTTTGCTTTTTTTAGGTTGGTTTTTATTTGCCACCCATTTCTTCTTGTGGTTTGTTTTTTGTTTTTATATTTTAAATTTTAATATTACAATTAGCTTTTGAGGTTTTTTTAATGCAATAAAACTTTGAATATAGAAACGACTGTATTTTATTTGCGTTTCGCTATATATTTTACAACGTATCATTTTTATCTACTTTTAGTATGATTTTTAAGTTATAAAATTTTGAATACACTTTTGACCAAATATCCTACATATCTTATTTCACCTAATTTATATAAGGGTTATTGGGTTTTAATCATCTCAATTTTTATTTATTGACCGTTATTAATTTCAACTCAGGAAATGCTTATAGTCACTCTTAACTTTGAATTTATTTTCTTACAATGATCCCTTTCTTCTTGTGGTTTGTTTTTTGTTTTTATATTTTAAATTTTAATATTACAATTAGCTTTTGAGGTTTTTTTAATGCAATAAAACTTTGAATATAGAAACGACTGTATTTTATTTGCGTTTCGCTATATATTTTTACAACGTATCATTTTTATCTACTTTTAGTATGATTTTTAAGTTATAAAATTTTGAATACACTTTTGACCAAATATCCTACATATCTTATTTCACCTAATTTATATAAGGGTTATTGGGTTTTAATCATCTCAATTTTTATTTATTGACCGTTATTAATTTCAACTCAGGAAATGCTTATAGTCACTCTTAACTTTGAATTTATTTTCTTACAATGATCCCTTACTAATTGAGAGTAAACCTTTGTTAGTCTTTTGATGAAATTAGGCCAACTTTGAGCCATTTTTCAACTACAACACCACCTAATCTCAGTTAGGTCTATTTTCCATTGTCTAGCATCCATTATCACCTGAAATCTACCTCTAATGAGTTCGACGGTTCAAATCAGGAGGTGAAGATTGGTAGGTTTTTGGGTGCAGAAGTTTCAAATTGACGGACCTGATGATAGATTTCAACTTACTGTTCAATGTTTTGGCCACAAAAACAGTTCACGTCATCAAAAAACTATCGGGGTTAACTCTCAGTTAGTAAGGGATCGTTGAATGAAAACAAACTTAAAGTTTAGAGTATCTGTAAATATTTACTAAGTTGCGATTAATCTTGGCCAATAAATAAAACTTGGGATTATTAAAATTCAATAATCCTTTGCGGATGATATTGTGTTAATATCAGAATTTAAAATTGTGCTTAATGAGAGGCTAGAACAGTGGAGAGCAGCACTAGAGCACAGAAGCTTAAGGATAAGTCGTTATAAGACGGAATACATGCATTGTAACTTTAGTGGTGAGGCTGAAGAAAACACCCAAATCAGCATCCAAGGTATGGCTGTCCCACTGACGTCTAGGTTCAAGTACCTGGGCTCGTATGTACAGGAGGACGGAGAGATACACAACGATGTAGCCTACCGTGTTCAAGCAGGATGTTGCAAGTGGAGAGCAGCATCAGGGGTTTTATGTGATAAGAGGTTTCCAGCAAAACTAAAGGGAAAACTATACAGAGTGGCAGTACATCCAGCTATGTTATACGGAACAGACTGCTGGACCATAAAAAAATCGCACGACAAACAAATAGAGGTCGTGGAAATGCAAATGCTGAGGTGGATGTGTGGACACACAAGACTGGATAAGAAACGAAGTGTTTCGACAGAGACTAGAGGTGACCTGTATCACAGATAAAATACGAGAGGGAAGATTAAGATGGTTTGGCACGTGAAGAGAAGCCGATGTCAGCACCCGTTAGAGCCGTTGAGAACATCAACTTAAAAGGTAGGAGTAGAGGAAGACCTAGGTTAACTTAGGACGAGATAATTAGGCGAGATATGGTACAATTGCACCTCTCTGAGCACATGATCAAGTATAGGAGTGTGTGGAGACGTAGAATTAAAATTAAGGACTTTTTGTCGGATCAGTGGGTAGGAAGGGTAAATGAATACATGATGCAAAACCACTCACGTGATGTGTACGTATTCCACATCTGCCCTTTATAGATGAAACTTGCCGCTTATTTGATGTATGCACTATCTAAATCTTTATGTGATATATACCTATGTGATGTATTGTGACACCCTACATAAATCACACATCGGCCGTGGACAGAAGAGATTCCTGCTTCATAAGAAATGTCTGGTCTCTAATATCACCAACGCGTTTTGGGCGTATTGGCTATGGATGAGAGGAGAACTCCACAGTTAAGCGTGCTCAGGTGGTAGCAATCCAGGGATGGGTGACCTCCCTGGGAAGTTTTCACCTGTGCAACCAAAAGCAAATCCGTGAGCTCCTCGTGGGCAAAGCGGATAATATTGGTGATATGAGAGGTCGGGTGTTACAGAATGGTATCAGAGCCACTCTTGTGCCGTTCGGGATGTGGGACATACCTCACCGAGGATGGTGACTTCTCGGGCTCATCGAGGACGATGAGTCCAAAGGGGGGGTGATTGTGACACCCTACATAAATCCCACATCGGCCGTGCACAGGAGAGATTCCTGGTTCATAAGGAATGTCTGGTCTCTAATATCACTAACGCGTTTTGAGCGTATTGGCTGTGGATGAGAGGAGAACTACACAGTGAAACGTGCTCAGGTGGCAGCAATCCAGGGATGGGTGACCTCCTTGGGAAGTTTTCACCTGGGCAACCAAAAGCAAATCCGTGAGCTCCTCGTGGACAAAGCGGACAATATTGGTGATATGAGAGGTCGGGTGTTACATGTATGCTATATAATATGCTTGCTTGCTATTGTTATTGCTTTTGTTATCGAGTCGAGGATCTATTTGAAAACGGTCTCTCTATCCCCTAAGATAGAGGAAAGACTCGTCACCACCTATCCCTCCCAGACTCTGCTCTTGAGTGGGATATACTGGATTTGTTTGTTTAACCCTTTATATAATAACTAATTTACCCTAACTTATCTAAACGGAAGTCAATCCCCTACCATTAATAGAACTTCATCATTTTAACTTCAAAACTTTGCTATTACATTCAACCACCTATTTAAATTTAAACATTTTAAATGGTAAATGTGCGACCCTGCTTCGGAGGATAGGTAATATTTTAATCGGGCTCACCTATCCGTGTTCCAGCCAGGACCGCCCAACCCCCTCAGGAGAAAACTTATTGCTAGAAAAACTCTCTGGCGCCCAATATATCAACATATTGCTCAGAGTGAGACTTAAAGCCATGACCTCCCTCATATTTAAAGTTATGAGTATATTAACTTAAACAGTTGGTTTAATGATAGTTTGTAAAGAATGAGGGGTTTAGTAGAAAAAATCTAAGGTATGGAACTATGGAAGTGGCGAAGGGGTGGTCTTTTGATTTGTGAAAAGTCGTTTTTGTTGATATATATTGGGCCACTGAATACAAGAAAGTTCTGAGTCATTATATCCGGCTAGTGGCCCATTGCAAAATTAATGTTTTCAACGTTCCACACTTCCAGATGCCCCTTTTCATTGGTCACAACAAAGTCAACAAAACGCAGTCAATGAACAAGTTTACCCCGCCTAGCCCAGGATATTTTTAATGCATGAATATCTTAAACAGACTCATATATTTGTTTCTCAGCCGTAACCGCACCCTCAACTTTCTTCGAAGATAACTCACAATTAGAAAAACTCTATGGCTCGACACTAAGTATTTTTGCTCAAAGTGAGACTTGAATTCAAAATATTCTCGTTTTTTATTTCTTGAATTCACCTTAACCAGTGCTCAAGATCTTTTAATCTACTTTTTTATACCGAGAGAAGAAATTTTTTATTAGATGAAGGGGGCTAGCAAGAGACTAAATACCCCTACAAGGAAGGGAAGGAAAATAGAGTACGTTTAAGTTCTTACAAATTCAAGTTGAAGAAAAAGATTGAAGGAAACAATTGGTTAAAAGAAATTATGACAATTCTGATCACATATTTTTAATCTGTGCTATCTTATAATGATTTCTTTAGGGCAAAATTGATATTTCACGTAATTTTAATACATTTATTAGAAGCATTTTGAGTATTTAATAATTTTAGTATATATGACTACGTTTTGCTATTTAATAACCTATTATGTAATATGCTTCAAAAAATAATTACAATAAAATAAATTTATTCGAATGATTTTAATGTATTCATTTTAAATGATATCCACGGCCTATCATATATCATAAGTTTGATAACAGTATAATAACAAAACGTTAAAGTATGTGTAGACATGCATGAGAATCCGAGTGTTTATATAATTGAACTCACCAAAATCAAAAGAATCCAAAAAAAACAATCACTAATCGAGTAATCGGTGCTGATTTTTTTTTTTCAGGCTGGTATTGTTGTCCTAAGGTTTTAATCAATCTAGCAAGTCCAAGCCGTTAAACAAGCCTGAACTAAACCGTTAGTAACGATTTGTTTTGGTTTAGTTTTAAGTTCAACAGTTTAGTTTGATTTTCGATGAAACCATTATTAACATATTGGTTTACAGTTTAACCTGAAAACCGTTAAAAACGAACCATGAACAACCCTAACAATTGGGGCGGATTATATTGTATCAACCTAACATCTCTTTATTTTAAGAGTCTAGGCATATCCCATATTAGTCATTAGCTCTAGAAATATTAGGTTTAACTAGGGTAGTAGGGTTTGATAGTATTTTGCATGTATGAACGTGTATAATGATAGTGTATGGTAACTCGAGAAAGAAAATCCTTAGATTTGTTGAAGTTGCCTTAAAATATGATAAAAGTTATCAAAGATATTCAAACATTGAGGTAATAAGTGCTGCACTAACTCCATACTTGACTGTAAAGCCTCAACAACTCTTAGTAATATTTCCAAATAACTGATAGATAATCTTGGTATGTATTCATACTTAAAAGGGAAGACAAATGTTGGACCTCATAATTTTTTTTTAACAGCAAATGTGCGACCTTGCTTCGGATTATAGGTGGTATCTTAATCGGGTCCAGCTATTCATTTCCCAGCCGCAACCGCACCCCCAACCCCCTCAGGAGAAAACCTATTGCTAAGAAAATCGCATGACTCAACTTTGAGCATTTCGCTTAAAGTAAGACGTGAACCCATGACCTTTTAATATTTACATGTCATGGGTCCAACATCTTAACCAGTTGGTCTAGGGATCATTGGTGACTCGTAAATAAGGTTTATATTAGAGGGGTGTTTAAGTTGTCATTAAAAAAAGTTCACTTAATTCAGTTACACCATAAAAATAAAAAATATAAAACAGAAAACCAAAAAGTACTGACCCATTTAAATTGCCTCAAACTCTCGATAGACAATTTGTTTATACCTAAACAGTGAACACACCAAGTTATATAGAAACGTAAAAACGGGTTACCAACTAAATTAATCGAGTCCAAAGGTTCAAACGGAACAAAAGTCATACAAAAGGTATTGCAATTGTTATAAATGTAATAGAGCTTCTTATATTTATCAAATATGATTAGAGTAAATTAACAGAAAATGACATTTATCTTTCTAACTAATTTGAGAACTTTCACTTTTCAATATTTTTCTTTACTAATTAACAATTACACTAGATAACCTTTATGATATGGTTTAATTCATTTTTGATTATATAGTCTAACGGTCGTTAATTTGCATTGTTAAATTAGATCACATAGTTAATATATTATTATTTTAATATTTAAGCTTTTGCATTAAATATCTTTTTTTTTCTTAACCAGATGACCTACTATACTAAACGACATCATCGTAAACTACTTCCTATCATATCCGAATATGTCTGAATATGAGTTTACTGTAAATAAATTTGGCCTAGTCTCTTACTTTCAAGTTACAACTAAGCCAGCATATACAACAAGAGTTTTTCTTATACTAATAATAGTTTTTTATACAACATAACACGAACCAAAACAAGCTATAAAATTATGCAACAAGCAACTAAATAACACAAACAATACAACTAAAAATCATCTGCATTTTTCATAGGAAATTGTTGTGCTACAAGAGGTCTGCAAGAACTCTCCCGGACAATCACTTGCTCCTCTCTTACCACCACCAACTCCGACAACTTCACCACCACTTCTCCGGCATTCGGCCGCCTCAACGGGTCATCATCCACACACGCCCTAGCGAGGTTCGCCAACACCGTTGCGACATCAAACGAATAATTTTCACCCAATGCAGTATCCATCCATTCCCTTAGTTTATCCCCAACGTCACCCGATTCAAGTATAGCCTTGATTTCATCTGATAAGCGAGTTTCATCATCGTTATTTTCTCGCCTAACCGGTGGTTTACCTGATAATATTTCAAGTAAAACCACCCCGTAAGCGTAAATGTCCATGCTGGGAGTAACAGCACCTGAAGTTGTGTGTTCAGGTGCTGTGTATCCTTTATCCCATGCAATAGGATAACTTGAGTTTAAATTACCCGAATAAGGTACTTCATTATTTGGGTAATTTTCATCCTTGATACACGCGTCCATGCCAAAGTTACCAACTTTGGCATGGAATTCTTCGTCTAGGAAAATATTCCTACTCTTGATGTTTCTATGAACATAACTCGGGTTGATTATCTGATGCATGTATTGTAAGGCAGTGGCTACATCCAAACAAATCTTTAGTCTTTGGTTCCATGTCAAGAAACAAGAACACGAGGCGATGAACTGGCTTTTCATCGCTAATCCGCCATGAATCCAATCTTTTAAAGATCCGTTTTTAGCGTACTCGAATACTAAAAACTCATCACGGGGTGTTGTGATCGATCCAAGGCTATCTGGACCTGTACAAACACCCAATAGTCTGATTATATTCGGGTGAAAACGAGTCAGGCCGTGAAAGAGCTCAAACTTGATCTTGGAGACCGTGTCATGATCTATGCGCTTGATCACCACCAATTTTCCTTTGAGGCGACCATGATACACAGATCCCTCAATAAGACTGGTGGAGGAGAATTCAGCAGTAGCTGCAGTTAACTCCTCCACCGTGTAACTCTCCACCACCCCTGTAGCAAGTTTACCAGGGGTGGTGGGGAGTACATGACCATCTAAAGATTCTATTTGGGACTCAAAAGAAACTTTCTTCTCACTTGCAGTCCTCACACTCAAATTCAACTGCTGAAACTCTAAATTCACACTCTTATCACACGACGAATAATTCTCCTTCGTCGTCTTCTTCCTCCTCTTTCTACATACGATCACATAAAACGCCGACGCTACAACAAAAATGCATATTCCGAAAGCAACCACACTGACCGCGATATAAACCCGAATCTTCCTCATTCTTGACTCCGAATGACTCATTTGAAAAGGTGTATGTGACTCAAAACTAAAGAAAACTTTTTCACAAAGGCGAAACCTTGTATCTTCTTAAAGATTAGTGAGTTTGATCACAAGATTCTTGAGGGTTACACTTGCAATCTTGTGTAGTAATATAGTGTAGCAAACTCTAATCCCCATATTCAGAAGGCCAAGATCGATATGGTGACACAAAACCGTTTGAAAAAAGTGATGATGAACAGCCCACATGTGAAGCATTTCAATTGTTGGGATGGTTGATAAGTGGAATCCAGATAAAAAGTTGGAATTTGGGTCAAAGTTATATGTGTAATTCAGTTAATTCACCTGAGAAATAAGTAAGATTTGGAATATTTTATGTTGAAAGGGGTGAAATAAAAAAGTTGGCCCGTATCTCAACAACTTAGGTTCATGAATGGACAAACATCCGAGGTTGGTGGCCGGTGGTGGTGGGGTGTGGGTTGTGTAAAAATATTTTTTACCTAGTGGTAAAAATATTCATTAGGGATGAAATTGATGTTATATGTGCAAGCGGTATTGAAAATACTCATACCGAATTTGAGGAAAAGCGCGGTACAAAATACCGTACTGAACTATTGGTTTGCTACATGTACGAGACGAGTATCGGTACCGGTTTATCGGTTTGATGTTTCTATGCTTTTTGCTAAAAATTATGTTGTTAGAGCATTCGCAGCTCGTTCCTCATATATATGAAAGTGGGTGTCCTATATTATGAGGATTGTTGTGAGTGATTGTGAGTGAAAGATATAAAAAAATTATAAGGATTGTACCATGTTTTCTCATATTTGAAGAAACACGATACAACCCCTGTAAATTTTTAATATTTTTTTAAATGGTTGTGAGTGGATGACAGAGAAATTCTAATGATAAAGGTATAAAAATATTATTTAATTGAAAAGTAGAGAGAAAAAATAATGCATATTTAGTGTAATTATAAGGATGGAGATAAGGGATGGAATGTGAACGCTCTTACATGATTATTGACTAAAGGATCACAAACTATGATACCAAAAACATTTAAAAATTGAATAGAAAACATTCGTAATCTTGGACTTGAAAAATAAAACATTTAAACTGTCCCAAATATTGTATCAAAATGGCTAGAAAAAACGTTTTTGGTACACAAAACTAATCGGTACCTTTTAGTTTTTACCAGTGCTGCCTAGTTACAGACACTGAAATTTGACAAAATAGAAAACCGTCACTGTGTATATTTTTGTTCGATCGGTAACAGTTCTAGTACGGTACAGTCACCGGTAGTGGCTCATCCCCAGTTTATAGACACATTTTAGGCTCGTTTGATTTCTAAAAGTTTTGCTAATTGGACCAGCTAATGTGAGTGGGTGGCAAGAAAGATAATGTGGGTGAGGCTGATCATAAGCATGTTATGTGAATTGCTTTACAACATCTTATAATCACACTCATTATTGTAACACATAATCAAACACAACCTTATTTTTCAGAACCTAGATAAACAAATTATGTTGAGTTGAATCTGCACGTGAGTACACATGGTGCACATTGATCCGGCTTAAAGTTCACAGATCCCAAAAACAACTACATGGGAGAGTTATAAAGATAACGATGATACCAAGAAGTAAAGATTCTAGGAATATGGTTGGTTATATTTTTGAAAGCCTGGAACTAGTATTGAGAAGCTTGCCACCCACATGCAAGTGTTTTTGACTATTGAAAAAAAACAAGTTTTTTACTCCCGCGTTGCGGCAGGACGATACAATTAAAAGAAACAGATGAAGTTGCGACAATCCGTTACCCACTCGTTGCAGCGTAGCGGTACGATTAAAAGAAACATATGGTGTTGCAGCAAATCATTTACGGAGATTGAAACATAGTTAGAAAACATTATTATGCCTTAACTCGACTTGTTTATAGCCCGATGACTAGTTTCTTTTTAAGACGGGATGAAAGTTATGAAGGAAAATCATATTATATATTATATTACCAACGGTGAGTGTAACCGCTGATATAATTGATCTTGACCGTTGAAAAAACCTGAAATCAAATCCTGACCATTTAAACTCGGCAGTTGGTGCGGTTACAAAGTGGTTTTCTGTCGGTTTTTTAGGGCGGCTAAAAACATTATTTCCGCCGCTCCTACGGTTTCCGGTAGTTTCACACTACGCTCCTGCGGTTTTAGACTTTTATCCTCCGGGGCTTTTTCTCTCCCACGTCGCCGGTAACCTCGGTAACCTCCGCCGGCTGGGTTATATAACAAGCCTCGTACTTCTTCTTCTCTTGTCTCTTGGACCACTCCATACGGCATACATGTCTTTCACAATTGCAATTCACAAATAGCGAATCCATAAATTCCTATTCATCTTCATCGATCCATCTTCCGATCAGGCCATCTTTGTCTACACCATCGATCAAGCTGGATCTTACCATGCAACTCGATTTCATGTCCTCTCAACCGCAGTACCACCCAATGTTAGCCAGAAAACCAATCGCCGTTGCATCCTATCATGACGATGCGGGCCAATCCAAATGTTGGTTGTCGTTCTCATTTTTCATTATCCTTCAATGATTGATTATCTTTTTGTTATGTTCAATTTGGGCTCCAAATAGATGAAACACCAATGGAGATTTGAGTAGGTATGTATCCAATTCAATCTTGGATAGCAAATTAGTTTGAATTTATCGTATGTAATAATTAATTTGGTACAAAAAGTTACAAAACCCCTTATTAGTTTGAATTCATCGTATGTAGCAAACGATCATTAATTGAATTGATATGCCTTGATTTTCTAATGTAATATTAGAATATGCCCTAATGTGAAATTTCTTTGTTGCAGCATAGTATCTCTCGTAATTAGTTATTTTATCCTGTTAGCCTTTTAGCATGTTTTACTTCGTCTAATTCTTCCTTTATGTACTGATCTCGAAAACCTATTGATATGGTGCTACATAAACTTAAGTTTTTGTTATGAGTTTATGACACATGAATGAATAGAACCATCCGTTTTATGCTTTTGTTGAATTATAAGATAGTTTTGGAACTAAGGCTTATAATGTATGTAATTAACCATTTATTAGCGGCTTGACCCATAACATTGAGAATGCTGTATGTCAAACATGTATTAAGGTGTGCATTCATTATATTTTTTTACCTGTTTTTCACTTGGTCAATTTTTAGTACCTTTAATAACCAAACTTTAACAGCATGAATCAATCATCAATTCATCACTTTGTGTGTTAGTTTGAGAAAATTATAGTCACTTTAAGCTTAATCTAATCTAATTATAACATTTTCAGTCCAACAAGAGAACAATTATTAATAACTGGAGGAGCTGGTTTTATTGGCTCACACCTTACCTTGATGCAAATGATAAAAATGAGGTATTACTTCCATAAAAACATATTGGAGAAATTGTTGTTTTGGTACTTAAATATTCCATGCAGGTGATACTTGAAGATAATTACTTTACCAGGTCAAAGGAAAATAAGGATACAATGGTTTGGTCATTCAAGATTTAAGCTTATACTTCATGATATGTGTTCTGGTTATGATACATTGTAACAAGGTTTTTTGGTTTCCATGGTTTACGTCACTTGTCTATCTATCTAATCTTATTTTATGATACAGATGTCACACATATATTGCTGGTTGTAGTCAATCAAACATACCATCTAGCTTTTTACAGCTTCGTTGATATTTAACAAGAGATAAGCCTGTGAAGTATCTTGATCTCTATGATTTAATACTTAGGCTTATCTACTTGTGTAGTAAATATGGAACTTCTTTTATTTATATATATTTATTATGCTCGTGAAATATTCTAGCCCAAACGTTAAAATAGTGTTGCTAGGCTTACAGGATGCTGTTGACATCAACTTCAAAGGTTTGTGGAGATCCTCTTGTGCATCCTCAGGATGAACACTTTTTAGGGAAACTGTAACCCCATTGGTAAATTTGATCATAGTTAAATGTCTAATGCTTTAATTTACTATTGTTGAGCACTTTTAATAGGCTTTCTGTCACTCACTATACCAGTTACTTATAATACATTGTCTAACTGATTGTTACTGTACTTAAATGCAGCAATGAGCCCTTAACTCCTCAATCACATGGAACTCAGACTAGGAGCTTTTGTATGTCTCAATAATCTATTTTTTATAACTAATTCATATGTGAGTAGTTTATAGATATGGAAGTGTAGTGATTCTGATATATAATAAGATATGATAATATACAATAGGTTGGTTTATGATTTTCCAAACTTAATCATGCTTACCTTATAGTCAACAAGTCAAGTCCTAAAAATTTTGTTTATCAAGTCCATATTCATGAATTTGTGTTTAGGTTACTATGTTTATTTAAAGTGAGTCTTGGTATTCCATTTAAATGAACTGTGACTGTCTTTTATATTTTAACGTTTTTTTCTTCTTTCACATGTTAATGACTTTTCCAAATTAGGTTATTACATGCTACTAATGATTTCTTCTTTATAGGTGGGTTAACTCGTGTCTGACTCAGTAACAAATTCAAGCAATCTTTGGCAACTACTACATTGTATTTGTTATGGTTTGCATCAGGTTTCTCTTGAAAAAACATATTTGTGTCCACTTATTTGAATCATGCATGCTACTGTTCTGCTACTCATTTAGGCTTTAATAAAACTGTTTGATCATTTCTACTTATTGTGTATGATACTATTTGATTCTTTAACATAGAAGCTTAATATATATTCAAGAACCAAGATGGATGTAAACTCTCAATTACCATACAATTGCTATTGTTGCTTAATTACTTTTTCCAAACTTGATCCCTTTAATGAATTTTTGCATACACATTACGATCAAGACAAGAAAGCTGACAAACCTTCAAAAGTTATTGAAGAATAAGTGAGATTTATGATTGTCATTCACTGTCTTATATTTATAGTCTTAAAAATGTTGAAATGGAGTGTTTTATAAGTAATAACTTTTATAAATTATAATCCAACTGACTTAGTATAACCCCTTTTTATAATATTAATATTGTTTTCATGTCGCATTGGCAGACGAGGAAAGTGATGATTTAACAAAATTTAGAATGAGGGGTCTAAGGTGTTATCTTATGTATTATAGTATCTTATGTATTATAGAAACTCTACAAAAATGCAGGTATCCTATCATTGCCTGTTGAGCACAAGCCCTTAGGTAAAGTTTCTCGAATTTAGATGTCGATTTTGACCTTGTAGGGTTGGATATTAATGGGTCAGTGTTATAAAAATCACTGTATAAATTTTTGTCTTACATGTATCAGAAACTATTATTCATCTAATTAATTGAACTCCATGATTGATCATAGTTGTTATCTTTGTACCCTGCTCATTTTGATTTATCTTACGTATGCTAAACACATTTTTAGAAAGCAAATATGCATTCATTTCATTGTCAAACAAGAAGGATTTTGATTATTTTGCCACTGAGTTTCAAGAATAAAGGTGAACCACTTACTCATACTTCCAAAAAAATTGTTTCTCTTTTGTTAATTGTATTCAATACATTTTTACAATTAAATATTAGATAACATAATTTTTATATACATTTATTATCTTATTAAGTTAACAACTCTGTCTAGGTCAAGTTTTGTAATTCAAAATTATGATCCATATATAAAATTGGGTAAAAAAGAATTGGCCATTTTTGATGTGCTTCCCATTTATTATTATTTAGATTTAAATCCCAAACTTCTTTTGTTTTAAATGCAAAGAAATGCAATAATGTCATTATAACGTTAAAATACCCGGCCACCGGATGGGTATAAAACTAGTTATATATACTATAGGGAATAAACTCAAAACTCTAGAAACTTGAGAGGGTTAAAGTGATATTTTATAAAGTTAAGGGGTGAGTTTGGACATTCAACAAAGCTAAGGGGTGAGTTTGGACATTCAACAAAGTTAAGGGAGTGATGTGGTCGCTGGCAACTTCACGTTTAGTTTATACGCAGTGGGCACCTGGTCTCCTAGTCAACATCATGATAAGGGATGCATATGCATGTATAAGAAGTAAGGGGTTGTTTGATTTGGGCTGACCGGCTGACTCGGTCAGCCGGTCAACGTGTTTGATGTGGTTGTGTTGTGTTCTGACGGGTTCGTGGGTTCTGACCGGCTCCGTGGGTTCTGACCCAGACCCAAAACTAAAACATGCGAACTCGGCTGACCCCTCCCTTCACCTTCGTTACCCTTAATCGCCTTTGTTCGTATCATCATCAACCCTTCGTATCTCTTGTTCACCTTCTTCACCGTCATCTCATTCGTTGACTTCGGCGGTGGTGCGACGGTGGTTGTGGTGGTCTCCACCGCCATCATCGGAGCAAAAATGTTGAGATTCTTGTTAAAGATTGCTTATTTTCGATGGTTGTTGTTGGTGATTGGTGGAAAGATTGAAGCTTTAGGTTCCGATGGCATTTTGGGGTGGTGGATACGGTGGAGATGGGGGAGTTGACGGTGGTTAATGGCGGCTCCGGCGAGGTGTGGTGGTGGAATTGGGGGTAGTGAGTGTTGGTGTGTTGGAAAATAGGAAAGTGACGGTAATTGTTGTTTTATTTATTGCATTAGTGTTTTTTATTTGTTGTTATTGAAGGTTGTTTTGTGGAGTATGATTTATTGGATGATAAAAAAACTGTGTTATTAATTTAATTTTCTAATCTTTGGGTTTTGATTAGAAAAATGTTTATAAATTAAATTATATATTTTTATCATTCAGCCAGATACTGAATCAAACAGTCAAGTTTCAGTCAGATGCAGACTCAGGTTGTGTTTGATTTCAGCTGACCGGCTGACTCGGTCAGCGGGTCAGCCCGTTTGACTACTATTTCGTTTCAGCTGACTGAGTCCCCCGTAACTAACCCAAACCTAAAACTCAATAAGCTGACCCAATCCCCACAACCCCCCCATGCGCGGTCGCTTTTTGACACTCGACACCTACAACCTGCAGTTGATCCCCTGCGCGACCGCTTCTTTAACAACAATCGAGTCCCGCTTGAGACCCCCTCGGCAGGCTCCACCCGATAGATCCTCTCGGCCGTGCGACCCTCTTAGCAGATCCCCTGCGGCTCTTCCTCCACCCGATTCAGTAATCTTGCTTTCTCTTTATGAATTTTTATGGGTGTAGTTGTGCATGTAGATGTGTATGTAGATGTGTATATTAGGATCTGTATATGAATAAATAGAGGGAAGATTTTGGGATCTTGAGTCAAAGAAAAAAACTTGAAAATGAGTCAAAGAAAAAAATTATTGGGATTGAATCTTGAAAATGTTCTATAAGATATGTATATGTATAGATTGAAGGAAGATTTAACTGTATATTGGATTGAAGGATTCAAAGAAAAAAACTAGATTGAATCTTGAAAATGAGTCAAAGAAAAAAACTAGATTGAAGGGTTGTTGACTATTGGGATCTTGAAAATCTATAAGATATGTATATGTATAGATTGAAGGAATAATTGTGTATTTTGATTGAAGGATTCACAGAATGGGATTTCCACATTATTCTTGTAATATATAATAAACTAGGTTTGAATCCCGCGCTTCGCAGCGGGGGTTTTGTTGATTCGTTGGAGGTTAAGTAGTTTTAACTCTTGGCTGAATTGCAAGAAATAATACCTAAAAAGTTGGCAAAGCCCGCTATCAAGTTTTTAGCAATAATGGACAAATAATCTTCTGAATTATCTTGAAAACTATATTTAACACCAAATTTGTACTCGGGTAAGTATAGAATAATAATTAACTTACCTCAAGATTTAGGTTATCAACTATGTGTACAATAGAACCACCACCTTCACCAGAGCCTGATAAGGATCTCTCACACACCTTACATGCAGGAAACTCGCATCAAATTTAGACATAGACAAATTGATAAAACCAGAGTAAAATGGAATTATAAACATACCACAAGACTTCCATTTTCTAAACTTGTAGTGTATCTTAAGGTCTAGAAATCCCTTGCTGGAGCTAGTGTGGTTGGAGCAAAAATCTAAGATGCAAAATTAATACATTATTTTTTTGAAAATACAGAATTGCTGCTTCAAATGAGTGTATATATATAGTTAATGATGTATATTTATGTTTACCTGCGTATATACAAGTTCAATTGTCCCCCCATTTCCAGCAGGAAACATTGTAAAAACTTCAAGGGTACGACAGTCACGGAACCAAGAAGGACGATATTTAAGTATCTCTACAATCTACAAATCATGGAAATCAGTAATAAACACAATCAAGTGTCATATAAATCCTTTTGACTTGTTAAAATTAAGGAGAGTAATGTCACCTTTGTGGGCTCTAAACTTACGAGACCGCAGGCTCTAGCTGCCACTCCACTGCAACTCTGTGAAATGGCAAAGATCCCAACTGAATCCGGACCAGGCTGCAAAAAAGATTTGATTTGGATTAACTAATCATAATCAATTTAGACATTTCAATCAAGATTGTTACAGATTAGTCCATAAAGATACAAATTTGATAACCAAATTAAACACTTTAATCATGATTACTACTGTATAATTTAGCCCCCAAAAAAAGTGTAGACTTGGATGCCAATTTCGACATTTTGATCAAGATTATTATTATTAATTAATACAATTAGAGGTAAGGAGATTATAGAAACCTTCATCCCAGGCATCTAGACCCAATCAACAGCAGTTCCTCTGGCCTTTGAAAGGAACTCCGCCAAGGTCTCTTCTGCAATCGAGAGAAGTCTGCCAAAATCGCAAACAATTATCTAGTTAGAATTACCAAATAAAGTAAAAATAAAGTTTAAAGATAACTGTCATCTATGGAAGCCCGAATTACGCAGCCGGGTTGTTTGCATCTCTTAGAGAATGCTGTGGAGTGGTAATCACAGATTCGCAGCTTGCATCCGTAGCTGCTGAATCCTGAAAAAATATCGATTTTTCATGAATATTTAAGAACTGATAAAAGAATTTATTTCGCTTCGTTTTTTAGTAAACTTCTAGCTATTAAATTTGTATGTCCACAGTTAAAGTGAGTAGGAAAGAAACAAAAAAGTTTAACGACTAAAACAAACTTAAAACCTTTAAATTCCATTTGCTACTTGCAAGTTGATCAATGGGAGAAGATGAAAAGGCACTGCCATCAACATCACAAGCATATTCAACACTTTCTGTCTTTCCACAAGTAATTTCATGCCAAAATTCTTTTTCCACATATGAATACGTCAATAAGAGTATGCAAATTAAACGTTTCACGCAAATTTCGTAACTCTTCTAACCCCGATCTTAGTTGACCTACATAAACAGGCAAAAGTAATCAAAATTAACACATAATATAGACTACATACACATGTAATGCTCACATAATGCTCTATATATATAGTCTTATATAATGTACGTAATACACATGCATAGTACCACATGCACCCACCTACAAAAATTAACACATTCCCACTTGCTGTCAATGTATACGCCTACCATGAAGAACACACATACAAAGCACAAACAACAACGACCATAAAAATCCACACATAACACCCCTACAATAAAATATACTCTGAACACATGCATCCACCCAATATATTCAGATGAGCATACAAGACACACTCATGCATAAATCCATAGCATCTTGCATATTCATACCCAATAGGGGTTTCATTACACCTTGCTGGTGTTCTTGATAGCAAAAAAACAAAGAGAACAGCTGAAATTTGTAGTTTACATGCTGTTTGTAGACAGAATATTTTCAGTTAAGCTTCAGCACTATATCATATAGCCATACAGAAGTGTTCGAAAAAAAAACACTAAATCATATAGAAGATTAAATGGCAATGTGTGACATTCAGAGAGTTCAGACTGTCTAGCCAGAACAACTATCAAGCTGTCACTTTCACCTAAAATAGCATTTGCAAGTCTGAACATACTTTTGATCATTATAATTGCTAAAATTGACACACATAATCAATATTAACTTTGTGCTTTTACCTTGTAAAGCAACAGATATTCTTATAAGTAAAAGAAAAGTCCAAATTTAGTTCTCAAGTTTCTATATCAATAACACAACATAGCTCATTTGCAAATTGTAAAAATGAATGAATTTAGCAAACAGTTTGTCACACCCCAACCTTGACGGCGGAATCGTCGAGGCGTGAGAGTTACGATTGTTCACAGCCACATAACGCTATGTTTAAGTGTAAATATTCAAATTAATAGTTTCAACAGGAATTACAACATAAGTCTCAATCATGAAATACATTCAAGCAAATATCAAACATAACATAACATTTTATTATTTAACTAGGTCCACATCCTAGTTTTATTGCAAGCTTCAAAAGATCACTCTAAACTCGGGGGTTACCTGAAACATGATAAAAATAAAAGGTCAACTAAAAATAGTTGGTGAGTTTCCAAGGTTTTCATACATAATATGAAAAGATTACAAGTAGCAATTCATGTCATAGGTTATAAGCTAGTAAGGTTATAGAACACATATCTTCACAATCAAACCTCGACTTGATTACAAGTATATAAGATTGGCTAAGTGTATTTGGTTCCCTAGTGCACAAGCATACGGCTCCTAGGAGTCGGCAATACATCGACTTTAGCACCAAATAGGCTTGTCAGCCCCAAAGATCTAAGACGTCGCCAGGCTAGCAATAGTTAATGATTGTAACAAACTATGTATCTCATATAATCACTTACAACATACAAATAACCATGACAAGATATAAAGATGAATTGCAAGTGCTTTACAAGTCTCAAACGTTTATAAGTGTGTAAAGTATAAGTATCATGTTTCACCCCAAAATGGTGTGAAATAAAGTAAAAGGGGGCAAGGAAAACTCACAATGACGTAGGCATTACAAGATGATATAAAAGGTTAATCGATGATCCATAGTATCCATTACAAGCACCTAAGTATATGATTTACGAGATAAAGATTAAGGTTAATATTATAATTAACGTTCAAATAAGTTTGGCTTTCGATAGTTTTAAGGTTTAATAATAAGATCAACGTTCTATTAGTTAATTAGGGTTTTGATAAATTTAAAGGGATTTGTCAAGTAATTAAATTTTAGAAATGAAGTTAAGTATAAATAAATCTTTATAAGTATTTAATAACGTATTGATTAATAACAAATTATTAATCTAAATCATTAGTTTAAAATGTAACTTATAAGTAATAATATTCTTAAATACTTTGTGTAGTTATAAAATATAAATAATTTCTACGATTATCATGATAAATATTTAATCAATATATTGTCCATTAATATTATAAAGATTTATTGTTTCAAGTCCAATAGCTAGTTAATTATTTTAAGAGAAACCCATTTATACATAAAAGTTAAATAAACATAAAAATAATAATTATGTTTTTAGGGAATAACATTTGGACCAATAATAATTTATTAATTTATTATTTAAACTCCATTTTAATAGAAATAACCCAAGAATAACCTTTGTTAACATGTTTTATTAAAAGATATTTAATTATTTAAATTTAAGAAAAATTACAGAAAGTAATTTGGTGATTTAAAAATAAACAAGTTTATAAAAATAATTTTTATAATTTTTAGAAATTTTCTAAATTTAAAAACAAAGACTAAAAGCTTAAAAAAATACATGAGGTTGCCCGGGTTCGAACCCGGGACCTCACGTAGGAGAGGCGTGTGATTTAACCAGTAGACTAAGGCTTACAGCCGCGATATGACTTCGATTTTAAATGTTAAAACAAGCCTTCAATAAATCCCCCAAATCTCAAGAACCCTAATTCGTTCTCAATCAAATCGAAGCTCGATTCGATCTTGTTGGAGACTGGAATCATGGGGCTTTTAATGCCCATGTAATAACGAGCATTTAGGTGTATTACATTACCTGTATGGTGTTCGAATTGATGCTAATCCCAGCGAAGAACAACCGCGACAGTGGTGGTGTTGATTAGGTAATCAAATGGTGATATTAATCAAATTAATTTCACAGGTAGTTTCAAATGAGGCCAATGATCGAATGCCCTCTATCAATTTCGTGATTTGAAACTCATAAGGTTGAATTCGATTGAGTTGCAGGTCGCGCAGAAGGAAAGATTCAAGTTCGATGAATGGATGTGTTTCAGGTGCAATTGGAATTGTAGACCGATTGGTCACATTTATAAGATGGATTAGGTAAGGTTAATTCGATTATCATTAAGTTTTTGGTGCGATCTGCACCTGTAAAGCTACCGACAACCACGTGGGCCGGTTGGGATCGATCGCACTCGAATTTGTTTACTCATTGTGGGTGTCCAGTTCGAATCTTGCACATGGTGATGTTGGTGGCATTTAATTGAACTTAGACCGCGTATTTTGGTCATTGGTGGTTGGTCGGAGTGTTGGCCGGAGAATGGTGCCGGCGGGGGAATCGACGGGAAAGGGGGGTTGGGTTTTAATTATTTACAGAATGGTCCCTGCGGTTTTAAAAATTATTATTTCAGGTTAAAGGTTTTTAAAATAGGTTTTAAGATTAGCAAAACTACCCCCTGGACTTATTAAATCAAATTAATAATTTTATAAATTATTATTATTATTATATTATCATTATTAGCATTATTAATAATAATATATTATCATTGTTTTACAAAATTAACCCTTTTTTTTTATCCATAAAAAAATTAGAATTGTTACAGTCCCCTACTTTAAGAATTTCGTCCCGAAATTTAATCATGAGAAACAAATTTTAAGGTTATGAGGAGACTTAGATGTCATTTCGTGTTCACGAGTGCACTCTTGGAAATGTTCAAATTCAATAAGTTTGACTATGATTCTTAAGTTTGTTAAGTTTCACCGTTCATAATCTTATATGTTCCTTGACAAAGTGTGCAAGTCATTCCTTTAAAATTTTTAATTGATAAATGTTTGTATTCCAAACGGTTCAATACGGTTAAAAAGTTTTGTCATGTGTGAAACACCATACATTAGATCGATACGGGACTCGGCTTAACGAACATGAAAAATAAGTTCCGGATGTTTTTGGATGGAATTCATAAGAGTTTCTCAAGCAAATAACCTTAACGGGTTTCTAGGTGATCGATTCTTGTTTACTCATGTCATTGAGGTTCAAAGTGTTATTGGTGTAACGTTGATACAAGTATCGTTTTTGTTAAGATTAAAGATTTACTTTAGTATGAGGAAAATCGTTGTAATGGGTTTTCAGAATAAGTGTGGTTTTGAAGGAAGACATCATTACTAGAGGTTGTTATGAGAAGTTCAAAGATGGTCCAAGAAATGCCACAATAATAGGAATTGCATTGATCAACGATGATAGCGTTCATGATTGGATTAAAATTTAAATAATTCAGAATATTGCTGATAAAGAGAAACACAAGTAGCTTTCCAAGTACGACTTGCACACGCGGTTCATCAAACTCATAATCACAGCTGAGAAACATTCGTGTGGCTAGGAAGCCATGAACACAAATTAGTAATGTCTTTATTTGGCAGGAAGGTTGTTTAGGAAGCTATCATTACGCAATTAGGTTTTAATGATAACTCAAAATGAAAGTTGATAAGTAGGGAATAAATGGTTCCCTATAGCTAGATCAAATCAAAACATGAGAATAACGGGAAAGAAATCGATTTAAGAATTTACATGCGTCAAGCTCGGAATCAAAATCAACCTAAAACGATCGGGTCTCTTTTCAAGTTCAGAGATCATGCTTTGGCTTGATAGGTCGAATCACCAATATTGATTCACCCTTCAAGTTGCTACATGCTTCTCGTCACTTGATTATAACCATGGTAAGTTGAAGATCAATAAATGAGGTTAGTCATCAAGGTGTGGTTTTCACTCCTAACTTGATGATGTATTCCCAAGATATGACCATTAACCTACCAATCAAAAGTTCGATCCCAACTCGTTGTTAAGGATCCATAGAAATAAGACGAGGTAACTCACCATTAAGGTAAGGGAAATCACTCCTATCTTAACGATGAAGTTTTACAAAAGCAAAATATAACAAGATGAACTTCTTCGTCAAAATCCAGAATTCACTCCTACTTTGATGAGATCGTTTCATTTGAGAGAATACAATCCATAAAAATGAAATTATCATCAAGGTATGGAATTCACGCCTATCTTGATGATTGAGCTTCATAATAACAAGGAAACAGTCAAAGATTAACATTTGTCACCAAAGTATGGGTTTCAATCCTATTTTGGTGAGGTCATGTCATTTGTGAAAAGCCATTCCAGAGAGAATACTTGAAGTCAATCCTCAAGATAAGGTAATCACCCTAATCCAGAGGATAACATTTCATAAAACACACAATTAGAAACCATTTATCGAAATGAATAGAGATTCATCAAAGTAAGGGAATCACCCCTGTTTTGATGAGATAGAATCATTTAGGTGATACGAGTGTTCTTAGTCATAGATTGACTAGCAAACTCTTGCATCTCCCATGATGTAGACGGTTTAAGGTTCGACTTTACAACGAAAGGAGAAGAATATCACTTAGAAATTTAGAAAATTTACATCAATGTAACCAAAAGGAAAATCATACTTACAAAATTCTAGGTCACTGTTCGAGGTAACAGGATTTGTTATGATGGTGTCCAAATCTTGGATGGTTTAAGTCAAGAAAACGAAATCTAGGTCAAAATGATTCAACACCAATACGAGATGTGAACATTTGATTCACAATCGAAAGAAAAATGTCACACCCCGACCGATGGCGGAATCATCGAGGCGGACGAATGTGAATCGATTGTTCATAGCACAAGGTAATAAATACGTTGAAATAACATTTAATAACCATTTATTTATTGAATAATGTCATTCAAGTCACACATTACAACGCAATTAAATAAAACCATGAAATAAATATTGTCTTCCTTATTTTTGACTAGGTCCAATCCTATATGAGCAGAGAGAATTCCACTAAATAGCATTTCCTGAAATCATGTGAAAAAGTAACGAGTCAGCTAAAGAATTAGCCGGTGAGTAATCACAGGTTTAAACACACACAAATTTTGATTGAATAACTTGAAAACAATTCAATTCACATGGTAATGTTATAACTATCATGCAACAATGTATCATAAATGACAAACAACACGATCAAACCTAATGACTGAATTGACTCGGTCCTCAGACGGAGCCTTATAGAATGTATGATTCCGGTTTCAATCACCACGCGACTAAACAAATGGGGTGGGTTGTCAAACCAATAGATCTATCATTGTTACCGTGGTTGTGTGAATTAATGATCATGTTATCAAGTTTATCTAAATACGAACACATAATTGCAAGTAAATAACATAACACGTATTGAATTGAATATTAGTATGAAATAGAATAAAATGTATAAACATATTGCGTATGATATCACATGATTTCCCCAAATAATAAGACATAAAAATGGGCAATGAATACTCACTTGAAAATTATAAGCGTGGGAAATAATAGAATGATAGACGTGACACCAAAAGAAACTTCTCGGTGTTCAACCTAAAGTTTGGTACCTTGTGGTTAGAATAATAATGTGTGAAGATCTAAATATGGATTAGGGTCCTAATTGGGATTTGAGGGTTTTTAACAATTAGTAAATAAATAATATGATATATGGTCAAATATCATAGAACAAATTTATTAAGTAATTAAGGTTGAATATATTAGTGGGTCATTATGAAATTGAATACTACTCAACTATTTAATTTATACTAATGGATTAAGTAATAGTTGAGCATTAAAGTATGAAAAAGAAATAATCATTTTAATAATTAAGTAAAATGACTTGGTCCAAATAATTAGTTGAATAATTAATTATTTAAACGATTTATAAAATATTGGTACAAAACAATTTTGAAACAATTTAGGTTTTGGCTTAAAATGATTTTCTTTTTATAAAATATAAAGCTTATAAATGAGTTTTTAAACATTTAAACTCTTGAAATTTAATAAGAAAATGAGGTAATAATTTTAAATTTTCAGATATTAATATAAAATTTCTAGAATAATATTAATTAACAAAACAGTTTCATATTAATATTATGATTTAATAATAATTTCTGAAATAAACAAAAAAAAACCATTTTAAAAATATATGTGGGTGCCCAGATTCGAACCTGGGTAACCCGTGTGCATGCCCAGTGTGTTACCGCTGGGCCAAAGCCCAATCTCTGTTTAGAATTCGAATGAAAATCATAAAACAGGTTTAATTAAGTAATTCCCCCAAATCCACCTAAACCCTAATTGCAAAATCATCAAATTGAACAAGAAATCGATGTTGATAATCTAATTGAGCATAGGGCTTTTGATTATCATGAGTAAACGAGTGTAATCATATATCTAATTACCTGAATTGAGACGGAATTGATAAAGAGAAGAAGAACTAGGTCGCGACAGGTAAGAAATCGGTTCGAGTTGATTTGTTGATGGAAATCAAATTAATGGCACAGAGAGCTTCTCTTGGACCAGGTGATCAAAAGCCCTCAATCAATTTCTGTTGAAGTTGCTTCGAAGATGGAGTTCGACTAGTTGCAGGTTGCGAGTAGGGATGGAGCTCGAAGAGGATGATGGGGTTTGTTTGTATGTAATTGGGGTTGCAGAATGTTCAAGGGGAGCGAGTTGATGGTGACACTGTGAGTATATACTCCGATTGTAGCTGTTTCAAACCAAACGATTTTAAGATTGATTCGGGAGTTTCGGGTCATAATTCAATTATATTTACATGGTGTTATTATCAGTTATTGATATGTTTGAATTCGTAATGATCACAGAATCGTTTTCATTTGATTAATTTGATTGTTTGCGTTGATGATTGAGTCGAAACTGTTTGAGATTTGAATGTCGATTTCGGTTTTGGTTTGGACATGCTAAGCATTGAATTAAGTCCAATTAAGACTGGTTATGGGTTCGAAACATGTTCACGATGCGATTTAGAACAGTTGGGGTCGGTTTTCGCATGTTTTTGAGTCGTTTTAGGCCGAGCCGGAGCTTGGCCGGAATTTGGCCGGAGGGCGGCCGGAAAAACGGGATTGAAGGGGGGGGTTTGGGTTTGATTTGAAAATTTACACTTTTGGCCCCTGAATTTTGAAATACTTATTATTTTATAACCAAACCTTTTAAAATAAGGTTTCAGTAATTACAGTTTGGCCCCTACACTTCATTAACTCCAAAGTTAAATGGTTATTCAAATTATTTAGAAAAATATTATAAAGATTATAAGTAAAGTATTTATTAGTTAATTGTTTAATGATTAAATTCTTGTGATAAATAATATCTTTATATAATACACATAATTATGTGTATATATATATATTGTGTATATATATATATATATATATATATATATATATATATATATATATATATAATATAACCTCATGAATGATACATAAAACTTCATTATTAATTAAATGAGTATAATAGATGAAAATTTTATAATATTCACAAAATTTGTAAAATATTACATTATTGTTTTTGAATCACTAGCACAAATCGAAATAGTAAGGTAATGTGTTTAACTAATCCAATTGGCCCAATGGGTTCGGGTTTATATTTTCTAAAATGGGCCGAATGTTACAGTCTCCCCTACTTTAAGGAATTTCGTCCCGAAATTTGATCACGAGGAGGCTGCGATAAAAAGGTGAGGATACTTGGATTTCATTTGGTCTTCACGCTCCCAAGTGAACTCTGGGCCACGTTTAGACTCCCAACGAACTTTGACGATAGGGATTCGGCTACGCTTGAGTTGTTTGATTTCACGGTCCATGATCTCCACAGGCCTTTCGATAAAGTGCATGGATTCATCAATTTGAACTTCGTCGAGTGGAATGCGGAGGTTCTCATCAGCAAGGCATTTCTTGAGGTTGGAAACATGAAATGTTGGGTGAATGTTGCTGAGTTCTTGAGGCAGTTCAAGCTTGTAAGCTACTTTCCCAATACGCTCAAGCACTTTGAATGGACCCACATAACGAGGTGCTAGTTTCCCTTTCTTCCCAAAACGGATCACCCCTTTCCAAGGTGATACCTTTAGGAGTACGAGATCACCGACGTTGTATTCCATGGGTTTCCGTCCCTTATCAGCATAATGCTTCTGACGATTTCTAGCAGCCAGCAAGTTATCACGAATCTTGTGAATCTTATCGGTTGATTCCTGAATTAGTTCAGGACCGGTGATTTGTGCATCTCCTATCTCAGACCAACATATGGGAGATCGACACTTGCGACCGTACAAAGCTTCAAATGGTGCCATTTGAATACTTGTATGATAGCTGTTGTTATATGAAAATTCGATTAACGGTAGGTGAGAATCCCAAGAACCACTAAAGTCAATGACACACGCTCGAAGCATATCCTCGAGAGTCTGTATTGTTCTTTCAGTTTGTCCATCGGTTTGAGGGTGATAAGCTGTGCTGAGATTGAGTCGGGTTCCCAAAGACGATTGAAGACTTTGCCAGAAATGGGAGATGAATCGACCATCACGATCAGAGATAATATTTAATGGCACACCATGACGGCTGACTATTTCATTGATATAGATACGAGCTAATTTCTCAACTCGAAAATCTTCACGAATCGGTATGAAGTGTGCCGATTTAGTCAATCGATCAACGATGACCCAAATACTATCATAACCGCTAGAGGTTCGAGGCAATTTGGTAATGAAGTCCATAGATATGTCTTCCCACTTCCACACTGGAATATCAGGTTGGACAAGTAATCCAGACGGACGTTGATGTTCTGCTTTAACTTTTGAACAGGTGAGGCATTTGGACACATACAAAGCTATATCCTTTTTCATGCCGGGCCACCAATACTGATTACGGAGATTCATAAACATCTTATCCGCACCGGGATGGATGGAATAACGAGTTTTGTGAGCCTCGCTCATGATGAGGATTCGAAGATCATTGCGTTTAGGAATCCAAAGACGATCCAGAAAATACAACAAACCATCAGGTTTTGTTTCCAATTGAAGTTCAGCGCCGCATGACATTTCATCGTACATGTTACCCTCAGTGACTGACTCGTGTTGGGCTTCGAGAATTCGAGTTTTAAGTTCGGATTGAATCGTAACACTTTGGAGTATGACATAATCCTTACGACTCAATGCATCGGCTACGACATTCGCTTTTCCAGGGTGGTAGCGAATTTCACAATCGTAGTCATTGAGTAACTCAACCCATCGCCGTTGTCTCATGTTTAGTTCTTTTTGATTGAAAATGTGCTGAAGACTCTTATGGTCAGTGAATACAACACACTTGGTGCCGTAAAGATAGTGTCTCCAGATTTTGAGTGTGAAAACCACAGCTCCTAATTCGAGATCATGAGTTGTGTAATTTTCTCATGGATTTTGAGCTGTCTTGAGGCATAGGCTATGACTTTTCCTCGTTGCATGAGGACACAACCAAGACCTTGCTTGGAAGCATCGCAGTAAACAACAAAATCATCATTTCCTTCAGGGAGGGTCAAGATTGGAGCATTGCATAACTTTTGTTTAAGTGTTTGGAATGCTTTTTCTTGATCTGGTCCCCACTGGAAAGACTTATCCTTGTGGGTCAAAGCAGTAAGAGGCACAGCGATCTTTGAGAAATTCGGGATGAAACGCCGATAGTAGCCGGCCAAGCCAAGGAATGAACGGATCTCAGTGGGAGTTTTAGGTTCCACCCAACTCTTTACCGCCTCAATCTTTGCAGGATCCACATGAATTCCTTTATCATTTACGATGTGACCAAGAAATTGTACCTCCTTCAACCAAAATTCACACTTAGAGAATTTGGCATATAGTTTCTCCTTTTTCAATAGTTCAAGAATCAGACGAAGATGATGTTCATGCTCGGATCTTGATTTTGAATAAATCAGAATGTCGTCGATGAAGACGATCACGAACTTGTCCAAGTATGGTTTACACACGCGGTTCATTAAATCCATGAACACAGCTGGTGCGTTGGTCAAACCAAATGGCATAACCAGAAATTCGTAATGACCATATCTTGTACGGAAAGCTGTTTTGGGAATGTCGTCATCATGCACTCGAAGTTGATGATAACCCGAACGAAGGTCAATCTTGGAAAAGTATGAAGCGCCTTGAAGTTGGTCAAACAAATCATCGATTCTTGGTAGAGGATACCGGTTCTTAACAGTAAGCTTGTTGAGTTCCCGATAATCGATACACATACGAAATGAGCCATCTTTCTTCTTCACAAACAATACTGGGGCTCCCCAAGGTGAGGAACTTGGTCGAATGAAACCTTTATCGGAAAGTTCTTGAAGTTGACTAGCAAGTTCTTGCATCTCAGATGGTGCAAGACGATATGGAGATTTTGCTACAGGTGTTGCACCAGGTACAAGATCGATACGAAACTCGACTTGACGAACAGGAGGGAGTCCAGTTAAGTCATCGGGGAACACTTCCGGAAAATCACGAATGATCGGAATATCCTCGACTTTCTTTGACTTCTCATTCGTCTTCACGATATGTGCTAAGAAAGCCACATAATGCTTGCGAAGGTACTTTTGAGCTTTGGTACATGACATAAGTCGAAGGCCTTTGGAAGGTTTTTCTCCATAAATATTTAACATCTTTTCGGGCGCAAGAGGGATCCGGATGATTTTCTCGTAACAAACAACTTCAGCATGGTTCTTAGATAGCCAATCCATGCCTATGATGACGTCGAAATTTCCAAGTTGCATCGGTGTGAGATCGATAGGAAAATCATGCTCGCTAAGACTAAGGATACAGTTTGGAATAATTGAATCGATTGTGATAGGTTTCCCGTCGGCTATCTCTACCGTAAATGGTTTTCTCAACTTAGTCCGTGCACTAGCAAGTAAGGGTTCAAATTCTAAGGACACAAAACTTTTGTCGGCGCCGGTATCAAATAAGACTGAAGCATAATGATTATTGATTAAAAACATACCGTTCACCACATCGCTATTGGTTTGAGCTTGATGAGCATTGATGTTAAAAGCACGTCCTTGAGCCGTAGGCACCGTGCTGACAAGTTGAGGGCATCGATTGCGGTAGTGGTTTGGATCACCGCATTGATAGCATGCACGACCCTGAGTAATTGCAGGAGGATGTTGAAGAACAGGTGCGGTAGCCGGAGACTTAGCTGCGCTCTTACACACGTTGAAAGTATGACCGAAACGGCCACAGTTGGTGCAGCGACGACATTGTGCATTAGCAGGGTGGTGGTACTTGCAAATATTGCACTGTGGGAAAGTTCCGGTGTAAGGTTTCTTTGCCGGGACTTGATTGTTGGAGACTGGTTGGTAGCTTGGTGCGACTTGATTAACTGGGACACTAGGGGTAACCACAGCAAAGTTTTGGGATTTAACCTTCCTCTTCTTGTTTTGAGAAGGTTCAGGTTTCTCCTCCTTAGGGGGTTCGGCTGAGGGTTTCTCGGGCACCTTCTTAGCACCCTTCCTAGTCAGGGTTCCAGCCTTAACATGATTGTCAGTTAACTGAGCAGCTAACCGAATGGTATCTTCCAGAGTTGCAGGATTCCTACCCCACACCGTGTCTTGAATTTTCATGGGTAGACCACCAATGTACTTTTCAATGGCCCGGGATAATGGGGTAACTAAGTGGGGAACAAGTAGGCTCAATTCATGAAATCGGTTGGTGTAGGCTAGATTTTCTCCACTTTCTTGAGCTAAGTCCCAGAACTCAGCTTCTAACTTCTTTATCTCATTTCTTGGACAGAATTCCCGAGTCATGAGTTCTTTGACTTCATCCCACGTTAATGCCAAAGCAGCATCAGATCCACGGGTTCGTTTCTCCCCGTTCCACCAAGTGAGTGCTCTCTTTTGAAGAACACTTGTAGCATAGCGAACCTTGAGATTCTCGGGACACTCACTATTGAGAAAAGTGTTCTCGATACTCTCAAACCACTGTAAAAGACCAGTGGCTCCTTCGGTCCCGCTAAACTTAGTGGGATTGCAAGAACTGAAGTGCTTGTAAGTACAAGCTCGGGGAGGGTTTGGTGCAGCTTGATTTTGAACAACGTTGTTGCCTTGGTTCAAATGAGTAAGCAGTGTTGGGATGACCGCGGCAACTTCACGTGCCACTATAGCAGCAATCTTACGGCCAGAGCTTCTAGATCGAGAGCGGTTTTGACGGGAAGACATGCTGTATAATATGGAAAAAAACCTTTAGAACTTTTCAAAATAATAAAATCGTTAATGAGATTGTTTAGAATAACAATGAGAGGTTAGGAGTGTAAACGTTTGGTTCGCAAACCAAAGCGAATACGTTGACTTATCAAAGTATTTGTGTCCACCACAACCTTAATGAGGACATGCGTACCTATAAGCGAATACTCATCTCGAGGGTTCCCAGGTAAGGTAATCAAGTTGTATGAAATACCTTGCCTAGACAGAACACCTTAAGATACAGGTATCCCACTCTTCCAGCATTGCATGTTCTCGGTCGTGTGACACGGACTTTGACGAGATTTGAAAACCATGTAAATCAAATTTAAAATTTGAAAACAATTTGATTTAGGCATATAATGCCATAAATATGATTTGAGAATTTGTATGTGATAGGTAAGAATCAAGATATAAGAGAATGTGATAACCATATAAACATAATAGGCATAAGTGACACATATAAGCCCTATCTAAACATATAGAATACATGAGAGGACTCATGGGTAAAGGTACTTAGTTATAGTCTAGGTCATTCCATTTCTAATAACCTAATTCCCTATAACCTTGGCTCTGATACCAATCTGTCACACCCCGACCGATGGCGGAATCATCGAGGCGGACGAATGTGAATCGATTGTTCATAGCACAAGGTAATAAATACGTTGAAATAACATTTAATAACCATTTATTTATTGAATAATGTCATTCAAGTCACACATTACAACGCAATTAAATAAAACCATGAAATAAAATATTGTCTTCCTTATTTTTGACTAGGTCCAATCCTATATGAGCAGAGAGAATTCCACTAAATAGCATTTCCTGAAATCATGTGAAAAAGTAACGAGTCAGCTAAAGAATTAGCCGGTGAGTAATCACAGGTTTAAACACACACAATTTTGATTGAATAACTTGAAAACAATTCAATTCACATGGTAATGTTATAACTATCATGCAACAATGTATCATAAATGACAAACAACACGATCAAACCTAATGACTGAATTGACTCGGTCCTCAGACGGAGCCTTATAGAATGTATGATTCCGGTTTCAATCACCACGCGACTAAACAAATGGGGTGGGTTGTCAAACCAATAGATCTATCATTGTTACCGTGGTTGTGTGAATTAATGATCATGTTATCAAGTTTATCTAAATACGAACACATAATTGCAAGTAAATAACATAACACGTATTGAATTGAATATTAGTATGAAATAGAATAAAATGTATAAACATATTGCGTATGATATCACATGATTTCTCCAAATAATAAGACATAAAAATGGGCAATGAATACTCACTTGAAAATTATAAGCGTGTTGGAAATAATAGAATGATAGACGTGACACCAAAAGAAACTTCTCGGTGTTCAACCTAAAGTTTGGTACCTTGTGGTTAGAATAATAATGTGTGAAGATCTAAATATGGATTAGGGTCCTAATTGGGATTTGAGGGTTTTTAACAATTAGTAAATAAATAATATGATATATTGGTCAAATATCATAGAACAAATTTATTAAGTAATTAAGGTTGAATATATTAGTGGGTCATTATGAAATTGAATACTACTCAACTATTTAATTTATACTAATGGATTAAGTAATAGTTGAGCATTAAAGTATGAAAAAGAAATAATCATTTTAATAATTAAGTAAAATGACTTGGTCCAAATAATTAGTTGAATAATTAATTATTTAAACGATTTATAAAATATTGGTACAAAACAATTTTGAAACAATTTAGGTTTTGGCTTAAAATGATTTTTCTTTTTATAAATATAAAGCTTATAAATGAGTTTTTAAACATTTAAACTCTTGAAATTTAATAAGAAAATGAGGTAATAATTTTAAAATTTTCAGATATTAATATAAAATTTCTAGAATAATATTAATTAACAAAACAGTTTCATATTAATATTATGATTTAATAATAATTTCTGAAATAAACAAAAAAAAACCATTTTAAAAATATATGTGGGTGCCCAGATTCGAACCTGGGTAACCCGTGTGCATGCCCAGTGTGTTACCGCTGGGCCAAAGCCCAATCTCTGTTTAGAATTCGAATGAAAATCATAAACAGGTTTAATTAAGTAATTCCCCCAAATCCACCTAAACCCTAATTGCAAAATCATCAAATTGAACAAGAAATCGATGTTGATAATCTAATTGAGCATAGGGCTTTTGATTATCATGAGTAAACGAGTGTAATCATATATCTAATTACCTGAATTGAGACGGAATTGATAAAGAGAAGAAGAACTAGGTCGCGACAGGTAAGAAATCGGTTCGAGTTGATTTTGTTGATGGAAATCAAATTAATGGCACAGAGAGCTTCTCTTGGACCAGGTGATCAAAAGCCCTCAATCAATTTCTGTTGAAGTTGCTTCGAAGATGGAGTTCGACTAGTTGCAGGTTGCGAGTAGGGATGGAGCTCGAAGAGGATGATGGGGTTTGTTTTGTATGTAATTGGGGTTGCAGAATGTTCAAGGGGAGCGAGTTGATGGTGACACTGTGAGTATATACTCCGATTGTAGCTGTTTCAAACCAAACGATTTTAAGATTGATTCGGGAGTTTCGGGTCATAATTCAATTATATTTACATGGTGTTATTATCAGTTATTGATATGTTTGAATTCGTAATGATCACAGAATCGTTTTCATTTGATTAATTTGATTGTTTGCGTTGATGATTGAGTCGAAACTGTTTGAGATTTGAATGTCGATTTCGGTTTTGGTTTGGACATGCTAAGCATTGAATTAAGTCCAATTAAGACTGGTTATGGGTTCGAAACATGTTCACGATGCGATTTAGAACAGTTGGGGTCGGTTTTCGCATGTTTTTGAGTCGTTTTAGGCCGAGCCGGAGCTTGGCCGGAATTTGGCCGGAGGGCGGCCGGAAAAACGGGATTGAAGGGGGGGGTTTGGGTTTGATTTGAAAATTTACACTTTTGGCCCCTGAATTTTGAAATACTTATTATTTTATAACCAAACCTTTTAAAATAAGGTTTCAGTAATTACAGTTTGGCCCCTACACTTCATTAACTCCAAAGTTAAATGGTTATTCAAATTATTTAGAAAAATATTATAAAGATTATAAGTAAAGTATTTATTAGTTAATTGTTTAAATGATTAAATTCTTGTGATAAATAATATCTTTATATAATAACACATAATTATGTGTATATATATATGTGTATATATATATATATATATATATATATATATATATATATATATATATATATATATATATATATATATATATATATAACCTCATGAATGATACATAAAACTTCATTATTAATTAAATGAGTATAATAGATGAAAATTTTAATAATATTCACAAAATTTGTAAAATATTACATTATTGTTTTTGAATCACTAGCACAAATCGAAATAGTAAGGTAATGTGTTTAACTAATCCAATTGGCCCAATGGGTTCGGGTTTATATTTCTAAAATGGGCCGAATGTTACAAAAAATACAAGGACTTCTCAAGATAAGAGATCAACCATAACCTTCTTGAAGACACGCGTATTTATAAGTGGTGACAAAGTTATCATTCAATTAGCAAAGTATCCTGAGATGTAGGAATTCCATCTACAGCTTTACATGTTCTTAGTTATAGGGCACATCCTTAAGAGGATTTGGAATCTTAAGTAACGGTTTAAAGTTTTAATGACATACGGTTTAGATTCCCAATACCTTTGGGTCTATTGAAATCCATGTTCACGTTGGTCAAGATAAGAAGATAGTTACATGAAATTCCGAGTTCAATACTGTTACACGTTACACGTTGAGCGTTTAAATGTAAGAGTTAAATTGTAGGATAGGTTTTATATTAACAGGAATATTATTTAAGAATGAGAAAGTATTTAAACTTTGATGATAAACTAGTTTCAAGGATTCAACGATTTTTAAGATACAAAAGGATGGTTCCATTTGGTAACGCATTATCATTTGGAATCGTTGACACGTCAAGGTAAATTGACTCATTTGCCTTTAAGATTTGTGTATTTTGACCATAGTTTATCACTCATCCCAGAAATCCCCAGGTAGCGTAACGGTTCCCTCAATGAGATTTATACGAATACGCTTGCCTTAGCCCGAGGGCTTTTTGCCAGGAAATCCAGAATACAGGTGTCTATGTGTCACACAATATTTCTTAGGTTCATGAAATCAAAACCTTGATGAGATTTATATAGATTAGACATAACGTCTAAAGATCCAAGTCATAAGCATAGGTATACGATTCCACGTGTCGTCGAGAATAAGATTAAGAGGTTTCATGTTCGGGGAGAGTCTAAGAGTCAATGTTAAGTTTAGGGAGTCAAGTAGCTAAGTTTTAAGCATACATAAGGCAATCCTATGCTAAGGCATCAAGTTGCACAAAAGGCATAGCATTATGTAGCATTTAAACAATATGTGAGCACAAAAGTATAAAGATCTTTCTATGAGGTTCATACAACTATAGTCTAGGTCACCATTTCTAATAACCTAAATCCCTATAGTTATGGGCTCTGATACCAATCTGTCACACCCCAACCTTGACGGCGGAATCGTCGAGGCGTGAGAGTTACGATTGTTCACAGCCACATAACGCTATGTTTAAGTGTAAATATTCAAATTAATAGTTTCAACAGGAATTACAACATAAGTCTCAATCATGAAATACATTCAAGCAAATATCAAACATAACATAACATTTCATTTATTTAACTAGGTCCACATCATAGTTTTATTGCAAGCTTCAAAAGATCACTCTAAACTCGGGGGTTACCTGAAACATGATAAAAATAAAAGGTCAACTAAAAATAGTGGTGAGTTCCAAGGTTTTCATACATAATATGAAAAGATTACAAGTAGCAATTCATGTCATAGGTTATAAGCTAGTAAGGTTATAGAACACATATCTTCACAATCAAACCTCGACTTGATTACAAGTATATAAGATTGGCTAAGTGTATTTGGTTCCCTAGTGCACAAGCATACGGCTCCTAGGAGTCGGCAATACATCGACTTTAGCACCAAATAGGCTTGTCAGGCCCAAAGATCTAAGACGTCGCCAGGCTAGCATAGTTAATGATTGTAACAAACTATGTATCTCATATAATCACTTACAACATACAAATAACCATGACAAGATATAAAGATGAATTGCAAGTGCTTTACAAGTCTCAAACGTTTATAAGTGTGTAAAGTATAAGTATCATGTTTCACCCCAAAATGGTGTGAAATAAAGTAAAAGGGGGCAAGGAAAACTCACAATGACGTAGGCATTACAAGATGATATAAAAGGTTAATCGATGATCCATAGTATCCATTACAAGCACCTAAGTATATGATTTACGAGATAAAGATTAAGGTTAATATTATAATTAACGTTCAAATAAGTTTGGCTTTCGATAGTTTTAAGGTTTAATAATAAGATCAACGTTCTATTAGTTAATTAGGGTTTTGATAAATTTAAAGGGATTTGTCAAGTAATTAAATTTTAGAAATGAAGTTAAGTATAAATAAATCTTTATAAGTATTTAATAACGTATTGATTAATAACAAATTATTAATCTAAACCATTAGTTTAAAATGTAACTTATAAGTAATAATATTCTTAAATACTTTGTGTAGTTATAAAATATAAATAATTTCTACGATTATCATGGTAAATATTTAATCAATATATTGTCCGTTAATATTATAAAGATTTATTGTTTCAAGTCCAATAGCTAGTTAATTATTTTAAGAGAAACCCATTTATACATAAAAGTTAAATAAACATAAAAATAATAATTATGTTTTTAGGGAATAACATTTGGACCAATAATAATTTATTAATTTATTATTTAAACTCCATTTTAATAGAAATAACCCAAGAATAACCTTTGTTAACATGTTTTATTAAAAGATATTTAATTATTTAAATTTAAGAAAAATTACAGAAAGTAATTTGGTGATTTAAAAATAAACAAGTTTATAAAAATAATTTTTATAATTTTTAGAAATTTTCTAAATTTAAAAACAAAGACTAAAAGCTTAAAAAAATACATGAGGTTGCCCGGGTTCGAACCCGGGACCTCACGTAGGAGAGGCGTGTGATTTAACCAGTAGACTAAGGCTTACAGCCGCGATATGACTTCGATTTTAAATGTTAAAACAAGCCTTCAATAAATCCCCCAAATCTCAAGAACCCTAATTCGTTTCTTAATCAAATCGAAGCTCGATTCGATCTTGTTGGAGACTGGAATCATGGGGCTTTTAATGCCCATGTAATAACGAGCATTTAGGTGTATTACATTACCTGTATGGTGTTCGAATTGATGCTAATCCCAGCGAAGAACAACCGCGACAGTGGTGGTGTTGATTAGGTAATCAAATGGTGATATTAATCAATTAATTTCACAGGTAGTTTCAAATGAGGCCAATGATCGAATGCCCTCTATCAATTTCGTGATTTGAAACTCATAAGGTTGAATTCGATTGAGTTGCAGGTCGCGCAGAAGGAAAGATTCAAGTTCGATGAATGGATGTGTTTCAGGTGCAATTGGAATTGTAGACCGATTGGTCACATTTATAAGATGGATTAGGTAAGGTTAATTCGATTATCATTAAGTTTTTGGTGCGATCTGCACCTGTAAAGCTACCGACAACCACGTGGGCCGGTTTGGGATCGATCGCACTCGAATTTGTTTACTCATTGTGGGTGTCCAGTTCGAATCTTGCACATGGTGATGTTGGTGGCATTTAATTGAACTTAGACCGCGTATTTTGGTCATTGGTGGTTGGTCGGAGTGTTGGCCGGAGAATGGTGCCGGCGGGGGAATCGACGGGAAAGGGGGGTTGGGTTTTAATTATTTACAGAATGGTCCCTGCGGTTTTAAAAATTATTATTTCAGGTTAAAGGTTTTTAAAATAGGTTTTAAGATTAGCAAAACTACCCCCTGGACTTATTAAATCAAATTTAATAATTTTATAAATTATTATTATTATTAATAATATTTTCATTATTATTATTATTATCATTATTAGCATTATTATTTATAATAATATCATTTTATTATTATTATTATTATTGTTATCATTATTTTTATTATTATTATTAATATCAATTATTTTAAGATTTTTTTTATCCATAAAAAAATTAGAATTGTTACACAGTTGATGAAAATGCGTTGTTAGTTTTCACATATGCAATCGCACGCCAAGTGTTTGACAAAATGCCTAAACCAAATTCATGTCAAATCTTGGGCAGAAAGTGCTTGAAAGTTAAATTAAACAAAAAGGGTTTGAAACTTAAATTAAACAAAGATGCAATCAAGAAGCACAAAAACCCAATCAACCAAATTGGGTTTAAAAGCGCCGATTGTAACCACACGACAGCCAATCCAACCAAAGAACTCCCGAAATCAAACATGCATAAGAAACCTAAAAACACACCTGAATCGCAGCAGGAAAGTCACGTGAAAATCCGGATGTCAAGCGACGATTCCGGGTTGGATGCCGGGTTGGATGTCAAGCGACGATGCGACGATGCCGGGTTGTTTGGGGGTTGGATGTCAAGTGACGATGGCGGGTTGGGGGTTGTTTGGGGCTTGGATGTCAAGCGACGATGGCGGGTTGGGGGTTGCGACGATGCCGGGTTGGGGGTTGGTGGCCGGGTTTGAGATAAGGGAGGGTGGAACTGTTTCCACCGACATAAGAGAATAATATGTATATATAATTAGGGCAATTATTGAGGAAGCTTTAACTTTACATTTGATGTGTCTGTATATATGTGTATATGTTGTCAAGTATATGTTGCTTATATGATTTATCAAATTGCTAATAAATTGTTTTCAGATACTTCAAGTTAGATTTGTATGCAAACTCTTGTAATATGTTTGAAATTTGATGTGTTTGTTTGGATTATGTATGATTTATGTTTAACTTGTATTTTGTATGACATTTTAAATTTTAAACTATTATGTTATTTATATAAATTTGGCTATTTTTATTGATTACACAACAGCGGTTAAATTCAAACTCGTCAGAACAACAGGGCAATATGGTTATTTTTATCATTCAATAAAGTCAGTCAGATATTAAATCAAACAACCAAGTTTCAGTCAGATGTAGATTCAGTCAAAACTTTTAACAGGGTCAGCTTCTGACTCAATCAGATCCTATTCAGTCAACAGCAATCAAACAGCCCCTAAGAACATTCACATTAGCTTTCTTTATCTCTAATTTATATACACTAAAAACACTATTTTTTTACTCTATTTTTCAATAAAACAATAATGTTTCTACCTTTATTATTATTTTTCTCTCTTTTCCACTCACAATTACCTTTAAAAATATTAAAAAGTTTTTCTGAGTTGTACTATATTTTTTCAAATATGAAGAATCATAAAACAATCCTCATAAAATTTTTTTTCATTTACTCACAATCACTTCTAACATTCCTTATAATATAGATAATAAAATCACATAAAAATTACGTAACTCACTATGAATGCTCTAATTAGGTTAAGCTTATGGACCCAAAGAGCTCTAATTAGGTTAAGCTTATGGACCCAAAGTGTGAGAGCCCAACATGAGCCCGAGCCCGAGCCCAGGTAGATGTGTATATACAATATAAGTTAGATTAAGCTTAAGTAATGAGTCAGCAGTCTTCTTTTTTCTATTAGTTTGAGCTGAACTAAAAAAAAAAACTTAATAGTTTTGATTTTGGAGCTCGTATAATCTAAAATATTCATGACACAATGTGCGATAACTTGTGCTTGAGGAAATTCTAATTTGACCCAAAAATATTACTATACATAACATGTATATGTAGGACTTGAGTCAATTCATCTAAACTATCGTAGTAGAAGATGGGTCTGCTTGGGTTCAAATATATACTTTGCGGGTCGGTTTGCACAGGGTATAATCCATGAATAGCTCCAACGGGTCACACTAAGTCTCAAAAAATAAAAAAACGAATCATTAACGGCAAATCATTGACCCCTGACGAATGAAGTGTTTGTTGAAGAAGGAAAATTTGTTACAACTTACTGTTAGATATTTTAGTTTAATTGCATTGACTAATGACCAGTGATCAATGTGATTATAATATCCATCAGATAAGTTAGGAAGTGCGGAGTGCACGCTTGTTTGAGTGTATTATAATCTTCGATATTGAAAACATTCTTAGGGGCGAAACCCCAAAACAATAGGGGTTCCAAGGGGGCAACGCCCCCTTGGCGGGGGTCCGGGGGCAGCACCCCTGGTAGCGGGGTCCAAAGGGCGGTAGCCCCTTGCGGGATCAAGGGGCAGGGGCCCTGGCTGGGAATACGTATTTTTTCACATGTAAATCGATTAGAAATAAAAATAAAAAAATGCATTTCGAATCGATTTCCCAGAATTTCGCACATGAAATTCGAGTGGAAAAATAGGTTTTTTTAATGGTTATTTAAAGTACAAATAAAAATGATTAAACTGCCAAATGACAGTTTTTCTCCCTCATAAAAATTGGATTATGAATGCTGGTCAATTTTCTCTCGAATTCTTCTTCATCTGCTTCACAAAATTCACACAACACAACAGACTAATTCTTGATCTCGTCTGAGTTGTATCCGATTGATTTATTCGGGTGAACCACCGAATAATTTCAATCTGAAAGTGATTTTCACGACTCTCAGATTATGCAAGTTTAATTTCAAGTGTTCTACACTTACCAGCCACCGCCATAACCACTAGCTCATAAACAATTCAAGACCATTGTCGTCTCTGCCACCCTTTTGCACCCCGCGAACGAACGACTACTATAACCACCATCACCATTCAATGATCGTCTTGCTAGTCACTCCCAGCGCAACCCATTTGACATATATATATATATACATACGTATATATATGCATATATATGTATATATGCACATATATATATGTGTATATATATATATGTATATGTATATACACGTGTATATATATATATATATATATGTATATGTATATGTATATGTATATGTATATGTATATGTATATGTATATGTATATGTATGTGTGTGTATATATATATATTTATATATATACACACACACATATATATATATGTATATGTATATTGTAACATCTCGTATATTCG
Organism: Flaveria linearis; assembly: GCA_024085815.1. NCBI lineage: Eukaryota > Viridiplantae > Streptophyta > Magnoliopsida > Asterales > Asteraceae > Flaveria > Flaveria linearis. The sequence goes on from CM044012.1 coordinate 52,304,337, forward strand.
CGGCGCGTTAATAATAACATATATAATAATAATAATAATATTAATAATAATAATAATAAGATAATAATAATAATAATAATAATAATAAGTATAATAATAATAATAGTACTAATGATAATAATAGTAATAATAATAATAATAATAATAATAATAATAATAATAATAATAATAATAATAATAATAATAATAATAATAATAATAATAATAATAATAAAAGTCCAGGGGGCAGTTTTGATAATTTCAAAACTTCAAAAGAAGTTTAAAAACAAGAAATGATAAAAGCTTAAACTACAGGGACCATTTGTGTAATTTCTTTTAAATCGGTTCCCACCCCGATTTTCCGGCGAGCTCCGGCACCGAATTCCGGCGAGCTCCGGCGAACCTAAATCGACCAAAACACTCGATTTCGAACCCCGCATCTTGACCGTGTCAATCCTTGGATCCAATTCGAACTGGAATCCAATCTATAAACGCGTTTGAATCAGTAAACAACGGCTATAAATCCCACTTTTATCTCGGATCCGAATCCAACTCACAACCCACTCAAACACTAACTTTAAATCAAATTAAATCAACCGAATCGAACATTATCTGTTTATAAATCAATTACAACTCTCAATTCCAACTAAGACATACTAGAACCTTTTATTCGATTCACTCTCCTTCGCGGACCTGCAACTTAACGGGAATATATGTTTGGAGCGATATTAAACCAAAATGATAAAGGGCTTTGCATTAAGAACCCCATTCGAAGCTCCCTGCAAAGCCAATTCAAGTATTATCAACGTTTGCAACCCGAATCGATTCTCACTTAGCCGCGACATACTTCGACTTCACTAAACCATTTCTTCAATTGAATAAGGTAAATTAATCACTCCCTTGAACTCGAAATCTATTAAGGAAACAAAGCCCTATGCTTAATTTGGGTAACAAACACGAATTGAGAGTCAATTTTGGGGTTGGTCGAGTTAGGGTTCATACGAATTGGGAATGGATTGCAATTGATGTTTAAAAGGTTTAAAAACCAAATCAAACCGCGGCTGCACGCCTTGGTTTGCTGGTTCTGCGCTCACCTTCTAAACAGGAGGTCCCGGGTTCGAACCCGGGCAACCTCACTATTTTTTTAGCCCTTTTAAGCCTTTAAATAAATGATAAAAAAATCAGAAAAATTATAAAATTCCTTTTATAAACTTCTAATAATTTTTGAAATCATCTAATTATTTTTGGAATTTATTTTAAAATTTCTTTATTTATTTAGTTATTTAATTAGTTCATTTTCTTATAAAATAGGTTTTAAATATTGTTTAGCGTATTAAATCATTATTTGTTCAAATGATATATTCAGATTGATTCCTATAAGATAAACTTAAAAATATTATTTTAATTTACTAAATAGTTATTTGCTCAAAATAATATACTTAAGGTCAATTCTAAAATAATTACTTATATAATTCTTTTAATGAACTAAAAATGTAAATAATTATATTATACACTTATTACTTATTAAAAACTTTAAAACTATTGAAAGCCAAACTATTATTTGAACGTTAATTATATTATTAACCTTAAACTTGTAATATACATTTAGGTGCTTGTAAAATAATCCGTTGGAGCATCGTTAATTCTTATAATCCTCTTATATACTTATACGTCATCGTGAGTATTTCTATACCCCTTTTTCATATTTTCACACTTTGGGGTGAAACATGTTACTTATTAACCATTGCACTTGTAAACGTTTGATTCTTGTAAACGTATGGCAATTTACTTGTGTGTTGTGATTAGTTGAATCTTGTAGCTACCATGTAATGTCGAATACATGTACAATCATTAACTATTGCTAGCCTGGCGACGTCATAGATCTATGGGCCTGACAAGCCTGCTTGGTTGATCCAAGTACACTTAGCTAATCGTATATACTTATAACTTGGTTGATCCAAGTACACGTTTGAAACTTGTAAAACTTTGTCAAGGTTTGATTGTGCATTCTGTCTTACATCCCTAGTTACTTTGTTTCTCTAACTTACAACATGAATTGCCATCTTTTATATACTTATGTATTCGAAACTATAGAATGCTCACCAACATTTTTATGTTGACCTTTTATTTTTTTAACATGTTTTAGGCAATAGCGTTATGTGGCTGTGAACAATCGTAACTCTCACACTTCGACGATTCCGCCGTCAAGGTTGGGGTGTGACAGATTGGTATCAGAGCCCATAACTATAGGGATTTAGGTTATTAGAAATGGTGACCTAGACTATAGTTGCATGAACTGATAGAAAGATCCTTATACTTTTGTGCTTACATATTGTTTGAATGCTACATAATGCTATGCCTTTTGTGCAATTTGATGCCTTAGCATAGGATTGCCTTATGTATGCTTAAAACTTAGACTCCCTAAACTTAACTTCGACTCTTGACTCTCCCCGATAAATGAACTTCCTAAACTTATTCTCAACGACATGTGGAGACTACACTTATCGTCGTGGGATCAATTCCTTAGACTCTATGTCTAATTTATGAAAATCTCGTCAAAGTCTGTGCCCCACCACTGAATACATGCAATACTGGAAGAGTAAGATGCCTGTATCTCGAGGTGTTCTGTCTAGGCAAGGTATTTGTATAAATCCAAATCAGCCGATGGATCTGTCTACCTTACTTGGGAACCCTTGGGATGAGTATCTGCTTATAGGTACGCATGTTTTCAACAAGTTGTGGTTGATATAATACTTTGATTAGTCAACGTACTCGCTTTGATTTACGAATCAAACGATTACACTCGAAACATCTCATTGTTATTATGCCAAATTCCCGATTGTTGTTTTCATGTGGTATAACTTCTATTATCCAATTCTCATAAAATATCTTAATGATATTCCAGAATGTCTTCTCGTCAAATCCGTTCACGGTCTAGAAACTCTGGCTGTAAGATTTCTACTCTTGTAGCCCGGGAGGTTGCTGCAGTCATATCAACTCTCCTAACTCATCTGAATCAAGGTTTTGATTTCATAAACCAAAGAAATTTATATGGCACATAGACACCTATATTCTGGATTTCCTGGCAAAAGGCCTTTGGGCTAAGGCAAGCATATCGTATAAATCTCATTGCGAGACCAGTTATGCTTACCTGGGGATTTCTGGGATGAGTGATAAACTATGGTCGACACACAAGTCTCTAAGGCAAATGGGTCAAATTACCTTGACGTGTCAACGATTCCAAATGGTAATGCGTTACCAAATGGAACCATCCTTTTTGTATTTTAAAAAATCCTTAAATCCTTGAACTGGTTTATCACCAAAGTTTAAATATCTTCTCATTCTTAACCTACATAATGTTTTGTTAATATTGAACTCATCCTACATTTGAACTCTTACGCTCAACGTGTAACGTGTAACGGTATGAACTCAGCGTTTCATGTAACTATTTCTATACATTGACCAACGTGAACATAGATCTTAATATACCCAAAGATATTGGGAATCTAAACCATATTGTAACACCCCAACCCGGGTAGGGCTGACGTGTCACACAAACAGTAAATCAGAGTTTCATAACGATAAGATTAAAGTGCTAAGGAACACACAAATCCTTACATAGATCCAAATAACTTAAATAAAGTCTTAAAATCAAAATACTATTAAGTCTTTTTGATCCAATTATTCTCATCCTAACTTCTTGAGTTAACACTCTTCACTCGTTCCCTGAGCCCCTTGAGTACCTGTTATAAAAATAAGAGAAAACAACAAAAGAAAATACGGCTGAGCCAAAGAATGCTCAGTAACGGAAATAAACGATAGCAATACAATGATCGATAATGATAACAATGAGATGATCAAGTTGAAAATCAAATGATAATGATCATCTAAAAGGAATACCCATATGAGCCAATAACAATAACAATTAACAATGTGTACATTAGCTGCAGTTCTAATGCACCAATATGTGAGATAGGAATGTGGGCACACACACCTAACCATCTCACCAATAACAATAACAATGATATCCTAGGATCGATCCATACGCCTCCTTTAACAATAATCAATATGTGTCACAACTTAGCACATAATAATAATGTAGAGACGCTGTGGTCTAATCGCTCTGCCACAGATAGAGCACGTCACTTGTGCCATAATGACGCCCTATGTCCCCATAGGTGGATGTGCTCGGGTATGGAGGTCAATGATACAATCAATCAAGCCAATATAACACAATAAGTTACACTAGTGCTCATAACCCTTAATCAAGGCCACTAGCTATAATCAATCATTTAGGAAGCATGTGACAATGAGTACAAAGCAGATAAAGGCTATCACATGCAAACAATATCAACTATACAATAAGCACTTATAACAATAATCTTATGGATTTGATAACCAACAAGTCAAGTTAAGAATTCAAAATACAGATCAAGAACGAGAGGTATTCATGCTACGAGAGGGAAAGGTCGGGATCCGTACCTTATACACGAATGACAATAATCAGAAACAAAGTCTAGGCTCGGTTAACGCCGTGAGAACCTACGATAACATAACGCAAATTATAGTTTGAAAAATTCCAGTTCTGCCTCTGTCTTTTCGCACTCGTTAAAAATACTAAACGACGTCTAAAAATTCTGAAAATCTCCAGTCTACTAGATTAGTGAGTTCTGAACAACTTTCATTTAGAAAAGTTTCTAATTTGGATTACCGAAATATGAGAAAAACGTGGATCTTTACAGCTGCGCAGAACTGCTAGCTGTTACGAAAACGACTGTTTGGAGGTCTAAACGAATGAGTTTTTCGATGTTTTATATACCAACAGATTCGTCTTTCGACGAACTTCGTCACGGACATAAGATTTAACTGATTTGAATCTGTTATGAAAAAGTTATGGCCTCCGTAAGTTGGCTGTAAAATACGGAACTAAATCGACTATTTAAAGCTTATTTTTAAACAAAATGGACTATTTATAATGTTTGTTAATATTATATATAACTATAACTATCAAAAGTTATATATTATTCATTTACATAATATGTCAATATTATTTGAAACATAATAATGATCCATTATTTAACTAAATAATAGTATTATAACTAAATAATAGTGTTTTCTATAAACATATTTTATAGAAATATTAAAGCATTTAAAGAAACAATTTCTAGAAAATATGTAGATGGTCTTAAAAATAAAAAGAGTTTACAGAATTGGTTTTTATAATTTTTGGTAATTTTTACAAAATTTTAAAAGGTTAAATAGGCTTTTAAAAAAATATGGCAGGAGCCCGGGTTCGAACCCGTGACCTCCTGCCCAAAATCCCTCCCACTAACCAGTGAACCAAAGGCATATAGCCACATTAGAATCCAGCTTTTAATTGTTTTAAGCTGTCCCAACCAAACACCCCCAAATCATTTGAACCCTAAATCGATTTTGGATCAAATTGATGTCCGATTCGTTGTTGTTAATGCTCAAATTCATAGGGCTTTCGTTCCTAGGCTAAAATCGAGCATGTATGTATGTTCAATTTCCTGCTAATCAATCCCGAATCCCAAAATCTCTAATTTCTAAACCGTATAAACCCTAGAAACAATTTCGCTTCAATTGAGCATCAAAACGATGTTAATAGCCTAATTAATGATGGGGCTTTCATTCCTAGTCTAGAATCGAGTATGTAGGTGTTTCTAATTACCTGTTTTGGAGTCGACTCGATGATGAACACTGGATGAACAAGCCGCGGTTTTGTGGTGTTGATTTGGAAATCAAATGGTGATGTTAATCAAATTAACTTCACAGGTAGCTTCAAACGAGTTCAAAGATCGAATGCCCTCTGCCAATTTCATGAATTGATGCTCATAAGGCCGAGATCGATTTAGTTGCAGGTTGCGGGGAAGACAGAGATCGAACAGAATGTTTTTGTGGATTGTAGGTGTAATTGAGAGTGTTGTCTGTTTAGTAATCTTTGTATCATTGTGTGTATATGATTAATTCAATTATCATTAATTTTTGAATGCGATTCCAGACTGTTAAAGAGCCGACAGTGTTCACGTGGGTGTGTAGATCGCATTATCGTGTGATTCCCGAATTATTTTGGGATTATGGTTCGAATCTTGATCTATAAACGGTCGGTATGAATTAATTTGGTTAAAACCATGTGTTTTTGGAGATCGGGGGTTGCCGGAATGCGGCCGGCGAGTGGCCGGAGGTGGCCGACGGGCGGTGATGGGTATTTAGTTTGAGTAAATTACAGAATGGTCCCTCAACTTTCTTCTTTTTTTATTTTGTGTTTAAAGGTTTATAAAATCAATTTTCAAAAATTACAATTCACCCCCTGGATTTATTAAAACATTTTTAAATAAATTTTTGTAAATTATTATTATTATCATTATTATTGTTATTATTATTATTATTATTTTATTTTATTTTATTTTTTTTTATTACGGGTATTATAATTCTACCCCCCTTAAACAATTTCGTCCTCGAAATTCTAAATAATGTAGCATGAATCCTTCTGAAAAGACAATACGGTGAAAATAATACTGCTTTAAACACACACCACTTACGAATAGAGTAATCACTAACAGTTAGGCTTAGAAAACATACACTTAGTTGTCGAATAAGTATGGATACTGTGAACGAATCATTTCTTCTGTCTCCCATGTCGCCTCGCGTTCAGAATGATTTTTTCCATAAAACTTTAACGAACGGTATAGACTTGCGTCTCATAACTCGTTCTTGACGATCAATAATAGCTTCAGGTTCTTCTTCATAAGAAAGATCTTCTTGAATCGCGTGAAGAGGGTAACTAATAACGTGCAACGGATGATAGTTGTATCCCCTCAACAAGGATACATGGAAAACGTTATGAACATGAGAGAGTTGCGGTGGCAATGCTAAACGATACGAGACTTCTCCAACCCTTTCAAGAATCTCAAACGGACCGATAAAACGTTGACTTAACTTTCCTTTAATTCCAAATCGACGTATGCCACGACAAGGTGACACTTTGAGAAACACATGATCTCCGACTCTAAATTCCAACGCTCGTCGGTGTTGATCGGCGTAACTCTTTTGTCTAGTTTGGGCTTCTTTCAACTTCTCTCTGGCAATGGCAACTTTGTCATTAGTAATTCTAACCAATTCCAGTCCTTCGATTATCTTCTCTCCAACCTCATTCCAACATATCGGTGCTCTACATTTCCGACCATATAGAAGTTCAAACGGGGCCATATTTATACTAGCTTGCCAACTATTATTATACGCGAACTCAACTAAGCATAGATACTCATCCCAATTGCCTGTCCATTCGAGTGCGCATGCTCTAAGCATATCTTCCAAAGTCTGAATAGTGCGTTCAGATTGTCCGTCAGTCTGCGGATGGAAGGCGGTACTAAATCTTAATTTGGTTCCCAAGCATTTTGGAAACCCTTCCAAAAGCGTGACGTGAAACGCGGATCTCTATCACATACAATCGATGATGGCGTGCCATGAAGTCGAATAATATCTTGCAGAAATATCTCTGATAATTTGCTAACTGAGTAACCCTGTTGGATGGGCAAGAAATGAGCCGACTTTGTGAGTCTATCAACTACGACCCAAATGGCGTCGTTCTTCTTGAATGTTTTTGGTAGGCCTGTAACAAAGTCCATGGAAATATCATCCCATTTCCACACAGGAATATCTAATGGTTGCAGTAATCCACTAGCTCTTTGATGCTCAATCTTTACTTGCTGACAAGTTAAACAATGACTCACGTATTTAGCTACGTCTTCTTTCATACCACTCCACCAAAAGTTTTGCCTTAAATCTCTATACATCTTAGTGGCTCCCGGGTGAATAGAGAATGGTGAACTGTGTGCCTCTGCTAATAAGGAGTCACGAAGGGTTGAATCATTTGGCACACATAATCTATTTCCACACCAGATAACTCCTTGTTCATCAACTCGAAACTCAGATTGTTTCCCTATCTTCAAATTTGTAATATCGCCCAAAGTTCTCCATCTTGATTCTGAGCTTCCTTGATCCGTGTAATAAGATCAGATTCTATCCTCATCTTGGCTAGATAACCGTTAGACTCACCAAGCTGTAACCCAACTTCCATTCTATCCAGATCTGAGATAATCTGTGGTTGGATTTGAAGACATGCTACTCCACCTGCGCTCTTTCGACTGAGAGCATCTGCCACAACGTTCGCCTTGCCCGGATGATACTGGATGTTGGCATCGTAATCCTTGAGTAGTTCTAACCATCTCCTCTGCCTCATATTGAGTTCTTTATGAGTGAAAATATACTTAAGGCTCTCATGATCAGTGAAGATGTCACATGTCTCTCCATACAAATAATGTCTCCAAATCTTTAATGCAAACACTACAGCTGCAAGCTCTAAGTCATGTGTTGGGTAGTTTACTTCGTACGGTTTAAGCTGTCGGGAAGCATAGGCAATAACTTTACCATGCTGCATAAGAACACAACCGAGTCCCTTTGATGCATCACTATAAATTTGGTATCCGCCAGAACCCGAAGGTAACGTAAGAATAGGGGCAGATACTAGTCTTTTCTTCAGTTCCTCAAAACTCTTTTCTCTATCCTCGTTCCAAGTAAACTTTACACCCTTTCTCATAAGTTGAGTTAGAGGCAATGCTACACGAGAGAAACCTTCCACAAAACGTCGGTAATAGCCCGCTAAACCAAGAAAACTACGAACTTCAGTGACGGATGTCGGTCGAGGCCATTTAGTAATAGCTTCCACCTTTGCCGGATCCATAGTGATACCTTTAGCTGATACAACATGGCCTAAAAATGCCACTTGTTCAAGCCAAAAGTCACACTTAGAAAATTTAGCATATAACTTCTTTTGGCGTAAGGTCTCCAAAATCGTGCGAAGGTGGTCTTCATGCTCCTCTCTACTTTTAGAGAATACCAAGATGTCATCGATAAAAACAATTACAAAGCGGTCCAAATACTCATGGAACACTCTGTTCATGAGGTCCATAAAGACAGCTGGAGCATTGGTCAAGCCAAAAGGCATAACTAGGAACTCATAGTGACCGTAACGGGTGCGGAATGCTGTCTTAGGAACATCTTGATCTCGGATCCTCAATTGATGGTATCCTGATCTGAGGTCGATCTTAGAGAAGAACTTTGCCCCTTGTAGTTGATCGAAGAGATCATCAATACGCGGTAACGGATAGCGGTTCCGGATAGTAATCTTATTAAGCTCTCGGTAGTCGATGCATAGACGCATACTACCATCTTTCTTCTTCACAAATAATACCGGTGCCCCCCATGGTGAAACACTTGGTCTAATGAATCCAAGTTGTAATAGCTCCTGCAGTTGTTCTTTCAATTCCTTTAACTCTACTGGAGCCATCCGATAAGGTGCCTTAGAAATAGGTTCCGCCCGGGGATTAAATCAATAGTAAACTCGACTTCACGCTCAGGTGGTAACCCTGGAAGTTCTTCAGGAAAGACATCAGGGAATTCCTGAACAATAGGAAAGTCTTCAATACGAGGAGTATCCGCTGATGTATCTTTTATAGAAGCTAAGAATCCCTCACATCCACGGAATATAAGCTTTTGGGCTTTCAGAGCAGAGATAATTTTGAGAGGCTTCCGAGGTAGGCTCCCTTGGTAAATTAAGTCAGGATTCATAGGATCACCAAATAGCACACGACGAGTTTGACATTCTATGGTAACATGGTGTCGTGTTAACCAATCCATGCCAAGAATAATATCGAAATCACCCATGTTCATAGGAAATAGGTCAGCCTCTCTAATGATTGATTCGATCTGAATAGGACAGTTTTGGTACACTTGTGAAATAACAATCGATTCTCCAACAGGAGTAGAAATCACTAATGCAGGCTCTAGAGCGGTAGGCATTATCGTAAGGTGCTTTGTGAATAGATGATATACTATAGAGTGGGTGGAGCCAGTATCAAACAATACAGAAATATCATAGTCACCATAACGAAGTATACCATAAATCGTACCTATATATTGATAACTAATGAGATACTAACGACGGTAAAAATAGAATCAATGGAAGTAGATTATGATTATTAGAATGAATTAGTACGGGAAGATGTACCTGGAGCATTAGCAGCTTCCCCTGCAGTTAGTGCGAATACTCGACCTCCAGTAGTGGGTGGCGCATTGGCTCCCTTAGCATCATTCTCTGGTCGATTCCTCGCCTTTGGGCATTGACTAACCCTATGCCCCATATCTCCACAACCAAGACAAGCTCCTGTAAGTCGACGACAAGTTCCGGGATGATGCTTTCCACAATGAGTACACATCGGATGTCTGGAAGGATTGCCTTTTTGATTCACCGGTTGAGCTGCAATTGGTTGTTGATAGGGTATCATTTGACCTTGACTTCGAGTCTTACCATGCCATGGCTTAGTGTTCTTCCCCGATCCTTGATTTTTCTGACGATCATTTCCATTTCGGTCAGATCCTTGAGATGACTCACCGCCAGCCTGAATACGAGTCCCATCTCTACTGCGCTTCTTATTATCCTCAAATTTTAACAAAAATTCTTTTCTCTCCAGGTCTACCCTTTTTGCAGCCCTAACTGCTTCCTCAACATTGTTGAAAGTGGAGTGAATAATAGCCTTACGAATCCGATCACATACTGCCCATTGATACTTTTCAGCCCGTTCCTCAGGTGGTCCAGCAGAAGAACCTAGAAATCCCAACAGTCGATAAAACCGGTCTGTAAAATCAGTGAGTGATTCATCGTTTCGTTGACGGATGTTATCATACTCCCGCCTGTATGCTGCTTTATCCACATTCGTAAAATACTTGTTGAAGAATATGGAACGAAAATCATTCCAAGATAGAGTCTCCATGAACTGTTCGCCTCCTCTTTCAGCTACCACATTCTCCCACCATACTTGAGCATCTTCCTCCAGCTTATAAGCAGCTAAACCCGCCCTGTACTGCTGATCAACTCTAAGCACGGTAAAGATTTTCTCAATATGAGCGATCCAGTCTTTGGCCACTGCAGGTGTAGCCGCCTTAGTGAATGATCGTGGTTTTTGCTTTTGAAATCGCGCTAGCCAAACGTCTGCACCAGTTGGGTTTGGATTCGGGTTTGGATTTGGGTTTGGATTCGGATTCGGATTTGGGTTTGGATTTGGATTAGGATTTGGGTTTGGGTTTGGATTCGGATTACGTACCGCATCAATCAAAGTCGGTAGTATAGCAGTAAGTGCTTGGGTCATAGCACCAACAAGGTTTGGATCAGGTCCATTCGACCCGCTAGAATTTCGTGAATTACGGCTGGGAGGCATCTAAAATGAAAACATTTCACATTAATCAGAAAAACGTGAATTAGAAAGTAGCCCTATAATATATAGAGAACCTAACCCAATGTCTACCCAATCCTCACATGTCTTAATTATTTAGTTTAAGTTTTCTACAGGAAGGAGCCTAAGCTCTGATACCATAACTGTAACACCCCAACCCGGGTAGGGCTGACGTGTCACACAAACAGTAAATCAGAGTTTCATAACGATAAGATTAAAGTGCTAAGGAACACACAAATCCTTACATAGATCCAAATAACTTAAATAAAGTCTTAAAATCAAATACTATTAAGTCTTTTTGATCCAATTATTCTCATCCTAACTTCTTGAGTTAACACTCTTCACTCGTTCCCCTGAGCCCCTTGAGTACCTGTTATAAAAATAAGAGAAAACAACAAAAGAAAATACGGCTGAGGCAAAGAATGCTCAGTAACGGAAATAAACGATAGCAATACAATGATCGATAATGATAACAATGAGATGATCAAGTTGAAAATCAAATGATAATGATCATCTAAAAGGAATACCCATATGAGCCAATAACAATAACAATTAACAATGTGTACATTAGCTGCAGTTCTAATGCACCAATATGTGAGATAGGAATGTGGGCACACACACCTAACCATCTCACCAATAACAATAACAATGATATCCTAGGATCGATCCATACGCCTCCTTTAACAATAATCAATATGTGTCACAACTTAGCACATAATAATAATGTAGAGACGCTGTGGTCTAATCGCTCTGCCACAGATAGAGCACGTCACTTGTGCCATAATGACGCCCTATGTCCCCATAGGTGGATGTGCTCGGGTATGGAGGTCAATGATACAATCAACCAAGCCAATATAACACAATAAGTTACACTAGTGCTCATAACCCTTAATCAAGGCCACTAGCTATAATCAATCATTTAGGAAGCATGTGACAATGAGTACAAAGCAGATAAAGGCTATCACATGCAAACAATATCAACTATACAATAAGCACTTATAACAATAATCTTATGGATTTGATAACCAACAAGTCAAGTTAAGAATTCAAAATACAGATCAAGAACGAGAGGTATTCATGCTACGAGAGGGAAAGGTCGGGATCCGTACCTTATACACGAATGACAATAATCAGAAACAAAGTCTAGGCTCGGTTAACGCCGTGAGAACCTACGATAACATAACGCAAATTATAGTTTGAAAAATTCCAGTTCTGCCTCTGTCTTTTCGCACTCGTTAAAAATACTAAACGACGTCTAAAAATTCTGAAAATCTCCAGTCTACTAGATTAGTGAGTTCTGAACAACTTTCATTTAGAAAAGTTTCTGATTTGGATTACCGAAATATGAGAAAAACGTGGATCTTTACAGCTGCGCAGAACTGCTAGCTGTTACGAAAACGACTGTTTGGAGGTCTAAACGAATGAGTTTTTCGATGTTTTATATACCAACAGATTCGTCTTTCGACGAAATTCGATTTGAATCTGTTAAGTTATGGGCTCCGTAAGTTGGCTGTAAAATACGGAACTAAATCGACTATTTAAAGCTTATTTTTAAACAAAATGGACTATTTATAATGTTTGTTAATATTATATATAACTATAACTATCAAAAGTTATATATTATTCATTTACATAATATGTCAATATTATTTTGAAACATAATAATGATCCATTATTTAACTAAATAATAGTATTATAACTAAATAATAGTGTTTTCTATAAACATATTTTATAGAAATATTAAAGCATTTAAAGAAACAATTTCTAGAAAATATGTAGATGGTCTTAAAAATAAAAAGAGTTTACAGAATTGGTTTTTATAATTTTTGGTAATTTTTACAAAATTTTAAAAGGTTAATAGGTTTTTAAAAAAATATGGCAGGAGCCCGGGTTCGAACCCGTGACCTCCTGCCCAAAATCCCTCCCACTAACCAGTGAACCAAAGGCATATAGCCACATTAGAATCCAGCTTTTAATTGTTTTAAGCTGTCCCAACCAAACACCCCCAAATCATTTGAACCCTAAATCGATTTTGGATCAAATTGATGTCCGATTCGTTGTTGTTAATGCTCAAATTCATAGGGCTTTCGTTCCTAGGCTAAAATCGAGCATGTATGTATGTTCAATTTCCTGCTAATCAATCCCGAATCCCAAAATCTCTAATTTCTAAACCGTATAAACCCTAGAAACAATTTCGCTTCAATTGAGCATCAAAACGATGTTAATAGCCTAATAATGATGGGGCTTTCATTCCTAGTCTAGAATCGAGTATGTAGGTGTTTCTAATTACCTGTTTTGGAGTCGACTCGATGATGAACACTGGATGAACAAGCCGCGGTTTTGGTGTTGATTTGGAAATCAAATGGTGATTTGGAAATCAAATGGTGATGTTAATCAAATTAACTTCACAGGTAGCTTCAAACGAGTTCAAAGATCGAATGCCCTCTGCCAATTTCATGAATTGATACTCATAAGGCCGAGATCGATTTAGTTGCAGGTTGCGGGGAAGACAGAGATCGAACAGAATGTTTTTGTGGATTGTAGGTGTAATTGAGAGTGTTGTCTGTTTAGTAATCTTTGTATCATTGTGTGTATATGATTAATTCAATTATCATTAATTTTTGAATGCGATTCCAGACTGTTAAAGAGCCGACAGTGTTCACGTGGGTGTGTAGATCGCATTATCGTGTGATTCCCGAATTATTTTGGGATTATGGTTCGAATCTTGATCTATAAACGGTCGGTATGAATTAATTTGGTTAAAACCATGTGTTTTTGGAGATCGGGGTTGCCGGAATGCGGCGGCGAGTGGCCGGAGGTGGCCGACGGGCGGTGATGGGTATTTAGTTTGAGTAAATTACAGAATGGTCCCTCAACTTTCTTCTTTTATTATTTTGTGTTTAAAGGTTTATAAAATCAATTTTCAAAAATTACAATTCACCCCCTGGATTTATTAAAACATTTTTAAATAAATTTTTGTAAATTATTATTATTATCATTATTATTGTTATTATATTATTATTATTATTTTATTTATTTTATTTTTTTTATTACGGGTATTATACATATGGTCTTTAAAACTTTAAACCGTTACTTATGGTTCTCAAATCTTCTTAAGGGTGTGTCCCACAACTAAGAACATGCAATGCTGTAGGTGGAATTCCTACATCTCGAAATACTTTGCTAATTGAATGTTAAATTTGTTAATATAAATATTATAAGTGGTCACTCACCTCAATGATCGAATAAACTAATTATAACTATGTTACCACTTAAAAATACGCGTGTCTTCAATTAAACTATGGTTGAGCTCATATCCTGAGAAGTCCATGTATTTCCTTTCGATAGAATGTTCACATCTTATTGTGGTGTTGAATAATTATTGTCCTTGATTTCGTCTTCCCGACTTGAACCATCCAAGATTTGAACACCATCATAACAAATCCTGTTACCTCGAACTTTGATCTTAAATTTTGTAAGCATGATTTTCCTTTTAGTTACATTGATGTAACTTGAAATTTTCTAAATTTCTAAGTGATATTCTTTTCCTTTCGTTGTTAAGTCGAACCTTGAACCGTCTGCACCATGGGAGATACAAGGGTTTGTAAGTCAATCTAGACTAAGAACCCTCGTACCTCCTAAACAATTCTAACTCATCAAAACAGGGGTGATTCCCTTACTTTGATGATTCTCTATTCGTTTCGATAAATGGTTTCCAATTGTGTGTTTTATGAAATTTCATCCTCTGGATTAGGGCAAATTCCTCATTCTGAGGATTGACTTCAATTATTCTCATTGGAACTTGCACTTCACAAATGACATGATCTCACCAAAATAGGATTGAAACCCGTACTTTGGTGACAAATGTTAATCTTTGATTGTTTTCTTGTTATTATGAAGCTCAATCATCAAGATAGACGTAAATTTCATATCTTGATGATAATATCATTTTTATGAATTGTATTTTCTCAAATGAAACGTCCTCGTCAAAGTAGGAGTGAATTCTGGATTTTGATGAAGAAGTTCATCCTGTTATATTTGTTTTTGTAAAACTTCATCGTTAAGATAGGAGTGATTTCCCTTACCTTAATGGTGAGTTACCTCGTCTTATTTATGTGGATCCTCAGCAATGAGTTAGGATCGAACTTTTTGATTGGTAAGTTAGTGGTCATATCTTGGGAATACACCATCAAGTTAGGAGTGAAAACCACACCTTGATGACTATTCTCATTTCTTGATCTTCAACTTACCAAGGTTGTAATCAAGTGACGAGAAACATGTAGTAACTTGAAGGGTGAATCAATGTTGGTGATTCGACCTATCAAGCCAAAGCATGATCTCTGAACTTGAAAGAAGACCCGATCGTTTTAGGTTGATTTTGATTCCAAGCTTGAAGCATTTAAATTCTTAAATCGATTTCTTTATCTTCATGTTTTGACTCGATCTAACTACATCGAACCATTTATTCCTTACTTATCAACTTTCATTTTGAGATATCATCAAACCCATAAGTATAATCTTCCTAAACAGTCTTTTGTCAAATAGAGATATTATCAAATACCTATCTTATTGTTTGATGAATTACGTATGCAAATCTGCATTTGGAAATTTGTTACCTTGCAAAACATGGTTACAAATACCTTTCTTATTGTTTGTATCACTTCTTGAATCGATTTTGAATCATTAACCTTGGAAATATTTATCTTGAATTTGAACAACAAGACTCGTTATTATCCTCATTACAATATGGATATAATGATTCATAAAATTTCATAATCAGTAGTCATGGGTTTGGCATCAAAGAGAAGACATAACTTGGCATGTGTCCAAGTGTCTTATCTTTACATATGACAAAATCTAATCTCCGTGTTCCCGAGAATCTTCTGTTTACTTTTCATTCACTAAATGCTTCTTATTTTAAATGGCATGATGATTGGCTAAAAATTCGACTTGATTTATGAGGAATGACGGGTCAAGAAACTTACCTGTATGTGTTCCAAATATTTGTATACCGTGGTATGGCGTTAAAACATCGATCGTTATTATGAACGATTGATTCATTCTCGGTTATTAATAATATTCTTAACCATCGTTGTGAACTTATTCCAAGATCTTCGTATAGCGTGTTATTCTTAGACCGATGGTTGGTCAAAGGAGAAATACATAGTCACAAGATATGCGTTAAGATCGTTTCATATGGTGACATTTGGGATTCTTAAAATTCTGACGGTTAACATTCTTATCATTGTTGGTCTTTGACTGATTTCTAGACATCACCTTACCACGAAATTATATTCTGGAAGTTGTGATTTATAAGTCTAACATACCATGGTAACTCGTCCTTATTTCCATTGTTCCTCTCAAAACGTCTCGTATTTCACTGGAAGAGTCAAGTTGGCATATATTATGTCAAGAGACTTGAAGGATTCCCTAAAGTGAAACATCCCATCTGTAATCAAACGTCTATCACTATCCGTTCGTACACTTATCCTTCAGTTAAACCCTCTTGTTCGTTTAAGTTTTATTCTTAATTGCGGAACGAAATTCTTTAAAGTAGGGAAGACGGTAACATCTTGTATTAACGTTCATTCTTAATCAACGTAAAAGCTTATAATGTTAACTAGG